>CM070036.1:67256367-67273979 GCA_036250615.1 Ptychadena robeensis | reverse complement strand
AATATGTCTGTGTAATGTATGTGGGGGATTTTTTTTTTGAGTTTACTTCCGCTTTAAGTGGAAAACACATCAGGAGTTGCATTGACAAGAAGCTGATCATGTGGAGAAATTTCAGCCTAAATCCATTTTCACTGCAGAATCAACCGAAAGTTGACTTTACAAACGTGTGACTATATGATTCATATAATTTAAGTGCGCCTATATGATTGATCAAACTGAAATTCAATAAAGTAAAAGGGTGAGCCAGAAGCAGTAAAAATGGGGTGGAAAGTCCTTGATAATGCTGAAAGTCTATGCCAGGACCGTAGATTGATTCTATCTCACTTGATTCACCTTCTCATGCAGAATGTAGGCACTTCAGTTGAAGCCTTTACAACTCAAAGCTAAAGGGAAGGCTCTGGTTCAGATACTCATAGCTTTTTTTTGCTTTTTATATTTTGTTTCCATAAAAATTTCTGAATGTTTAGTTTGATCCATAAAAAGGAACTGAACGCTAAGAAAAAACTCAAAAGTTTACTCTTTCTAACATAAATCAAAGCACACAGGTTACTATTACTATTACATTTATTTGCATTGCAATGTTGTTTCCATTTCATTCTCCCCATACTGTCACATTTTTATGGACCTTCTATCTGGGACTGTTTCCCATTTTCATCCTCTCTTTTTCTGATTTAGCACATGCTTCTTCGGTGTTCTGTAAATAGCAGCTGTGGTCATGTGATGCATCTCCTTGGAAACCCGTCTATAGATCCTCGATCATAGAGGGACAGGGAAGTTTAAGAATCAGAATAATGACATATAAACTACAATTCCCAGAAATCATCACTGTGATATAACATCCCCCGACTGGGTGCATTAGATTAAACTTACAAAGAAGTTTGAATTTTCTTCCCGTGTCTGCGTGGGTTTCCTCCGGGTGCTCCGTTTTCCTCCCACACGCCAAAGACATGCAGTAGGTTTATTGGCTTCCCCAAATAAAGATTCTCCTATGTTAGTTACATGTGACCTATGACTGAGTTAGCAGACCTGTCAAGCCTCCCGTTTTGCCGGGAAAGTCACGTTTTAATGTGGCTTTCCCGGCCAAATCCCGATTTCAAGAAATCCCGGATTTTTTTCCGGGTTCTTGAAATCGAGCTGATCTAGCAGGGAGGGGGTGTAACTCTCCCTGCTAATGTCCTACCTCGCACATTATCAGCACAAGCCGGGTGGGACATTAGCAGGGAGAGTAACGCCCTCTGCCTGCTAGATCAGCCAAAAGGCTGGGCGGACGTCACTTTCTGTACGTGGAATGCGGATGAACCACCATCCATCTACCGGAAGTGACATCACTGACGTCACTTCCTGTATGCCCCCCCCCCCCCGGTTTTGTGATGCCCAGACTTGACAGATATGTGTTAGGAACATTAGATTGTGAGCTTCTCTGGGAGACAGTGATATGACTATAGATGCTCTGTAAAGCACTGCGTAATATGTCGGCGCTATATAAGTACAAGATAATAATGATAATAAATAAGTAAATAAGTTATAAAACTGCTTTTTAATCTTTTTTAATACATCAAAATGTATTGACTTCTTGTGATAAAACCAAATCAAAGTCAGGTTAATACTTTTTTGTTCCTTTCCACTTTATCTGGCCAGGATGACATACAAAACTGCTTAATAAAAATATAATTGGGTTATGTCATTGACTTCAGCAATGAAAACTCTGTTGAGAAGGAAGTGTAAAAATTTAACAAGTTACCACTAGGTGCATAATGTGTAAAAAAATTAATTGCTTGACTGACACTCAACAGAAGGTGTAAGTGATTTCTTTTAAAACTTCTTTTTTTATATTCAAGCTGTAAAGGTAGAACATATGGGTTTAATAATAGGGGCCCAACCTCTGTATAGTTATGTTGGCACAAATATAGTATTAAAACAACATGTATGTAGGTGCCAGAATTTTCAAGATGGATATAAATTTACAGTCTGTGACTCAACCTACAGTAACAAGCAAGTCATGAATATCCAGACACCTTTCATTTAAAACATTATCAATAGTAGACTACATGTGTTTTTCACAGAAAGCCAAATTTTCTTTATAGCCATATTGCACCTTCCAGAAGAAAATGTTTAATAATAGGATTTACTAGTTTTAGATACTGATTTCACAAACATAACTCAATGTTTTAGTATTTAAATGGTAGTACTGCTTGTCTTAAATTAAACAATAAAATCTGCAGTGCTTTGCAAGTTTTCCATGACAAAGTGGTTTCCATCAAATCACACACTCTGTGGGTATGTGAGCTGTTCCCCTCTCTTATGATTGCACACAGTGCCCCATACCCTCTCCTGTTCTATCTTATAAGAATGTTTTGTTTGTGTATATGGGTTATGTGTAATTCAGGTTAAATTGCCATGCCGGAACTTTGAGATAAATGTGGGTTTTGGGTTTCAGCTTGGGCACTGGGTCTCGAAAAGGTTCGCTATCACTGCTCTAGCACATGTAATCTTTGCATAACTTAAGTTCAAAGTTAAAATTTTACCACATCTTCAACTATTTTGGTGATGATGCAATATTAAATTTTTCAAGCTATTGGAAGCTCTGCTGAATAGTACACACCTTATACATCAGAGCATCTGATTGCCAATAAATACCTGTGAACTAGCTGCTCTACTGGACAGATCTCTGTATTATAACCAGCAGAGCGGGAGTTTAAGAGAGTGAAGATCCCCCCATGGGTACATGTTTCCTCTGCCGTGTGTATGTCAGCAATGCTGTCAGCCATGCTAAAGCTGATATAAACACACCCACAGGTGGATCTACCTTTTGACAACTTCCCTGTCTCCCCCAGCATTCGCACTATAAGCCCCCCCCCCCATTTTTGCATCTTATAGTGCTAAACTCAGTCCTATGTTAGTGGAATTTGGAATTGGAAGTGGACCTACCTCCAATGTGATGAACGCCCTCTCTCAGACCGCTTAGACTTTGCCACACGATCAGCTATGTGTGCCAGCAGACCAAGAAGGGCACTGTGATAGGGACAAGGGGAAGCTGCTCTGTCCGTCCTTGCCACACACACCTTCCCAGGTAGAGTGTCACCACGTACTTAGATGGAAGCACGAACCGTATGCCTGACAATCGCAGTTGTATTTCTGCCATATCGAGCCACCCGCTACCACTTCAGACAGGGATATAACTTAGAAAACACAAAATTATAGTAGCTTTTCTGGTTCACTAGTTACACTATTTCTGCTTGGAATATTCAGAGATTTAGCTGACACTTTTATAGTGTTCAATAAGAAAATAGACAAAACCAGTGCATACAAAAATACAGAAAAATCTACAAACTACAACTGAACAATAACAGACTATAGAATAATAGTTTACTAGAACGTTAGCGACAGCATAAAAATAAAAAGGGAAAAATGTGAAAGGATACTTAAGTATGATTGAGTTGCCATGGTCCAAGTTCTGGTAAGGTCCAAATTATCACTGAGTCACTGGGCACTCTTGCAGTGCTCAGTACATTGTTCTTAGTTCCAACATTGGTGGAGGGAGGAGGGACTATCAGACCTTGCCCAATGATAGCTGGGGTGGGGGCTGGCTTTGCAGTAATTATGACCTTGGTGGATTCTCCTAAATTGCCCCTGGGTTTGCATCATTATTCCATAATTCCACAAATACACATTTTAAAAAACATTTACCCTCAGATTAATTTACTGTAAAATATGGGATCTGTAAAGTCTAAGCAGCATATGGCTGGGATGTATAGTTCACCAGAAACATTACCTGATGGTTTCTAGGATCCCCTCCCGTACAGGCTGCTGATTGGGAACTCATATTTGGGCAATACAGCGAGTATACAAAAAGTACAGGTTTATACAACAAAATTTCATATTGCATGTATCTGGTCAGGACCTCCTGCTGCGACAATTCCTTCCTTCCAGAGACGTCAACTCTTCTTTGTTCTGAGGGGTTTGATGAGCTGAGCAATGGCCCAGCACCTTCTTCATGTGTCAAGGATAATTGGGGGGGGGGGGGGGGGAACAGGAAACACTTGAGACCGATATTTAGCCAGATTTTGCTAATTGAAAGATATACTTTATATATAATTAAAACCAACTTACCTGTGAAGAGTATTTATACAAGATCCCCTCCTGTCTACCTGGCTCTAATGACGGGTTGCCGCAGCTCCAGGCTCTACATTTAGCCAAATTTCCCATAGAGAGCCATTATAAACGACCTCAGTGGCCACTCGTGATATTGCACCCTGTGTTAACCCCTGAAAGCAGGTAAGTATATATTCTTAGGATTGTGGAGTGCTATGCCACCATCATACAAGCTTCGACGTAAGTTAATCTTTCATTTTACATATATATTGTTTAGATTTTAAGTATATGTCCGCTTAAAAAGTGCTACCTAAAGCCCCCCACACACCTTTAGATTCCTCCATACAATTTCCATGAGACCTACCAACAACTATGTAGTATAGTGACCTCCCTGAGGTGATTGGAAGGTGTAGAAAGGTCCTCATATTACATGGTTTTGGTAGAAGAAAAGTTGGTTGTACAGAAATTGCATGGAAATTGTGTGTGGTGTATGGGGGGCTTTACACAGCACAGTACAGACCTATTTGATCAGTTGCACCTCATGATATGTCTACAGTTTGATTAGCAGTGGGGTGCTCTGCCAACAAGTTACTTTGGGGTGCCAGACTGAATAGCACTTAACCTAAAAAAAATTTATCCTAGATATAGCTCCAAATATTAAGTAAATAAAAATGTAATTTTGTGAACAAAGATTTTCAAAGTGATTCTCAAAATATGTAATTTTGCAGCAAAATCAATTGTACTAAAATCATTGATCCCTTTCTGGATAGGTCCCCATACACGGTCGATTTCTCTTTCGATTCTTGCTCGATCGATTGTCGCGCACGCTCACGTCGATCGATTGATAAAGAATCGTTCACTTTCCACCTTGAGGAATCAATCAAAATGTTGTCGAAATCGATGGAGAATCGATCCTATAGGAATCCGACATGTCGGTTTTTTGGGATTAATCGTTCGTACGTTGGTAGTGGCCATCAATCGACTTTGACATTTTTAGTTTGACAATGACATCATTTTCGATCCAGAACATTCTATAAATTGATCTGGGAAAGTTGGATCGATTACCAATCGATCGTCGATTTTTCGTTCACTGTGAACTATCGAATCGATAATCGATCGGGAAGAAATCGACTCGTTTATTGGGGTCTCCTGTTTCACAGATTTATTGTTCTCTTTGATAAGGCCCCCATACACCTTACAATCTTTCCATACAATTTCTGTACAATTTTGTTATACGAAAACCATGTAATATGAGGAGCTTTCTAATCCCTTCAATCATTATATCACTATGTATTTTATCAGGGAGGCCACTAATTAATTTAACTAAAATAATTTTATGGATCGATCTTAAGGTGTATGGGGGGGCTTTACAAATTGTACACTTCTTTTAATCTTCAAGCTTCTTACCTGCAGCTAGTTCTAGTTCATGTTAATTCAGCAAATACAATTCCTTTAAGCTCCTAACCTGCAGCAAGTCCTATTTCATGTCAATTCAGCAGATGCAATGCCATTCTACATAACCAGGGCCTGGGGCAAAATGTTACATGTTAAATATTCTAGAGCATTTTCAAAAGTAACCATATTTTGTTTTTTTAAAGCGGAGTCAGTTAATTTACAGCCATCACTTCTAGGTGAGAAACTTGGCTTAGACACACAGCTGAGTTACTGAATAAACTGCTGATCTTTTCAAGACAAATTTAGAATTAAAGAACTTGCTTGACATTAGCTAGCACAAATCCTTTCAGTGATGTAACATTATTGTTGGAGTCAATCTTTTTGTTTCCGTGATAGGTTTGTCCATGTTTGCTATGCCGAATAGCAAGAAATGCCAATAACCAATCCATACAATTTGGACACCACTCATTAATAGCTTTAAAATATCTCCCATCGTTTAACAGAAACAAGACTGCTCAATTGGAAAACAGTTATGAAATCATTGCAAATACAAACATAACCTTTACAACAAAAATAAATGTCATTGTTTGTTAAAATGTAGCTTATTTCCCATTTACATTCTGCAATTTTGTTACAAGATGTCCAGTATCATTAAACCCACTTTCTCTAAGCCCAGGTTGACCCTTTGCACACTCCTGTCCTGCTGTACAGAACCTGCAAAAGACAAATATAAGGGGAAATGTAGGTACTTTCACTGGTTGTATTTAATAATATATTTAAAGATCTGTCCATGGTTATACAACAGTTTTAATCTGTATAAATTATATCTACTTAGCAAGCTTTTACACCCACTCAATTAGCGGTCTTTATTAATTATATAAATTAATTTTAATAGCTAAGTAGTTCAGCTTTTGTTTCCTTGCCCACAGTTGCACTTGGTACCTGCATCAATGAGGACCCCTAATATATTAAGCCCCCCATACACTCCATACAATTTCCTTTAGATCTGCGAACAACTATGTAATATAGTGGCCTCCCTGATACATAGTGATTGGAAGGTTTAGAAAGGTCCTCATATTACATGGTTTTGGTAGAAGAAAAGTTGATTGTACAGACATTGTATGGTAAGATTGTAGGGTCCCCTTCGGTCACCATCCAAAGTAATAGAAGTCAAAGAGTCGATTGATCCCGCTCGAAGAAATCTGGGTGGCTTGATTTTTTGTAGATTTGAGCACAATCGAGTGCCGTGAATGCACACAGTACTCGATTGTGCTTCAAACTATTAAAACATTCAGCCGTGTATACCTAGCTTAAGGTTTACGTTCCTTTCTACTCAAAACGCTCAAAAATTCATATATTTTCTTTAGCCCATCTATGATTGTCTTTTATTCTCTGCATCAGTGTTTGGTAAACTCTCTTAAGGCTGCCACTTGATTTTGTGTCCTGCAGATCATTGTGTTAGCAATAAGGTATAAGGCCCCCCCATACACGCGTCCATCTGCTGTCGATTTTGTGGACAATTGACTGCTTGGTGATCATTCGCACAATGGAGGTGCCCATCTGGGCCACAATCCATGTGTGGGTGGCAGACATCGCAACTCCTGTAAGTTCAGCAAACGACTGAAAGCAGCGTGGTAACATCACAACATGATAACAACATGTTATCAGTTGCTGGGAGAATGCCCGGGGATCTACCTCCCTATGGGTAGCTTAAGAGAAAGTTAGGGGCAGAGGCAATAAAATAATAAAATAAATAAATTTAAAACAATGTGAGGTGAAGAGACATTTTGCTAGTGGAAAATGTCTTCTCCAAGTAAAAGAAAGCAGTTATTTTCCTGGAAATGGTTATTAACCTTCCTAGCGGTTGAGACAAACCCAGTTCGTTCACTCTGGACATGCAAAAAGTGCACTGAACGAACTGGGTTCGTCCAATACTAAAAGGTTCCCTGCGGTGCTCACTTACTGAATCCGACATAACATGTTGGGGTTTTGTTTTTTCTCTGTTCCCCACATGGTAACAAGGTTGATTTACTGAAGAAGTTTTAAGACCCAGGACTTCTGTTAAGACTGGTGACAAATGTGCTTGTTTTTAGTTTTCTTCTGTGGCTGCTTTATTAGGATTTCAGCATGGGATGTAAAAAGTAGCATGACATGAAAATCTAACTGATGTGCAGAAGATTCTGTCCCTTAACCGAAATGGTAATCATTAAAAAAAGTCCATAGCAAGGTCTTGGCATCTTGCCCTATTACTGCACAGGAAGGGTCATTGTGACCTATTAAGCTGAACACAGGATGAAAATAGAATTATCAACACAGCAATAAAGGTGAGAGGTAATTCATCATCTTCTGCATCAAGGATTACAATATTATACATTTAGAATCAAAGCAATCTCACTATAGTGTATCTGAAACTTTTTGCAGACCATAGTGCAATATGCAAATTAGACTGGCAGAGAACTTATTGGCTGTACCATTAAATGTAATGCTAATCAGTTACAGGAGCCTTGTATCAAGAGTAATACAGAAACTT
This sequence comes from Ptychadena robeensis, assembly GCA_036250615.1. Taxonomy (NCBI): domain Eukaryota; kingdom Metazoa; phylum Chordata; class Amphibia; order Anura; family Ptychadenidae; genus Ptychadena; species Ptychadena robeensis. The sequence goes on along the minus strand of CM070036.1, from coordinate 67,265,962 downwards.
TCAAGTCCCTTAGTCCCAATGCTATCCGAATTTACTGACTCAAACTTACACATAATTACAAGTATACTCTACAGACCAAAGACTGAAACTGGAATGGTCCTATCAGATTTTAGGACATACTACTTAGCAACTTAAATGTACCACATATCCTTTAATCACCCATTCTGCACTGCAGTTCTGCACTTGGTGTAAAAGTCAAAAAATTTTTATTGATACATCACAGAATGGTACAGCATTGCACTGACTCTCCTGACGTCTCCTTTGGCATGTTTCACCCAGGTGGTGGGCTTAATAGTAGAGAGTTCTCAGGCCAGTCGGTGTGTTGCTGTTCTGTTTGGACTTTTGTCCTGTGTAAAACTTCTGCATGGATGTTCAATAATGCAGAGGCCATTGCTCCAGCATTGGTTAGTCTTAATATAACTCTGTAGCCAGAAAGGAAACCTGTGTTGGATCAGGAGTGGTGAGTACAGGTGCACATTGGGGAAAGTGGATCTGTACTACATATCCTCTTGAGTTGCAAAGGGTAACCTGTCAAATTCAGAGCACCAGGTTCTAAATCAGTGATGGGCAACTGAGTTGATATGGAGGGCCACAAGTGCGGCCCTCAGCATCCCTAAAGTGGCGCACAAAATATTTTCAATCTATACTGACTTGTATAAGCATAAGAAATGACAGCAGATATAGCTAGAACAAATTATTTTTCATTTTTAAATAACCAAACTTGTTTTAAACTATACTTCAAACATTAGAGAACAGTGTAGTATGGTAATGCACATTTTGTGTCTTGTATATCATCAAAGGTTATGTGCTTCATAGATATCATCAAAGCCTTTGGTGATATCTATGGGGCACATAACCTTTGATTGAAAAGTTATGTGCCTCTATTCTCAGGTTATGTGCTGCAAAATAGGTTATACAATCACCACCTGTCCATTGAAGAAATATTTGGAGCATAGGCACTGACAAGGGGGCCCACTGAAGAACACCCAAAGGGCCGCATTTGACACCCACAGATTGGGCACCTGGGTTCTAAATAGTATAGTCACTACAATTGCGAAGATATAGCACTATATCCGAGGTCTTTGTAAATTCTTGAAGTACCGATATTCGCAATATAAATTAGAGATTTAAATATTCAAGATCGACACTAGTTCTACAAAGCTCCCCAGGTTGCACACACACCACCTGTTCAGTTCTTCACTGAGTATCCCTCTGCCAGATTCATTCTCTCATCAAATCCATGAAAATATCAGTATGTGCATGCCCAAAATATATTCACTGCAAGTGTTCAAGGCAGATGGAGTATAGACTATGAATGGACTATGGTTGTCTGTTTATGTTTCATTCATACACAGAGATGTTTCAGCAAAGTATTAGTTAAAGAGTGCACTCTTGTGCAACTAGTGTTTTATTTTTTTCCCCTTTTAAGCAATAATTGATTTTCAATAACACACTGAAAGTGGTAAAAATTTTCACCTCTCTGGCAGTTGTAACTGTAACTGTTCTCCGTAAATTTTGGGTGGAACTGCCCTGGCGTGGGACCTGGCAGACTATAGCATTCTAGTAAGTATGGCATTGAAACCTGTGGCTAATATTATAGATGATTGCAGGATGCTAAAATGTGTAATACATGCAAACTATATGGCTTAATGTGTTCTTCTGTCCACTCACACAGAAGGATGTAGCTCCTCAAGTATTCCTGAAGAAGCCCCTAAGGTCCCCCATACACCTTAAGATAAATCCATGCAATTTCCATTAGATCTACCAACAACTGTGTAGTATAGTGACCTCCCTGATAGAATACATAGTGATTGGAAGGTTTAGGAAGCTCCTCATATTACATGGTTTTGGTAGAACAAAATGTGATTGTACAGAAATTGTATGGAAAGATTGTAAGGTGTATGGGGGCCTTTAGAGTTAAGAAACGTGCTTGTATTAAGTTTGTTTGTATTAATAAGGCAGTATATCCAAGAATTGATCTTGAACATGGCAAGAGCATTGCTCATATTCAATTTATCACTATATATATAATGTTTTATGTGCACCATACCATCTCTGTAGTTTTTAACCTGTGGTAATAATAAATGTATAATTTTGACAATTGACATTGTCAAATAATATTTGTGCTTTAAAAGTCCCAGGAGGGAGCCAACCCTCTCTTTGAAAAGTGATGCTATTGCAGAACTTTAAATGTTTTATTTGTGTGGGTAAGTCTGTCTACACTCAGGATTCTCACCTATCCTTGGTGAGCCAGTGGAGATTCGGAATATCTGCTGCCATTGACTAACATGTTAAGGAGGTGGCGTTGGTTTCCTGGCACACATTCCCGGCATCATTGATGATGTGTAGAGGGGAGGCGGTAGGACAGGGAGGACTTTGATTGCATGTACCACATAGTACAGGCGAATCTTCAGAGAAATATAAATTATGTAATGTAAATGTTCCAATTTGAAAAGGAGTGTACACTTTCTATATGCACCTTATCTATCATTTCATTTTCAGAATTTGTACATTGCTATACCCATGATTTTTATTGTCTCACCCTTTTAACCTAAAAGGAACAGATTGTTTTAGTGCTGTGTAAAATGGGTCCATTATGTTACAGAAAATGGTTAATTGATGGTGTGTTTTCTTGTATATGTGATTCCCTTAAACCTTGTAAGCATCAAATATTTACCGTACTTGCTAAATCTTCACCAAAGCAGCAAATGGATGTCTGCTCCATTTTATGAAAAGTTAAAATGCATTAAAAAATAATGATGTTAGCAATGTAACATCAATTTAGAAAAGAGAAGGGATTGATCAAGCATTGATGAATTCTTTACGTAGAGCCACAAAGTCACATATATTCTTAAAATGTATTATTTGTTCCCAAAGTAAATGATTACACAGTAGATCCAATATATGTATTTTTCATTATTACTTATGGGAATGTTGGATTTCGAAGTCACTGTCACAATAGCTCGGATATAATATTACATTGTGACCTCTACAAAACTTGATATTTGAAATTAAAGAGCATTTGGCAATCACATTCCTCAACTGGTTATTAAAAATATATTTTATTATGTATTCAACTAATTCAAACTTTAGTTCTTCTGTGTTAAAAGTTTATTTTTCAAACATTATTTCTTTTCTTGAAATTTAAAATATATAATATTTTCTTTAAATAATTTTCCAGCTGACAACAATGCCAAAAACTATTTTAAGATGCCTATAGAGTGAGCTCACCAGCTTATGTCCAGGGGTGCATATAAGTGGTCCGCCAGTACCCAAATGGGACTATCACGGAGAAATCGTCAGCTTCCCTTCTCCCTCCCTTCTTCCTCCATGTGTGAGAAGCCTAAGTGACAACAAGTGCTCACTAGTGATACTCTGGCTGGTATTGGTATTGCAGGTCCACTGTATCATGCATACACTACAAAAATTAAATTTTTTAAATTGCCAAAATTCTTTCAGTTTTATTGTTAAATGTATACAATTTATGTCACTTGGATTACCACAGGGAAACATTAATTTAACTGAAAAGTTGCAGTTAGGGGTGCCAAATTGGGAATGTAAATTACTAAAAAAAGATTTGACTTAAGGTTGTTGGAGATCTGGGATTGAAAGTAAGAGTAGACATATGTAAGGCCACGTGTCCACTGCTGTTTCTCTGCGCTGGGCGAAAAAAGATGCATGCTGGAACATGCTGGAGGATTTCCCATGACTTGCAGGCAGTTTGCCCATGGCTTTGGGACCCAATAATTTAGCATACCTAAGACATGAAAAAACGGCCCCCTAATAAAAGCATCAGGCGCTGCTTTTTCACATCTTGGAGACACGCCAACTGGTGACCTGAGGATGGAGACAGTTAATCAAAGGCTCAATCAAGAACAGAGAGGTCCATCTGCAGCAGAATCTACTATGCAGGAAGCTGACACAAAGGACAGTGAGAGAGACAATGAGGAAGACCACCCTGCATATGGGGTGAGTACCAAACACTATCTCCTGGTACTCATCTGAGGAGCACCCCTGTTTATGTCATTTTAAATTTACAGAGCTGCCCAATGTTGCAAATTTGAACAGACTGCAGATTCAGACATGTAAAAGTTATAAACCAGCTATCACAAACCATTTGGAACTATCCACACTGACACCCTTGGGCATTCATGAGGATACGGTTGTTAGTGAAGCCAGCTAGAAATTGCAATTCTCTTTATCTCTGACTGTTTTTCCACCTTCAAATATCAGAGGTTACATGAACAGAATGGAAGACCATGACCTGTTGGACAAGGCTCCTTAATCAGGCGTGAAGATTACGATTTGCTCTGGACTTGTAAATGAGTATTGGTAAAAAGAAAAGAATCCTGGCATGTTTGACTTTTACGTGAGAATAAAAATGTTAATCTAGAGTAGAAAACTCTTTTCTCTACCAATACCTTACCTTCTTCACACTTTCTTGGAAATAACATTTGTTTTTATTATTATTTACACTGTATATCCCTACTTCAAAATCCAGCTGTCTTATATTAAACCAAGGTATGGCAAACAGTGCACATTCTACTATTTGACAGTTATACCAGGATTGTCCCTAATAGGCCAGGCAAGTATTGTGCAACTGCTACTGTTGTCCTCTTACTCCATGCAATAAATATGCTTAAAGCTAGCCACACATGGCTCGATGATGAAACAGATTAGAGCAACATTTGTCTCGGTCACCGCACCCGATGTTGCTCTAATCTGTTTCTTCATTTGACCCATCCACGGTTCCCTTGAGCAGGATCAATGGATCCTGCTCAAAGGAACTTAAACAAACAGGTTTCCAACATGTTGAAAAACCTTGGTTGAAATCCATTACATTGAATGGGGACAGCGGGTCTCCATCCAATGCAATGAACGTGATCAGCTAGCTGCTGTGTGTAAAGGGGGCACAATGGGCACCGGGGAAACGAGGTCCCCATTGTATGGTAATTGACGTGCCCATGTGGTGCACATTGATTTCCGTTCGATTGACCCATGATCAATCACAGCGTAGTGACGTCACCACGCTGTAATTGATCACCGGTCGATTGCACGGGCATCTACACGTGTATGCCCAGCTTAAGGGTCCCCATACACCTTTAAACTTCTCTGCCAGATACCCTTTAGATCTCCTTTTGTTTTACCAAAACCATGTAATATGAGGGACTTTCTAAACCATCAAGTCTACCTGTGTTCAATCGCAGAGGACCCGGCACTACATAGTTGTTGGTAGATCTAAAGGATATCTGACAGAGAGATCTAAAGGTGTATGGCCAGCTTAAGCCTTAAATATTTGTTGTACCTAAACTAGTTTGTTCAAGCTGAAGGCCAAGGATATTTCAAATCATTAAATTATGCATAGCATTAAATAACAAATTGTTAATATACTAAGTAGAATTACATTTGAAGACTTTTTTTTACATAAACAATAGATTCAGTTTGGGGTGCCAGGATTTGGCTATATAGGTATTCAAAGTGTACCATAATATATGGGCAGCTTACAACATGTATAATATTTTAATATGAATAATATTATATAATAAACTAATACATTGAAATTGTACTAGGCTACTAGGGGTTTCTTCTGTTTTTTAAAATGTTTGGCACTATATTTCTTGGTAGGCATCAGATATGGGTCAGCCTTATTTTTCACATTTCTTTTCCTACAAATGCAGTATGATATTTGAACCAGCCTGTCAGAGTATCCTAATTGATGTCTGGATTCCCTCCAAGGGAATGCAGCATAGAAATGAATTACATTGCTTTAAACTACTGCTTAGCATATGCAGTGGTGCTGAAGACCCGTATTTGTTGTTGATGCACATGATTGAACAACGTAAGGTTTTAGCAATGTCAGTATGTAGAAGTGATTGTTTGCATTTTTTTTGGTTTTAAAACTGACAAAATAATAACTTGTTCATATTATTATACTGAACCAAACGGAATAAAAAACAGGAAGAATGATGGTTACATTTGAAATATATTTATGAGCATAGTGAGAGTTTGATCAGATGCTTCATTTTATATTTGAGAAAGAAAGCAGACATGTAAAAGTAGAGAGTATTTTAAAACTAGATTTTAAATTACAAGAGAAAATAATAAATTGTGTTAAATACACAGAATTGTAAAGATGTAGGATGCCACATGATTTTAAAAATAAAAAAGTGCACACAATATGGTAAGTGAGGCCTCTAGTGCTCAAAATTGTTCACCCCATTTTCCAATATAATCAATTTTTATTTGTTTATAAGCCCTTGGTTTTATTTTAGAAGTTGAACGCTTACTTGCCAGAAATGAACATAGTTTTTTGCCATTTATTAAATCAAAATCTCATATTCCGTTTTTTGGGCACCATACTCAATGCTACAGCACTGTTTACCATCTAATATAAATCTGTACCAAACAAAGGACTAAACACAAGGGGCAGCCAACACAAGTTTTAAATTTTCTGAGAGGAAACAGACTTGACCATTCCACACAGGGCCGCTCGCACACCCCCCCCCCCCCCCCCCCCATGTGCGTGAAAGTAGCTGATTATGTGCTGCTACTTTGATGGCAAATGCTCACTAGTGACATTGTGGCTGCAATTGGTATTGCAGGGAGATTGTGATTAAAGCTAGAACACATTAAATAGCTGTCCAAAAAGGTCATGGTGTCATGTATACACTACTGTGTAAAAGTTAAATTTTTTAGATTGCCAGATTCATTGTTAAATGTATACATGTCCCATGTATAAACACAGGGAAACATTAATAACTATAAAAGGTTGTAGTTGGGGGTGTCAAATTTAGAATGTAAATTACTTATAAGTAATAAGTATAAAGGATTGGGCTTCTTAATGTGTTGGAGATCTGGGGGTGGAAAATCAGAGTAGTCATATGAGGGGTCCTAGCTCCACGTCCAGTAAAATGTTCATTTTAACATGTAATTGCCATTGACGGCAATGGGGCTGTTACAGAACTATCTCTATAGCTTGTTACAGCCAATGATGCACTGGTTCGAGCCTCCGTCGCATTGATGTTGACGTAACCATCTGCATCTATAGGAATGCTCAACGGAGCGCAGCGGATCCAATTGCAGACGTGGAGTTAGGGCCTTAGAGTAAAATCTGACAAGAGAAAAGCACTGTTTGACTACTGAGCTATGAGATCTGGGGGTTCAAACGGTGTTGTACTGTGACAGTTACATTTGACCCAAAGCCAGCTGTTGACCTGTGGATAGAGACACCTAATCAGAGGCTCAATCAGGAACAGGGAGGTCCATCTGCAGCAGAATCCACCATGCAGGAAGCTGACACAGAGGACAGTGGGGGAGACAGTGAGGAAGAGGGCCATTATTAAAACCATGTTACATATGGGGTGCGTACCAAACATCTGGTATCTCCTAGTACTCATCAGAGTAGCTCACTAAAAAAAGTTATGTGCACCCCTAGGTAGGCATCCTCTGGAGCTCTCAGACCCGGGGGGGCTGCTAGTATAATATTTCATAAATGGGTAAGGAAGATTCAGATTGGAGCAGAGGTTTACCTGACCACTAGTCTTTGACCTCAATCAGCAATATATAGCAATGGAAACAAAAATAAACACATAGGATAGTCATTGCTGAATTGACAAAGCCAGTCGAATGACTTGTGAATTGTCTTTATAAAAAAAACGAAAAAACGCCCACGCCATCACTTACAACCTCTTAATATGCCTAAAAGGAGCTCTATGGTTACCTTTAGGGGGGGGGGGGGGGGGGGGGGGGTTGTGACAACAACATGCAAGACTTACCCAAAATTTCCAAGGAGATGCAAAACCATTGTTAACAGGGGTTGTCAGTCATTGTCGTCACAGTTTATTGCAATACATTTTTTTAAAATAATATTGTTATTAAGTATGATGAACAGTTTTAAGCTTAACTAAGACTTAATTTAAGAGAATGTTTTTAGGGAAAGAAGACGTAATTTTGACATTTTGACAGCACAAACCCCCTATGGCTCTCAACATGTATTTCAAGTGCTACACAGTTGCGATTTGGCTCTTTGGTCGAATAAGTTTGCCTACCACTGGTCTAAGCAAGTCCTATAAGTTTCCTTTCTTTAGAGTTTTGATACCTAAATTTTTACTATGAGTATAAGTATAAAGCTACACTATGGCTTGGATACCCTGGCGTTAGTTCATCCAAAGAGCACAATCCCCCCTTGTTCACTCCATTAGGGCCACGTTATCAGCTGCATTACATAGCGCAGCCAATAATGTGGCCTCTTTTACCATAAACTGTGAATGCTCATAAGTCAAACCTCTGTTAAGTTTATGTTGACACAGTTCTCTTAATTGAAATTAATGGGACAGACAATTGGACAGATGGATCGGGGGCTATCAAGAGCTGTGTTGACAGCCCTGTTATAGCCCAATTGCCGCCAATGGCAGGCTTGTGCACTGCAGTTCAACTCAGGGATTTTAGCCCAAGTGTAGCCATAGCCTTACACTTTAACCTTATTAATAAACAGAAGAACATTGGAAGATGCTTGCTATTGGTAAATACTGAAGTTACAAAGAATATCTGAAAGGCCACAATCAATCTTATCTATGATTACAGTTTGGATTTATTAAGCAGCAAAGCCTAAATATAAATTAAAAAAAATGCCAAATGTGTAGCCAAACCTCTTCTTTAGTACCCCCCTTCTTCCAGGAAACCTCTTTCCATTATATGGTGTTCTACTTATTAGAGAAAAGGTAAGAGATACAGCAAATCAGAAAGGGAAAGGTCAAATTTAGCATGATGCATTAGTCTTTCCAGTGCAATGCATACTACTCTTTAGCTATTGGTGTCTACATTCATTTATTTTTACCCACTGATCCAGGTAACCCATCTTAATTTGAGTAACTATTCAATTAATTCACTATGTCTATGAAGGTGAAATGTACCCACCCAGGATCCTAACCCAGGGATGCTTCAGTGTCTGTCTGCACTCTGTCTGCTGAACAGTCTGAAGTCTGCTTTTGTACTTTGATGGACCCCTTATACAAATATGCTGTAATACCCAGTTTCTCATTGAACCCTGTACTTCTGGCCCCTCCACTGCACTTCCTATATAAACCATGTCTCTTTACTCATTGCCAGATTTTTGTGCTTTCCCTATTGCCTTGACCACTGAGACTGTACCTGACCCCCCTCTCACTGGGACAAAGACTGTATATATTCATTACTAGTCAAGCTTGTAAATATCCCCCTACCAGCTTGCCTATGACTTTTATCTGTGAGCCTCTGACAGTGTGCTTGAACATTCAAAGAATCTGGTCGTGCAATGGAAGAAAATGCCCTCCACGACACTACAACTTGTGGGTAGTGATGGTGCGAACCCGGAATTTGATGTTCGCGAACGGCGAACCCGAACCTCTGCAAAAGTTCGCGAACCCGGCGAACCCCATAGACTTCAATGGGCAGGCGAACATTAAAAAAACAAAGGGACCCTTTCTGGCCACAATAGTGTTGGAAAAGTTATTTCAAGGGGAGTAACACCTGGACAATGACATGACAGAGGGGGATCCAAAACTCCCAAGAAATTTTTTTTTCACGCAATAAATCCGCACGAAGGATTTCTACAATG
>CM070036.1:67237089-67256267 GCA_036250615.1 Ptychadena robeensis | reverse complement strand
AATAGTTCTCCGGCGAACAGTTCGGGCCATCACTACTTGTGGGCCACAATGGGTTCTTTAATATGACAGAGGGGCGAGGCCAAGAGCCTGTAAAGGCTGCCCGCCATAGGTGTCCAGATTCCTTGCGTGCCTGGCTTTATTGGTGATGCTAGGGACATTCAGCAGGGACAGACCAAATCTGGCCCCCGGGCTGCAGTTTTTTCAGTCTGTGTTGTTGGCCACTAGTGATGAGCGGGAAATATTCGAATTCGCGATATTTCGCAAATAATTCTACTAATATTCGCGAAATCTAGATTCACAATTATAATCACCTCGTTATTGCCTTTAAAATGAATGGTCACATGTGCTATTTATTTTCGCATTGCGAATGTATATTCGCAATATATATTCGCAATCCATGCCCATAAGCATCCCAATGCGAATATTCGAAATTGCAAATATCCGCCGCCATATTCGCGAAATTTGCGAATTCTCGAATAGCCGATATTCGGCGAATATATACGAAATTCGAATATTCGAGCTTAACACTATTGGCCACATTAAATGGACAGTTTACATGGTTTAATTGATTTACATAGAGAAAAAACAATCTAATCATAAACTGTTAAGTTGATCAGGTATTGGTATGTTTTGTTTTTGAGATAAAGGTTTGAACTATATCAATATAACATTTTTATTTTGCCCATAGTAATAGTAATAAACTACAACCATATAAAAGATGACTGTGTTCATCTCAGTTAAGAAATAACTTCCGTCTGGTTGCGCTGCACTTTGCACATCAAAGGTACTCTTTCCAATGTCATATTAAACAAATCCGCTTACATTTTTTTCTTCTAATAAAATACCTTAACCAACCCGGTATTAAGTTAATTTCTGCCGATTTCGCTCAAACTAACCCAGACCAGTTCTAGATTTCTTGCTGAAGTTACATATATCACCTTTTTCTTGGTAAAATGAGGCCTCATTTAGGTTCCTGTTCAGCAAGAATGACTTTTCACATGCATCCTTCTCTTGTAAATTGTGTTGATATAACCTAACGTCAGACATCACCTTATTCCAAGAGATGTTACCAAGGAAACCATCATACACTGCTGGGACAATCTGCCTGCCTCTGTTCTGGCCAGAGCTATTAAAACTTCTCTGCTCAGCAGCTTCCATTATAGCGGAGAGGAGGTAGTTCCAGAACTCTGTGTGCTGGAAAACCATCATTGTTTTCAGTCATAGTTCAAGTAATAATTACTAAGCCAAACTATTCTTATCAGCGTAAAGACAAGTATCGTGTCTGTAATATAGACAACCTGTACAGGATTCCACATGAGGTTATTGAAGTGTAGGATAAAGACATATATGATATTGGTGATGTAACCATATGCACTGTGATGTTATGTCATTAAGTTTTTTTCAAAAAACTGTATACTGTGTATTATACCACATTAAAAATAAGTTTGATCATACTCTAAGTCTGATACTGCCTTTAAAGTCCCCAAGTCCCCCATCCGGATTAAAATGGAGAGGGAAAACATTTTCTCTTTTTTCTTTTCATATACCTAGTTGAGATGTGGCAAATCAGCACTTCAGGTCCAGTTATTTTCCTTTTTACCTTATTATAATAAACATAATATAGCTGGTAAGACTACAATTATTATTATAGACAGCGGTGATACATAAGAGGGCCATGATTCAAGAACGATTTCTGAGAGTTTTCCTACTTTACTAAAACAGTTTTCCTACTTTACTAAAACAGTAATTATGTGTTATGTTTGAGTGTAAGTCTTAAGGTACCCATACATGCTTAGATTGCCACTGAATTTTTTGGCTGATTGACCGCCGTGTGCGCTCACAGCGGTCTATCGGAAATCTAAAGCTTAAACTTGGACGCCAAATCGATTAAGACATGTCCGTAATTCTTACATTGTTTTAATAACTTTGCATGGGGGACAAGTCCCCATCCAAAGTAACTGCTGGCACACAAACGGTGCCTGGCAGATTCTTGGCGGGATCGGCCACGCGTGATGATGTCATCATGCAGGGTCAATCTGCCAGGAGATCGGCCACTAATCTAAACGTGTATGGGCACCTGAAGTTATTTAGAAATGTCATTCATCTTCTTTTTCTTTTCTCTTTGTCTTGTCTGTTTTATGTCTTGTTTCTGAAACATAAAGCTGAATTCAAGCCCTGCCTTTGAGGCAGCCATAAACAATCATTTACTATATTTTTAGCTCCTTAAATATAAAGTGTATATACAGCATGTTTCAGCAAATAGGATTAGTAGAGGACCCTGCCTGGATGGCTTACAATCTAATAAGTTGAGAAACAGAGTATACAATAGGTTGGGGGGGGGGGGGGGGGGGGGGGGGGGGGGGGGGGGGGGGGGGGGGCTGGCATGGTGGTGATGTTAGGAATGAGAAGATGGATAGGCCAGACTGAAGAGGTGGGTTTTAGGGCCAAAAGTAGGAGCAAGTCTAATGGGACGAGGCAGAGAGTTCCAGAGAGTAGGAGAGGCCCTAGAGAAGTCCTGAAACCTTGCATGTGATGAGGTTATTAGCGGGGTTGTTATTAGTAGGTCACTGTATTGTACAGGAAGATGTTCTCTGCAGCCAGGATGTCAGCCTGAAAGCCAGGTAACCTAGATGAAAAGTTGATGCGTTAACATGGAGAAAAGTAACTTTATCTCTTAATCTATCCTCCCTTTCAGCAAATGCATACTTGATCATTAGAGTAGTGTTAAGGACCCATTGTGAGGGTCAGCATTTTGTCCCAATGTTCAATTTTAAAATATGTTTTATAGACGCTAGCTAAGGGTCCCCATACACCTTTAGATTTCTCTGTCAGATTTCCTTTAGATCTCCTTTTGTTTTACCAAAACCATGTAATATGAGGGACTTTCTTAACAATCAGGTCTACCTGTGTTCAATCACAGAGAACCCTATACTACATAGTTATTGGTAGATCTAAAAGATATCTGACAGAGGGATCTAAAGGTGTATGGTCAGCTTAAGAAAAGAATGCCTTCAATCTTCATTGTCAGTCATATCAGTTACCTACTTTCCCCTGCATACCACTGAGCTATAAGCAGAAGCCAAATTGAGCAGTAATTCTATATGGGACAATGCTTTTTTAACTGTTTAATAAATTTTTAAGGTCAGTACATTTTATGACAGAAGGGAACATTTTGAACGGTGTATTAAAAATACACCTCAACTATAAAAACCAAAATAGATAGTTATTTGTCAGCCCAAAGCATCCGTTGAGGTTTTGAAACAGTTGCAGTTGATTTGTAGCATAAATCTTTTCAGGTCCCTTATCACCTGTTTGAGAATTGGATAGAATTTGTGGACCTTTGGTAGTTACAGGTCACATCAACTCACAGATCAGAAACTAAAGCTAGCCATACACGTGTCGGATTCCATGTCCGCTCGATCACCCATCCGATCGATTCCGGCGATCTCAGCGGGACTCGGAGCTCCGATCGAGCGGCCAATTAAGTGATCCGATCGCTGCATACCACCTTGTCCAGCTGATTCCGGGACGGATCCGTGTCCGATTGTCCACCTCACAAATGGCAACTCCCCCTGATTTGTGCAGAATCCATCTGATGGAACCAACATGTTGGTTCTCTGTCGGATCCGATTCTGAGCCCCGGAACGGACGGACCTGATCGATCGGACAAGGTGGGCTGCACGCGATTCCGGCACGATCGTTTGGCGTGCACGCGCCCGGAATCGATCGGACCGGAATCAGACAGGAATCTGACCCGTGTATGGGGGCCTTAAGGGTTTCATTTTAAATCTAGCTGCATGGCTGTACTGTGATCGTACATTTCCTAAAAAAAAATCCAACTATATGCAGTACAATTACAAACTTTGCAGTGCCAGGATTCACAATAAGAGTTTTGTTTCTCCCTAAGTTTCTGTGTCTGTAAACCATGTACTGACTTTATCAATAGGGCTGGCAGTCTATAGTAAAGTGTAGTGCAGTGAAGGGTTTCATAGTATCAGCTTTCAAAGTATGGAAGCAACAGACAAGGTATTAATGGATAAACCCCAAATAGAACAAATAAAACTTGAAAGTGTTTGAAAGACTGAATTACCCCCACTGTGCAATAAACTAAGAGGGTAAAGGTAGCAATACATGGTTCGATATTTCTGTTTGATCAACCAAAATTAATTGATTGAACAGGAATCGATTCCTGCCCACCTACAATTGACCCAAAATCATCGGCAAGGAACAGAAAATTGATAGAAAAGTGATTAGACATGTTGGTAAATTCCAGTCAATCATTCAAGTATCTGATGGGTTTTCTAGGGATTTCAATCAATTTGTATCTATAAGATCCTCAGTATTTCCAGTCATAGGGTAAAAGCCTACCTTTTACCCATGATGGAGTACTTGGGCCTAAGCAACCAAACCATCACAATCATCACAGTGTGTTTATTAAACGTTTATAAACCTTGACCCTGCCCAATACTCAATAAAGTTGACTATTCTCAGGGTATCATTGTTTATGTGGGCAGCAATATAAACCAAGCATGTGTCCCCTTTAACTAACGAGCAATCACTCTTAATAGACAAAATGATTATTTGTTCGAATGTTCAGTCCTTTCATTGCTAAGCAACTACACATAAATAAACATGTAGATCTTAAAGCAGTAGGGTGCAGAAAGAATTATTCTGTTTCCATTTGCAACAATTTGTTACAAATACAAAAGAGTAACATGCAAAGATACACACTGTGCAGCCAATTCACATCAGGAAACTGAACACAGCTTGCAATCTGAAAATGCAAATAGACTTTCTGTAGTTTATTAATCACAGTTATAACAAATACTGGAAATCCACTGCATTTCTGTTCTACTTAATCTTGTTCCTAGCTACAAGGAATTATGTTCTGAACAAATAAATCAATTGCCAGTATAATTGTTAGAATCACCTCTATCACAATATTTACCCTTAGGTAAACTATAGAATGACAAGTATATACTGTATACATTTGTTATCTGGCCAATGCTGAAAAATCTGATTGTTCACATTAAGGTTTTTACATATTTGAAACAAACACTAGAAAAATTCATCTCAATTATCTCTGTTTCTATAAGCATATAAAGAAATATGTTTTTCAAATAAATATTTAAAATGTCATGTGATTTTATTTCATTTATGTATTACATGTGATTTATATAGTCACAGGTGTATGTAAAGAAAATTGTTAACAACTTTCTGCCATTATTCACTGTCTACTGGAGATAGATTTACATGTAGCCATAGAGGCCATGGTCTTGAGAAGCAAGAATTTATGGGTTGGCACATTTCACTCATTTTGATTCTGATCATCTTGAAAGTATCTGTTAGCAGGACATAAGGATTGTGATGAAGCTTTCCCAAATGTTTGTCTGAATTGAATAGGAGGAATTATACAAGACAGTTGGCAGGAAGTATAAATCTATCATTGCTTCCTACATTACTTCTTCCAGGGAAGTAAACTAATTTACTTAATGTAAGCTAGCCATACATGGGTACATTTTTCAAATCAATTTAGCAGTAAAAAATCGACCTGAAATTTAATTCTTTGAAAATCCATTACTTTTTTTCTGAATTCCATTGACAAAATTTTAACAAAATTGAGTATAAAAGATGGATATAGCCGTCTATAATTTTAAGTCAATTGTACAAGTATACAATAAGATTTAAGGTACTTAAATGAATTTGAATCCATTATGATTTTGGAGCAAGCTCAAACACCTGTATCTTCATAACTTGAAAGAAGTTTGAAGGAATCGTTCCTTCTATTACACTGTGTGGTACTACTTTGGATTGATTTTACATTGACATTCCATATTTAAGTCAATTAAATTGTAAATGGATCTAACAAATTGTTTATGCACATTTGACTACCTTCATTTTATCTGTGAATTTATTTACATTGTACTCCCATCCAGGAAACCCATGCACTACATTTTTTTAAAACAGCAGTGCAAAAAAAAAGAATGTCCACCGAGTTCAAATACCTAAATTAACAGAATTCTAAAGGCACAAAAGGAAAGGCATATGACTATCTATACCCACAATCGACAATGTCAGAGAACAAACCAAGCATGAGGTCAAAGGAATTGTTTATAGAACTCTGAGGCAGGAGGCACAAATCTGGGGAAGGTTGCAGTAACAATTCTGCTGGTTTGAAGGTTCCAATGAGCAAAATGGCCTCCATCATTTGTAAGTGAAAGAAGTTTAAAATCACCAAGACTCTTGTTAGAGCCGGCCATCTAAACTGAGCAATAAGGAAAAGAGGGCCTTAGTCAGGGAGGTGACCGAGAGCCTGATGGTCACTCTGTCAGAGCTCAAGAAGTCCTCTGTGGAGACAGGAGAACCTTCCAGAAGGACATTCATCAGTGTAGCAACCCACCAATCAGGCCTGTATGGTAGATTAACCAGACAGAAACCACTCCTTAGTAAAAGAGACGTGGCAGTCCATCTGGAGTTTGCCAAAAGACACCTGACCATGAGAAACAAAATTTTCTAATCTGATGAGACACATATTAAACCAGGCACTACTCATCACCAGGCCAATACCATCCCTACAGTGAAGAATGGTGGTGGCAGCATCATACTGTGAGCGTGTTTTTAGAATCAGGAACTGGCAGACAAGTCAGGATAAAGGGAATAATGACTGCAGCAATGTACAGAAGCATCCTGGATGTAGATTTGCTCCAGAGTGCTCCTGGCTGAGGCAAGCGTTAATCTTTCAGTAGGATAACAGCCATAAGCTAGCCCAAGATATCAAAGTGGCTTCAGGACAACTCTGTTAATGTCCTTGAGCGGCCCAGCCAGAGCCCAAATTGAACATCTTTGGAAAGATCTTAAAATGGCTGTACGCTTATACTACCCATCCGACCTGATGAAACTTAAAAATTGCTGAAAAAAGTAATGGGCGAAACTGGCCAAGCAGAAGTATGCCTAGCTTGTGACATTATATTCAAAAATACTTGAGGCTGTAATTGCTGCCAAAGGTGAACCAACAAAGTATTACGCAAAGTCTGTGAATATTTATGTACATGTGATTCAGTTTTTTTCACGTTTCAGTAAATTTTTTTCACATTGTCATCACATACCTGTCAAGTTTGGGCATTAAAAAACCGGGGGACGTACAGGAATTGACATCAGTGATGTGACTTTCGGTATATGGATTATGGTTCTTCTGCATTCCACGTACCGGAAGTGGCATCACTGACGTCACTTCCTGCGTCCGCCAGCCTTGATCTAGCAAGGAGAGGGCGTTACTCTCCCTGCTAATGTCCCGCTTGTGATGATAATTCAAGAATCCGGAAAAAATCCGGGATTTCTTGAAATCGGGATTTGGCCGGGAAAGCCACATAAAAACGTGACTTTCCCGGCCAAAACGGGAGGCTTCACAGGTCTGTGTCATTTTGGTGTGTTGTGTGTTGAATTCTGAGGGAAAAAAACCTTAAACTGAGCCAATCAAACACAGGAGCTGTAGAGTTTAAGTGGTTAATTTTCAGCCTGCCTACAATTTGTATGCTAATGTTAACATCAAACATCTTTACATGCAAGGTTGCACTTTCGGGGCTTATCTGGTATCTTCCCTGGATGTAGCTGATCATACATTGATCTTAATTGTGTGGTATACATCCATATAATGATGGTTTTGTGTCAGCTTTAGTGGTATTTAATAAAAAAATGCAATCTTTACATTTTATTTATACATGACATAAAAAAGAAGAAAAATGATGAATGTCACCAATTCACAAGTAAATTGTGCATGTGCCAAGATAAGCTGGGTGTAAAAATACCCTGTATGTTGTGCTGGCATAGAAAATAAAAAAAAACATATGTACTGTACAAGCCTTTCAAGTACTAAAAAATAGTATAACCTATGTGCGTTCACGTACATCCCAGCTGTAAAAGCCACAATAGTATTATTTGGTTATGAACATATGATTGATGCAGCAGAAAACGCACATACCTTTTTTTAAGTTATATAAACAGAACCATTTTTACCCTGGCATAGGATATGATGAAGGAGAAAAAAAAATGTAGCAGTTACTTTGTGCATTAAAAATCCTAATATGCTTTAAATTAATGTCTTTTTCTGTAAAACAAAAAGGTCTTGTTTGTAGATTTGTTGCTAAAGTTTGTGCCTCTTAAACCCTAATAAAGAAATGGCACATTGACAAGATGCACAATTCATGGTTTAGCCAGGTTTCATATTATTCATTCAGGCAAAGAAAAATCTATAGCCCATAAACAATGGTTACTTTGTCTTTGATTTTGACCAAGTGCAGGTGTGTCTCGACAGCCTTTATTATTTTATCATGGAAAAGACAAATCAATAATGGCCAGCTTTAATACTGTCTAAAAGAAATGTACTGCATTTCTACTGCTTGATGCTAAAGTGTGATTTGTTATTAGCCCTAGATTCATTTTATGTTAAAAAGTTTTCATCAGCGATATAACAAAAATACTTTATCAAGACTTTTGGGACAGTATATCATCATGAAAAAGGGACCTGATATATCCCAAAAGCTTACTTAATGACTTCAGTTAGCCATTTAAAGTTATCACATAAAAGGTGCACATAGACATTTGTACAAAGCATGTTTAACGTTGTCTGGGTGCCCCCTTCATCTGCATTTGGAGGTGTTTTACAGGTAAATTTTCACTGCACATTTCCCATGCTTGCACATTTGAAGAGCCTGAAAAACTTACAAGGCCTCAAATCACTTCCTAATTGTGCACAAAGTGTCAATATTTTGCGTGGCCACCATTATTGCCTTAACTCTTGGACATGGAGTTCACTAGAGCTTTACAGGTTTCCACTGGAATCCTCTGCACTGGAAACCACTGCACTTTTACGTTTGAGGATGGCCCACATATGCTTAATAGGGTTTAGGTCTCAAGGCATGCTTGTCCAATCCAGCACCTTTACCCTCAGTTTCTTTAGCAAGCCAGTCATCTTGGAGTGTGTTTGGGGTCAATATCATGTTGGAATACTGCTCTGCTCAGTTGAAGAGAGGGGATCATTCTCTGCTTAAGTACATGTTGACTATAAACTGTAGCTCTTCAGTGCTGACAGCACTCAAAGTTACTCCAAACCATGACACTCCCACCATCATGCTTGACTTGGCACGGCACACTTGTCTTTGCACTTCTTACCTGGTTCATCTTGGCATCACCAGACCACAGGACATGGTTCCAGTAACCCATGTCTTTATAATGCTTGTACAGGTTTGCAGGTTTTGTGCATCATCTTTAGAAGAGGATTCTTTCTGCGATGATGACCCCCCTTTATTCTCTGAAGCAATGTGGGCAGCATATATCATACATCTATATTTCAAAGTCAACATTGGTATTCATTAGCTGTTGCACAAAATATGGCCATGGGTTTATCATGTGCACCAAATTATGCATGCTTATATCTTGACTGAAAAATTTAAGGTGTCAAAGCTTTTTTTAAGTAAAATGTAAAAACTCAGGATCCTTAACATAGATGATGTGCTGATGGAATAAAGGGGCACACACACAGAAACGAAATTGTTAATGGAGAAGTTAGAGTTAGAATTAATATTTTTATGACTCTGAAGTCAGTAAGTTAGAAATTGAGCTTTTGAAGGAAAAAAGGATGGTATATTGATTGCTAGAACATTCCTCAAACCAGTGCAGGAAATATGCTCTTCCATGCTATCAGCTGTTATTCTTGATTACTGCCCAATTAATACAAATTTCAAAACAAAAATGTAAGATGTATAATTATTCTAATATAAACACTTTAGCTACATGTTAGGTAAACTGGCGTTGAGTTTCAAATAACGAAGGACAGGGTACTAGTGCATTCTGCTTTGCATCCTGTAAAACTTTGCTAGGGGGTTGTTAGACAACTGTATTGGTACGTAAACATAATTAATTGTATTTAACACATTAAAGACAAAGGAGAGGACCTCTCACTCTCGGCAAAAAGGTGACCGGCATCCCAAAATTAATAACAAAAGGAGAGCACTAGGGGTGAGTATGAGTCCTCGCACATCAGTTTGCTGGATGCTGATTGGGACATATCATACTAGTCTTCCATGTGTAAAGTCAATGTTGTATTGTACTGTTTGGTACGTCTACCATGCTACTGTGAACATGTCATGTAGCTCTGTTTGATGATCTTGATACATGTTTTTGATTTTGTTTATTTTTTGATTATAAAATTTATTTTTTTCTTATACCTTGATTGATACCTTTTACACTAATACTTCCAATTAGGAGACCTTTAAAGTCCCCCAGCCTCTGCTGACCGCAGAGGGAACTTCCACTTGTGGTGACTCATACTTACCCCTAGTGCTCTCCTTTTGTATTTAACAGATTGTTTGGAGAATTTGACATTTTATTCTCATTTTCAATACCATCAGATACATCAACATGATAATGAAATCAAATCGATATAATCAAAATGTAAATATTCAACACTTCATTGAAACACATATTCATTGGCAGAATTAATAATGAATAGAAATATCTACACCAAAATTTAAAAAAATATGCCCCATGTGGGTACAAGTGATCATTAAATGCTCTTCTACAGCTTAGGGACTGAAAGGATTTTCCTCATTGACTTGGCTCCATACCAGACTTTATACTGTGCTCAGCCTAACCTTAAATGTGCAGACCTAGGCAGAACTAACGTATCTAGATATGTGTATACAAGGTGATATAAGCATGCTGTATAAGAGTGTACAGGAAGCATTATTGGTTTTTTAGAGTTCGCCTTCATTCAATACACTTTGATTAAAGCTCCTAAAGGACACTATTGTACTTGGCTGTCAGCTACAATATGGAAGAGATGGTCTGATGGGGATATTGACAGCTAATAAGGAATCTTTATATAATGTATCTTTTTATGTATCAAAGATCTGAGAGTTAAAAATAAGGTTGCTTCTAGCATTACTGTCTGGCAAGTAAGTATGTAAATATTCATTAATCCTGGATCCCTTATTAGCAAAAGTGGTATTTATCTGGTGTATAATTAAGTTATATGAAAATGTTTGCATATCTTCCTCATTATGCATTCCACTTGTATATTCTAAGTATGTCAGAGCCATCATTACCTCTTGACAATTATCACCTATTGCTGTACAGTGCTAGTTGATCATTAGCAGAGATTCTGAAACTACACTGTGTTCCCTTGGAGTCAAACAGACACTTAATTCTATGTTGAATAACATTTAGTAATTTGAAGTAAGAGATAAGCCTATTTTTAAGAAGAGAGACACTGTGGGATGTTTATTCAAATGGTTTATGCTTTTGTACCTATGTTATGTTATTTTGCCACTTAACAGCATATGCCTCTTTCTATCCCAGCCTGTTTATTTTGTTTCAAAAAGGGAATGAAGGGAGAAGCTTTAATTATGAGGGATTTCAACATGCCAGACATGGAATTTTCAAACTGTGCTTACAAGCTGCAGCAGGGATATGTAATAGGCATTAAAAGGAGCTTCTTTCAACCAGTTCAGAAAATGTCCAACCAGGGCAAATAACTAACAAATCAGGGTCAATTGTCTGATGTTGAGGTGGGAAACACTGTGGGGTTCTGGTTAACCAGGTCTGCACTGTCCCACTGGATGCAAAACTGCTTGCTTGCGGCAACATGTTATATTTTGCAATCCTGACTTTCTGTGTCACCTCCCACTCTGCAACAACTGCAGAAAAATCTACAGGAGCTGTTCTCCAAGGAACGACTAGATGTGGATAGACAAACCGATAAGGCCATAACTAAGTTCTTTGAAAGATGGCATAAATATGTATGTACACTCTGCCCTGCCAAGATACAGGCATTCATGGTCAACTTCCAGCATTCAATATTCCAAAGACATGCAGAATAGGTCAATTGGTTTCCCCCAAAAAGATTCTCTTAATGTTAGTTACATGTAACATATGTGTTAGTTGCATATACACTCACTGGCCACTTTATTAGGCCCACCTTGCTAGTACCGGGTTTGCCTTCAGAATTGCCTTCATCCTTAGTGGCATAGATTCAACAAGGTACTGGAAACATTCCTCAGATACATTGGTCCATATTGACATGATAGCATCACACAGTTTCTGCAAATTTGTCAGCTGTACATCCATGATGCAAATCTCCTTTCCACTAGTGATGAGCGACTAGGCAATATTTGAATTTGCGTAATTTCACGAATATCCACCATAATATTCGATTTCATATTCGTAATCTCGAATATCTGCACTTGTGGATATGAATTGCGATCTAAAAATCACAATTGCGATCCAATATGCGCAATGCATGCAAGTCAATGGAGCTCGGACATTCGACTGGGAGAATATCCGTAATTTCCGTTGTAAAAAAATTGTGATTATATAATCGCGATCCATTGAAATGAATAAGATCGCAATAATCGCGAAAAATCGCGATCGCGCCGGATATCCGATGATATATTTGCAAATATATGCAAAATTCGCAAAATGAGATCTGGTGTCTGTGGAGGCCATTTGAGTACAGTGACCTCATTGTCATGTTCAAGAAACCAGTGTGAGATGATTTGAGCTTTATGACATGGTGCATTATCCTGCTGGAAGTAGCCATCAGAAGATGGGTACACTGGGGTCATAAAAGGATGGATATGGTCAGCAACAATACTCAGGTAGGCTGTGGCATTGCAACAATGATCAATTACTACTAAGGGGCCCAAAGTGTGCCAAGAAAATATTGCCCACACCATCACACCACCACCAGCCTGAACCATTTATACAAGGCAGGATGAATCTATGCTTTCATGTTGTTGACGACAAAATCTGTCATCCAAATGTCGCAGCAGAAATTGAGACTCATCAGACCAGGCAAAATTTTTGCAATCCTCTTTAGTAAAATTTCGGTGAGCCTGTGCGAATTGTAGCCTCAGTTTCCTGTTCTTAGTTGACAGTAGTGGCACTTGGTGTGGTCTTCTGCTGCTGTAGCCCATCTGCCTCAAGGTTCAAAGTGTTGTGCATTCAGAGATGCTCTTCCCCATACCTTGGTTGTAACGAGTGGTTATTTGAGTTACTGTTGCCTTTCTATCAGCTCGAACCACTCTGGGCATTCTCCTCTGACCTCTGGCATCAGCATGGCATTTGCGCCCACAGAACTGCCCCTCACTGGATGTTTTCCCTTTTTCGGACCATTCTCTGTAAACTCTAGAGATGGTTGTGCGTGACAATCCCAGAAGATCAGCAGTTTCTGAGACCAGACTGTCTGGCACCAACAACCATGCCATGTTCAAAGTCACTTAAATCACCTTTCTTCCCCATTATGAAGCTCGATTTGAACTGCAGTGGTTCGTCTTGACCATGTCAACATGCCTAAATGCTTTGACTTGCCACTATGTGATTTGCTGATCAGTCATTTAAGGCAACGAGCAGTTAGACAGGTGTGCAATAAAGTGGCAGTTGAGTGTATATCATAATGGTAGGGATTGTTAGCTCCTCTAAAGGACAGTTAGTGATATTATATATGCTCTGCAAAGGGCTGCGTAATATGTCGTCGTTATATAAAAACAAGATAATAATAATGGAATTGTTAGTGGGACATGTCATATACAGGGAGTGCAGAATTATTAGGCAAGTGGTATTTTTGAGGAATAATTTTAGTATTGAACAACAAACATGTTCTCAATGAACCCAAAAAAACTCATTAATTCAAAGCCTGGAATTTTTAGGAAGTAGTTTTTAGCTTTGTTTTTAGTTTTGCTATTTTTAGGGGATATCTGTGTGTGCAGGTGACACTTACTGTGCCATAATATAGGCAAACTAACAAAAAAACAAATTTATACCCATTTCAACAATTATTATTTTACCAGAATGATGAAAAACCAAAATAATACAAACATATCAAACATCACAAATATAAATTCTGACATTCAAAAAAACAAAACAAAAAACAAATCAGGACCAATATAGCACCTTTTTTTGCAAGGACACTCAAAAGCCTGCCATAATGGATTCTGTCAGTGTTTGATCTGTTAACAATCAACATTGCTTGCAGCAGAAAACCACAGCCTCCCAGACACTGTTACAGAGAGGTGTACTGTCCCTCCTTGTAAATCACACATTTCATGAGGACCACAGTACTCAATGGGGTTCAGATCAGGGAACAAGGAGGCCAAGTCATTAGTTTATTCTTTTATACCTCCTTCTGCCCAGCCACGCTGTGGAGTACTTGACGCGTTGTGATGGAGCATTGTCCCAGCATGAAAATCATGTTTTTCTTGAACGGGGATGCAGACTTCTCCTGTACCACTGCGTGAAGAGGTGTCTTCCAGAAAACTGCAGTTTAGGACAGGAGTTGAGCGTGATCATCAACCTGAAAAGGCCCCACATGCTAATCTTTGATGATGACCAGCCAAAACCAATACTCACATCCACATTGCTGGCGTCTGAGTCGGAATGGAGCTCTCTGCCATTTACCATCCAGCCACGTGCCCACCATCTGGGCCCATCAAGACCACTCTCATTTTCCATCAGTCCATTAAACCTAGAGGGCGAACAATCAGTATTGAGATATTTCTTGGCCCAGTCTTGACGTTTCAGCTTGTGTGGGGTGTCTTCAGCTCTTACTTACCTTGGCAATGTCTCTGAGTATTGACCACCTTGTGATTTTGGGCACTACAGTGATGTTGCCACAACCGCCCTCCATGGCCCCCAAATATGGCCAACTGGTAGGCAAGTGCATCTGGCCAGCTGGCCGCTATTGACTTTTTCTAAGTAATGGGCAGTTATTTTGCGCCCTTTGTTGTTCCACGTGCTTCTTGCGACCCGTTGACTATTTGAAGTGGAACGCTTATTGTTCGATGAACCCGCTTCAAAGCCTTTTGCAATTTTAGAGTGCGCAAGATATTATCAATATTTTGCATGTCAAGTCCTTTTTGACCCATTTTGCCAAGGAAAGGAAGTTGCCTAATAATATGCACCACATAAATAGGGTGTTGTGTCATAGACCAAACCCCTTCTCATTACAGAGATGCCATCCCCTAATAGCTTAATTGGTTAGAGGTTCGAGGACCTATACAGCTTGGAGATAAGACAATAAAGAGAATGATGTGGTCAAAATACTCATTTGCCTAATAATTCTGCACTCCCTGTAGTTTGGGTCCTCTCAAGATATCCTCATAAGGTATATTATGATAAATATGCTACTCGCTAATTTTTTTTGCGAATATCGGCACTTCACGAATTCCTGAACATCTCGAATATATCCATATATCTTCATAATCTTTTTTGTTAACACCGGTACCCGGAACTACTGTGCATTGCATTCCCAATATGTGCATGTACAAGTGCCGATTTGCACATTGAAGGTAATAATGACTGGAGATCACAAATTCCGAATATTATATAATATTATTCCGAATATTTGAATTTGAAATATTTTACGAAAAGAATATTGCCTGTGCTGCTTATCACTAAAGATATTCTGCCTCTTGAGCTTTTAACCCACGTAATTACTCTTTTGAAGGACTGTGGGTGTTCCTACATAGCTCTTCTGGTGACTGTAAGTTTTCCCCCTATTGTTCTCTATATGTTGTTTTATACAGGTTTTTCTGCAACTGTTTAAATGTATTTGGTTGAGTTATAAACACATCAAAGGATGCCGCAATTGTGTCCGCATACAAATGTGCCTTCAAAAATTTTATCCTCAACATTATGATGTATAATCACAGTTAATGGTATTGTTGTAATTGTTGTTTATTTTGTTTTTTCTTTGTAAATAATGGAAATATTTTGAAATAAAAACAAAAAAACAAGTGGACACCTTTATAGTCTTCTGTCATGGAAGCAACTGGGTTATACATCAGCCAAGTTAGCATCAGTTAAAGGGAGGGAACCCCATCATGGTTCATTACAGACAATAGTCAAGGTGAAAGATCAGCATATTTCAGATACAAGGGAAAAACACAGATAGAGGAAGGATAAACATATAATCAAAGATGGCAAAGCCAAGAAAATAGAGGAAATGTCTATAACTGTTAAGAAAAGGGATATCCCTTTATTTTAAATAAATCAGTGACAGAAATAAACGATAATATGAGATCTCTTAAAATCAAAACTATGAAGAATGAGGAAGTACAGCAAACATACTAAACCCCAATAGTTCTGTTCAGTAATTGCACTAGTAAATGCCCATGTATATTCAATTCCATAATTCTGAGAGGCAGGGGTAGAAGGTGGGTTTACACATGTGGATGTTTTCATTTGTTCAACGAAGAATGAACGTTTTTTTGGTTGATGAAACAAAAATCTAGAATGGCCAATTCCTTTGATAGACTATATTTGTTCGTCCTCGAACAGAAAATCATTTGAAAGGTCATCGAACATGTTGGTAAATGATGTAATTTTGAGTAAAAAACCAATGCACCCTAATTTCACTCTATATATTTTTGCTCAATGTCAACATTTTGCATCATTACCGGGAAAAAAATGAACGATATTTAATTTGTGGTTCAGACGATTTATTTTCATTTAATATGTGTGTAAACGATAAATGAACGAATGATGTTCAACAAATTTATCAAACAAAATATGTAACTGAAAAATCTACACGTGTAAACCCACCTTTATTCACACCAAGGATTGATATTGTATCCATTCATATCACTATGTTCTAAGTAAACGACTGATATTGTATACATCTACAAGAACCATAGCAAGGGTCAAATATGTAGGGTCAGTAAGTTTAAGAACTGTTAAAGTAAACTCAATGGAAATAGTCCTAAAAAAAACACAACTTCCTAAACCCAAGGCAGCATAGTTGAAAGAAAATCATGAACATTTTTATTATATTAGACTTCAGTAAGGTACAGTTCCATATAATGAACTCATAAAACAAACCTTTGTATAGTTCAATGCATACAAAATAGACTAAAGGCAATGCATCAACCTGTGGTTGTTAATGAAATGAGATTAGCCACTTCTGAGTTATTACAAGCCTCAGAGCTAGGTCCTGTTTTATTTAGTATTGTATAGTATAGTGGCAAGATGAAAGCCTTTACTAACAAAGAAAAACATCCAAACCAGGCTACATTTTGCAAAAACACATCTCAAGTCTCCCAAAAGCATGTGGGAAAAGGTGTTTTGGTCTGATGAAACCAAGGTTGAACTTTTTTGCCATAATTCCACAAGATATGTTTGGTGCAAAAACAATACTGCGCCAAATCACCAAAAGAACACCATATCCACAGTAAAGCATGGTGGTGGCAGCATCATGCTTTTGGGCTGTTTTTCTTCTGCTGGAACTGGGGCCTTAGTTAAGATAGAGGGAAATATGAACAGTTCCAAATACTAGTTAATATTGGCACAAAACCTTCAGACTTCTGCTAGAAAGCTGAACATGAAGAGGAACTTCATACATCCAAATCAACAAAGGAATGGCTTCACCAAAAGAAGATTAAAGTGTTGGAATGGCCCAGACAGAGCCCAGACCTGAATCCTTCTGAAAATCTGTGGGGTGATCTGAAGAGGGCTGTGCACAGGAGATGCCCTTGCAATCTGACAGATTTAGAGTGTTTCTGCAAAGAAGAGTGGGCAAATCTTGCCAAATGTGCCTTTCTGATAGACTCATAAACAAAAAGACTGAGTGCTGTAATGCAATCAAAAGGTGCTTCAACAAAGTATAAGTTTAAGGATGTGCACGCTTATGCAACCACATTATTTTATTTTTTTTCTTCCCTCCACCTTAAAGATCACAGTTTGTTTATCACTTGAGTGGTACAGTTTATAGATCACATTAAAGGTGGAAAAGGTTCTGAAATTAGTTATCTCTGTCTCACTTTTGTACAGCACAGGAACCTGACATTTTAGCAGGGGGGTTTGGACTTTTTTTATCCACTGTATATCTTTTGATGGATGACATAGAGGTGTGATAGAAGTCCCTGGGGGTGTATGCATACAAATTAATGCATTTAAGTGATGATAATCCTTCCAGTTCGCTTGCTATTGGGGGTACTGTGGTACTAGTAAAACTAAAAAGAATAAATTACGTATTTTAACATTAGCATATTGTCACTCACGTGCCCCTCGGGGACCAGCGAGACCCTGGCCACCTCCACCTACCACTCCTTCTCGGCATACCATGTCCTCCTCGTACCCTTTGGAATTTTTCGCGAAAAATTCGCATAGTCGAATTTTGATGAGGTCATTCAATTTCGACGAAAAAGTAAAATCATGATATTTCGAGAAATCGAAATTCAACTATAAAAATAAAAAAACGTTTTGATTTGCTTGCGCGATTTGCGTGTGAGTATCGCCATTTTATTACAATTTTCGCATGAAGGAGTGATTGAAAAATCGCATGGCGGTAAATGTCAGCATTGCAAAGCCTGAAAATGGTATCTCACAAAAAAATTGTGGGATGTAGAGAAGGGTGGGGGAAACTTGATAAAGTTTTGTCTAACATGTCAAGTTTTGCATAAAATGGGTTAAATTCTCATGTTATGATGTAAAGCTCTGCTTACTATGTACACTGCTTCTTCTATGGTATAGCTCAAGCTTCATACAGCAAATCCAATTTCCACCTATGGAATTTTGACCTATGCAAATTTTAGGCTTTATGCGATTTTTGAGTGGTTATGCGACTAGAAAAAAGTCTACCATTTCGCAGTCGAATCGAAAGTCGATGGGAAACTCGAAATTTAACAGTTAGAATCTAATTTGATTTCATTTCGACCATCTCTAGTCACTAGCAGCCGTACACTCTCAGAATCAGATCATACTCCACACTAGATCGGCAGGAGGAGAGAAGGGGGGGGCAGAAAATATGCCAGTCTTCTCCCTCTCCTTGCTCTGATCAGCTGTGTTAATGTGTCCGTGGGATAAACTGAAGACGTTGGAGGAAATTGCTGCAGTTCCAAGGACAACTGAGAGAGGGAAGATGGCAGTTCTCTCTCTCCATTGCCTATGTCAGCAGAGATTTGCTGGGCATAGGCAATTATACAGTACAGATGGGAGAGCCGGACCACAAGCCGCCGGCATCTCTCAACGACAGATCCTTCAGCTCCCCGGCTAATCTCCGTGCTGTGAGAAGCTGGCGGAGCCAATGTGGGGACCAGAGTGCCCGGGGTCGCACATTGGACATAAGACGCAGGCACTTTTGCCCCAAATTTGGGGGTGAAAAAGATGCGTCTTATGGTCCGCAAAAT
>CM070036.1:67212014-67237064 GCA_036250615.1 Ptychadena robeensis | reverse complement strand
GTATCTCACCCATAATGCTATACAGTATATATAGCCCATTCCATGAAAATCATCTGTCCCACAACTTACATTTCTCTCTCCATGCCATATAGGTCATTCTGTTGTTTAAAATAAACTCCAGGTGTCTATATAACAAGTAAGATAAATCATCTGTCCCACAAAGCTCTCCCTAGATATCTACAAGTAGGGAAACAAGTAATGGATACCCTACTGAAAAAGAACCAGTCTATAAATTGTTTTGGGGGCTTACTGTAGCTGTAAGAGACAGATCAGCAACAAAAAGACTTCTCACAAACCAAAGATTTCAGGCTCTCAGGTGTCTCTGCTATGTACTGGTAATGACATGAGATTAGGAACAACTTATTTTATAGTACCTGTATAAAATGTATCTGTCCACAGAATTAGCTACCATTTCCAGCTGTCCAAGGATGTCAAGAACAAAACTGTGGACTGGTCTGGCCTATAAGACTATCACTGAACAGCTTGGTGAGAAGATGAAAACAGTTGGCCCAACAATTTGCAAATGAGAGAAACAAAAAATAACTGTCCATGTCCCTCAGTCTGGGACTCTATGGAAGATCTCACCCTGTGGAGTTGCAATGAACATGAGGGCGATGATATAGCAGCACATAACTACACATGATGAACTTGGCAATGATTTTAGGGTAGCAGGGACCATAGTCACCAAGAAAACAATTGGTAAAACATAACGCTGTAAAGGAAGTACTGGGTGAAAATGTTATTGTCGAACATTCACAGTTGACAATACATCGACATTAAAAACTAGATAATAATGGCGTGTGCTAGATTGTTGACAGCTGCCATTATTATCTAGTTTTTAATGTCGATGTATTGTTATATAATATGAACTGTGAATGTTCATATTATATAAACAAAGTGTATGAGATACAATGTGTATAAGACTATCGTACATTGTCTTTTATTCATACGGATACTACGGATCCAAATAAAGTTTTTTGTATATATATACAGCTACATTATTGCGAAAATAGTCAACGCACTCATAACGTAGAAAAATCTTGTTCCCACATTCCAACCAAAGTCCCAACCCTGAGGGAACCATTTTGGTACTTTTTATTTTTTGTAATAAACATCAATATATGACTATTGTGCACTGGGATTGCAAGGACATTTTTGTTATTAATCTGTCACTGATACAATACACCTTCCATAACAATTTAAGAATGGTCATATCTTTATCAGAGGGCAAATGTACAAAATAAGCAGAGGATCACATACTTATTTCCCTCACTATTTGTCTCTAGGAAAGCTGGTCATAGAATGGGTAATCATCCTGTGTGATATTGTAATATTATAATAGTATTATCTATTGTCTTATCAAATCAATTCTGAATTCCTGAATTTGATTGGCCAAGAGTGATTGATATTGATTATGGGATCCAAAGAACCCTATTCTTTCAGGTCAGCAATTTCTACAGATTGTACAAGCATCTGATGGTTTTCTTTACTTCATCAATCAGTTTGCATTTGATAATACGTACATATTTACTTATGAATCCACTGTACATACATACTGATGAATCCAATGATTTTCATTTAATGAATGACACCTATTGAATAATTCAGTCAAAATTAGAATAATCAGTTAATGATAGACTGGTGAGGGATTAGACCAGGGCAGGGCAAACTAAGACCCGGACGGCCTGTTTCGCTTTCAATTCCGGCCCTTGTTCACCTTGTTGAAAAGATGCTCCCCTCTGCTTGTTCTCTGCAATGAGTGCACATGCCTAGAGGTGTCCAAATATTGCCTTGGGGATGATGCAGTCATGATCATGTGATGACCTCATGGCGACAAAATGCATCCTCTAAGAATTATATCTGCTGATTGCAAGAATGAGCCTTTCTTTGTAAGTACAGGAAATGTAAAAAGATAACAACATTCCTGTCACACGTCGCTAATTACACATCACCGCCATCATAAGTGATGCATGGAAATGGAACATATATGGCGGGTCAGCCATTACAGGCTTTTTATTAAATGAAAGAAGCCAATGTGGCCCACTAGTCAAAAAGTTTGTGCACCCCTGGATTAAACCATGCTCCAAATTATCTTGGGGATTGCTCTACTTATAACTAAAAAAAAATCACCATTGAGAAAAAACACAAGAAGTTGCCACTGGAATAGTTATAATTGGGAGATCTTTTAATAGGAATCTTGTTCATGAAAGCAAAGAGGGCAAATAGGAGTAATGGGACAAACCCAAGCTCCCCGGACTGAAAGCTGCTACACTGCAAACACATTTTTTTTGGGCTACCATGTTGAAGATGTAAATACTTTAATACTTTAATATACACAGTGACTTAGAAAATAATCAATCAAGTGGACGTCCCCGGTGCCCCGAGCCACCGCTCACCCACCTAGGGCAGCAACCCCGAGTGTGATAATCAAGGGGACCTGATTAAACCTCCTAATATATGCGAAACATGTTGGGATGGAGAAAGCCATGGTCATTTCATGATATGGTGATGTGAAGGAACTATGATACATAATTTGTATTTACTGTACACTAATTAAAAAACGATTTGATTCTTATAATTGTGAATGGTATTGCCTAAAGTCCCTAAATCCCCTACCAATTTATGGCTGAATTTAAGGTTTGTGCTTTCGATTTGCGTCCGATTTCGCTGCTGAATGATCGTGGTGAGCGCACATGACGGTCAATCAGCGGCAAGATCGTCCACAAATCGAACCGTCTATGGCCACCATTAGACATTACAGAAAATTGCAAATTATTTACCAAATGTTATGAGAAGTGCTACAATCAATGAGTACATCAGAGCACGGTATTAATTTAAGTGACATAAACAAATTCTGAACTAAAATACTGTAGTTTTGATGCTCTGAGAATAAGGGTAAACAAGAATAAAGAGAGCCATTTCAGACTTCTATTGTATATTGTAGAAAGCCGTGAGCTGTAATATATGTCAGATGTACTGTACCAATGATAATGTGATGCAGGATAACCAAACATTGTATCTAGCATTGAGGATTCATCAAAATACAAAATGAATCTTTTGAAAAAAAAAGTGTAAAAGTGCAAAAAGGTTCAAAAATATATCCCACATCCCACTAAACAAACAACACTTATTCTGTGTATATTGACGAACTCTGTCATAGATCAGAACATAAACATCCAGATGGTTTATCAAAAACAGGTTGTTCCTATTTATTGCACGTATTTGTTGTTCAGTAAAGTCTTAACAAGGATGAATGGGTAAAATTTTATGAATAATGTTTGCTTAGTAGTTTATAGAGATGGTCAAATCTGGTCATTTTGTTGAAAATTGCACCCTGATCAAATGTTTTTTCCGGAAATTCTACCACCACTCCAGAATTTCTATTTAAAGTGGAACTGACTTTCTAATAAAAAATATTTATATAAGATGAATATAAATAAATACATGATTACATATAGAAATGGATTGGAATAAATATAGAGGTCTCCCGGCCTCTTACCCATTCCTAAAGGGGTTAAACATATTTCCTTTTTATGATGCTGATTTCACATGATTGCAAGGTAACCAAAAAGTGTGGCTAGGCATGGGGTAAAGCAAACAGAATTCTGGGGTGCATAACTTAATTGAATGTGTCCAACTTAAAATGCCTTTTTGCTAAAAGATATTTGCAATAAAAATACTGTAGTAATGGATAAAACATATCAAGAGAGATTGCAGACACTGGAGAAAAGGAGACAAAATGGCACACAACTAAAACATTCAAATATAATAAAGGTAGATATATTTAAAAGAAGAAACCCCCAGATGCAATGGTGAGCTGCATCTGTAAGGAGCTGGCTTGCCCCCATGGACTTTTAATAGGCCTGAGGAGTCAGAAGGGGATGCATGCTGTGGTTAAAACATATGATTAAAACATAAATGCCCCAAGAGCCCCAACAACAAAATTGGCGCAGAGCCAGGTTAAAAAGTACTCTGTATACAGCCACCAAAGTTGACCTGGGTACCGTCGTAGTCCACAAAGAGCTTGCAGAGCCTGCGCTTGGCCCCTTGGCGAAGGTATCCTCCGACGCATTTCGCCCCTCTTTTAGGACCTCATCAGGGGGAAGCAAAAGATCAGTGGTCTTGTGGTCTAAAATACAGTATAAAACGGAGTACATTCAAATGCATGTCAATCCATATGTTAACACAGCAGTAATATAAGGTGACCACCTTCTACACATGCAACCCCTAAAGTCCAATCATAATGGTCAGTACACCATAAACCATCATTGTTACACATTTTACAAGATCATACTCTGTACAAGGATAACATAGGAACATCCTTATAACATCAGCAAAAATAGACAACGTATCGGGATCCAAGGTAGATGCCACGGAAGAGACCAGACACCCCACAACAAGGATGGCCGAAGCTAAGCTACCAAGCCCCTAGCGGTGCCATCACACTGTGGACCTCCACTCACCTCCACTGAAGTGTAATTACCCAACCCCCCCCCCTAAGGTTATCATGGGCAGCCAAAACACATACGGATGCCTCTTAGGAAAGAATATATCCGCAGATTATGGATATTTCTGATTAAATCATGTCTAATAAAGAATATGTTTTATTTTTGTAGATATTTGGCATTAAAACTCTTAACTTTTCTTTAATATTATAATGTAATGTTGCAAATAGATGTCAAATATTTTTTAGTGTTAGTGTTAAGATTTTCATCAGCCAGGTAGCTTGGATTGGGGTGTTATACAAGAAATGCATTGAAATACACTGCATTGCTTTTACATTCTACATTGGAAGAACACTTTTAATGCAGGTTTCTTTTAAAATGATCAGATGTTAATATAATGCAAGTTTTTCTAGTTTTCATTTTGATAATATGCCAGTGGTTAAAACTCTGTTAATTACTTGCAGGGAGGCTTCTGACAAATAATGGAAGTTGTGAAATACTTTTTTGGCTACATGTTATTCTTCATTGCCACGACAATCATAATGAGGAGTTTGGATACTGCTAAATCTGCTTATCAGAACACAGCTGAATGGCAGCCAAGCCAACACTTTCCCGGAGTTTGTTTTTTTGCCCATTAGCCATTATAAAAATTAAAATGTGTACGCTGTGCCGCACAGAATATTCTGTAGCAAAGTATTAGACCAGAACAATATGTATTAAATCTGTGCCTTGTTATGCACAGGCTTGTACACAGTCAACACGAATATGGAGGAGGCATTGCAGCCAAGACAACCTAAAGGTATTTTTGTAAACTCCTGACTGTGTGTGATAGCAAGTCAACAGCAGAATCTTTTCAGAAACCAATACACATTTAGTTAGTGAACTTCACAAGTGTAGTAGTAAAATAAATTAATCCTAAAAAGGAAAAAGTTTGGTGAACCTAAAGAAGTATGGCTAAAGGCCCCCATACACTTACAATCTTATCATACAATTTCTGTACAACTTTTGTTCTACCAAAACCATGTAATATGAGTACCTTTCTAAACCTTCCAATCACTATGAATTCTATCAGGCAGGACCCTGTCAGACATGTTTTGACCAAGTTAGTGCCATGGGCATAGCCAGACTTAAGCTAGCCACACATGGGTAGATTCCCATGCAATCGACCACCAATCAATCACAGCGTGGTGACGTCACCACGCTGTGATTGATTGGTGGTCGATTGAACGGAAATCAATGTGCACCACATGGGCACATCGATTACCGTTCAGTCCGGCTAGCTAGAGTTGTCTCCAGCTTCCAGCATGTAAATCATTCTGAAAGCTGAAGAGAAATCCCCAGCCGGCTTCTCTCTGCTCTGCACGGCTGGCTGCAGTGAGTGCTGACTCCGCCCCCTTCACACAGAGCTGCTCTCCGAGCTGTCACTTCTCTGTGTTGATGTCGGCTTTCCTTTCCCTGCACTCAACATGAAAACATTTCATGTTGAGTGTTGGTGATTGATTGAATGTGGTTTTCCAACATGTTGGAAACCCATTCAATCGATGTACTTCGAGGGGGCTCTATTGAAACCCCTCGAAGGACAGCACACACAGGAAGGATTGTAAGCAGATTCGAGTACAATCAATCACCGTGACCGCGCACGTTGATTGATTGTACTCGAATCGTTTTACAAATCTACCCGTGTGTGCCTAGCTTTATGATATGGATATGGTTCCACATAATAATGTCATAAAACGTTGTACCTATTAGGTCCTTACCTTTGGGTGGCTCAATGATAGACATGCAGCTGGTTAAAGGTTGGCTAAAGAATGTTTATGAACTGTCAACAGTTGCTACTGGTATACTACAAAACTCAGTACTAGGTTGTGTTATGTTTAATTTATTTTTAAGTCATGTAAATGATTATTATCTGAAGACCACATGAAGAATATGTTTTTAGTTCTGTGAACCTTATTTGTATAAAAACATTAAAATATATAACAGAAAGGGTCCAAATGGGAGGTTTCAATAATTGTGAAAGGTCTGAGGGATTACACATATCAGGAGAGGCTACAGGAACTTAACATGTACAGTCATGAAAAAAATCATCATCATTTATGAATGTTCAACAGTAATGCGGGTTAAGTAGTATTTTCAATAAAAATTTAAAAACATGACCTCAAACTAGCCGAAGTAAAGTTCAAAGCTGACATATTCTTTTATTGGAGGAGCAGTAAAGTAGTAAGTCAGTCAACACAAAATGCTCAGGGTTAAAAAAATTTTTTTTAAAAGAGGATGAAGCAAACATATCTAAAACCAAACCAGAATTTTTATATCTTAAATGGGTTGATTAGTGAAGGCAGAAAAGAGATGTAAAAAATCACAAAGTGCTACCAATGCTAAGTGGCCTCCAGGCCAGAATGAAGTTGATCTGATCGCACTGATGTAGGGTCGCCATATACGGTACCTGTAGAGATATTGGCTTAGCGATCACACAGTAAAAAACCTGGTGCCCAAGTAGTTCTGGGTTTTTGACTCAATGCACAGAGAACAACAGTCCTATATGATTACAGTCCAACCAAGTTATCTTCTGCTTGTGACCTTTGGAAATGGACAATTTTTTTAAATTGACATGAGAAAATGCACAAAAATCTTTTTGGTGTAGCACTTCTTGTAAGATGTTTCATTTGAGGACTTTTTTTGAATTGTTATCTACTTGCTATAGAATATAAGACAGCTAAGAACAAAATTTTGACACACTAAGCTTTCTGACATATTGTTAACTATTGCTGTTTTACTCCAACCTAGATATATACCAAATCTATAGTTTGGAAACTTACCCATTTTGTCAAAATTGTGGATGGAGAAGATAACACTTTACAAACGGAAGTAAGCAAGCTTTTACAGTTACACATTTCAATGTTGTACACATAATAATTTTATCTTGTTGTGTATTATTGATTAGATCAAGATAAGTAGGAAAAGGTGAATCACGCTGCAGAAATTTGAATTTACCATATCTTTTGGACTTTAAGGCGCACCCCCCCCCCCCCAACTGCCTGTGTCTTTTACTCTGAAGGCTTGACCACCCGCGGTCGCTCTCCCAGCAAAATTAGCCAGAGGAGTGGTCAGATGAAAGAGCTGCTATCCAGCTCTGCCTATGTGTGAGCGCTGGAATCACACTGAAGCTCTCACACATAAAAAGTCAAGTGCTGTATAATAAGCCTGGCTGACTGATAACACACTGCATAGGGGAGGTCTGCTTGCGGGCATATCTTTCCTACGGCTCTGTGTTAACTGTCTGTGAGCGGGAATGCTTGAGCTCAACTTACACACAGTGCAGATGCACACACAGCTCTGCCGGTCAGAACAGCTTCCCTGCCTCCATAACTGATGCTCAGCCGGTCAGAACACAGGGCTTCGGCCAGCAGAGTAGGATAAAGCAGAAATATTTTTCAGCGTGTCCTTTACATCGGAGCCTCTTATAGTCTGAAAAATACGGTAAGTCGTTACCAATACCAATCTGTATGTGATCTCTACTAAAGATAACCAGCTAGCACCCCAGAGTTTCTAAACATCATTGGAAGACCCACATACCAGTTACATGATGTATACAGTCTCCTTGATTTTATTTTTGAGGCACATAGGTAAAAAATATGTTTTAGTGCCATTGTGTTACTCAATTAGCATTACTGCCATACACTTTGATATTCAGGTTAGAAGTCTGATCTTCTATAACAAGCTGCCTCATTTTCAGTCGTCATGTTAGGCTGCAGGGAGTAATCTCACAACTGTGTTAGACATGTGTAGGCAAGCAGAGAAAAATATTAAAAGCAATTTCTAGAGGCACATGCACAGTATTGCGTAATAGCTGCATTTTCTTATATTAAAGCAGGGGCCCCCAAACTTTAGAAACAAGGGGCCAGTTCACAGTCCCTGAGATTGTTGGGGGGCCGGATTACTAGAAGAGGGTAAAATGTACAATATGTATAGGACAGGCATAATAAATGACAGTGTGTGGCACTGCAGGTCAGTATGCTCAGTCCCAGTTCCCATATGTAAGAAGTTACTTGAGTTATATTAACCTCCGTGGGGGTGTGCCCGGAAAGAGTTGCAAAAGCTGTTAAGTGTGTGTTTTCTAAGCTGCGGTTTTGCCGCAGTTTTTCCCCACTTTTTTTTTTTTATAATTTTTTTTGTCCATTTTAGTTCATTGTCTGCTTAAATCCCTGCGTTGAACACAGAGATTTAATGCAATGTTTAAGCTGCCCATTGACTGCAATTGGGCTATGACAGCCTCCGCCACATTGATGTTGATGCAGCCATCGGTGTCTATAGGAACGCAATGGCGGTATGAGATGAAAGCCAGCTGGTGACCTGTGGATGGAGACAGCTAATCGGAAGATCAATCAGGAACAGGGAGGTCCATCTGCAGCAGAATCTATCATGCAGGAAGCTGACAGTAAGGAAGACGGCACTTATTTAAACTATGTTACATAAGGGATGGGTACCAAACAGGTACCCATCAGAGTAGCTCACTAAACCTTAATGTGCACCCCTAGGTAATGTACACCCCTATTTAGGCATCCTCTGGAGGGGGGATCTAGTGTAGGAGCTAATGGTAGGGGACCCTGGAAAATTACCTAGAAATAGTCCTGAAATTGCTGATGGTGGCCCTGGGTTAGAGGTAGGGATTTATAAAGTACAGAAGGGGTACTTTAAGCTGTTAAGCATCTCTTCTTTATTCTGTTATCTTAGCCAGCACAAGCACTGTGTGAATTGCACATATCCATTCGCACAATGTATTCCAGTAAACAATGTTGAAGCATAATATGACGAATATCCGCTATTGCCAATATTCGAGCGCACAAAATATTATGAAATATTCTCGAATGTTGGATATTTGTTGAATGTATTCCAATTTCGAATATTGTCGCTCAACACTAAGTATGACATATCTTTCCATAACCTGACCCCTTCAGTATGTTTTAAATGACTTTCTATCAAGATGTGTATTGTTTTGTTGGTTGCTTTTTTTTTTTTTAAATTACCTTATATACTCGAGTATAAGCCGACCCGAATATAAGACGAGGTACCCAATTTACCGATGTTACTTCCGTTACCAAATTTAGAAAAAAAATCTGAAAAAACTGAATGACTTGAGTATCAGCCTAGGGAGGGAAATGCAGCAACTAAAGCCAGCCATACACAGTCGGATTCCATGGCCGCTCGGTCACCTATCCGATCGATTCCGGCGATTCTGCCGTATCCGATCGCTGCATACCACCTTGTCCAACGGATTCCGGGACGATTCCGTGTCCGATTCCATCTCCGATTCCACCTCACAAATGGCAACTCCCCCTGATCTGTGCAGAATCGGATCAAAAAGACCAACATGTTGGTTCTCTGTCGGATCCGATTCTGAGCCCCTGATCAATCGGACGTGATCGATCGGACAAGGTGGGCTGCACACGATTCCGG
The DNA here is from genome assembly GCA_036250615.1 of Ptychadena robeensis. Lineage (NCBI taxonomy): Eukaryota > Metazoa > Chordata > Amphibia > Anura > Ptychadenidae > Ptychadena > Ptychadena robeensis. The sequence goes on along the minus strand of CM070036.1, from coordinate 67,227,162 downwards.
CACGATCGTTTCGCGTGCACGCGCCCGGAATCGATCGGCCCGGAATCCGGCCGCAATCCGACCCGTGTATGGGGGCCTTAAGGCACAGAAACACACAGCAAATGCTTTTGTTTTTAGGTGTAATTATTTAATTCAGCAGATTTGTAAGTCAATTACAAAACCCCTGAATATGATATCATCACTAAAATTGCTGGAGATATAGAGAAGGGATGTGGGGACATTGTAAAGGAAAAATTATTGTTCTAGCATATCAAGTTTTTGCACAAAAAGTTTTTATTTTTTGAGCACATTTCAGGTGCTGAAAAATTCGGCTTCTATTTGAGTATATACGGTAAGCTTTGAAACCATAATCATATAATAAAGAATAATCGTTTCACAGGAAAATGTCCGGTTCTACTGCCTGAAACTCACTGGATGATCATTCCTAGGACCTAAGTAACCTATATCTGTAAGAAGGTGATCTGTGCTGTGAACCTGTCAATGTAAAGAGCCCCTTGACCAGGAAAAAATGTGAGATGGTGGATACTGCATGTTTGCATAACTCAGCATGGCTCTGGCTTTATTTAGCTGACTTCCTCTACCATATCACAAGTTTTCAGATAAAACTGGAATAGGTATGTTGGTATACATATGATTCCTTTGCTTTTTTTTTTTAATAAATAAACCATGTTCTTGTTTTTCGTTTCTTTTTTCAATGTCACCGCACATTGGGAGTGCTACACTAAAGAGAACCTGTAACAGCAGAGTACCCTGAGCAGGGATAACAGATGCTGACTTTAGTCCATCTGCTGTGATCTGTAAATACATAACAGGTTTAAAGCATTCTATATACTACAATAGGCTTTTTTGTTAATTATATGTTAAGGAAAACTACAGAAAAAATTTATACCTTCGGATATTCTGCAGCACAGGCTGACTGTTTCATCATTTTATACTGATCTAATGTAAGAATACTCCCAAGAACACTATGATATGTGCACACACATATTCTTTGTGCACCCAAATCCCTAGGTAATTTGAATGCCTGACTGGCCATCCATAAAAGGAAAAAGGAACCACCCATGAAAAAGCTATGCAATACATACTTGTCTGCATCAAGGCATATTAGAGTGCTATTTAGAGTGCTAAATTGCTAGTTAGAGTGTTTATTAATATTACTGGTACTTTTAAATTATTCATTTATATTGTTCAGTAAAATCCTTCAGGGCCCCTGCAATTGTTTTTGACTGTTACGTGTATCCTGGGCAATGCAACTGCCAAAATGGGTGTTAGAACAGTGTTAGCGCGGGATTAAGTCCTTCTTTAAAATAAACCACTAAAAAGTTACTATAAAAGCTTCCAGGATCAACTTTCCTTCGTTGGAGTCTAAAGACCTATTGCATTGGATGTTCATTCATGAGAACTAACATGACTACTAGTATATGGGAAAGGTGCCATCTTGTGTTTGCCATTCTATATCCAGCAATCAGCTACTTCTTCTCAACATCAGTTCTCTTTCCCTTTAGTAATCACTCAGCTCCTTACAAATGAAGGACAAAGAATGCGTACCATCTTCAGAAATACATCATGAAAGACACCATGTCAAAATGTTGGCTTAAGAGACATACATTTACAATGTTGCATTATGTTTAGGAATTTACCACACAGGCCCTTCTCACCACACTCCATACATAATAGCTTTCTGGGGTAAGTTATTATAAGAGGTTTACTTTAGTAATGACTCAGCGCTCCCCCATATTTTGGAGTGCCCTACAACTACATAATCATATTGCTACCCTTGTAAGGAGTAAGTTTGTTAACTCCTCCTTCTTCCCTTATGAGGCCTTATATATGAAGTAAGGCCCAATGTTTTCCTTTTATAAAGATTTGAACCATCCCATTTGCTCAGGGGGGAAATGGAACTTAGGCTCTCACCCCTGAGCACAGAGACCATAATGTTCGATTTGGATAAAATAAATGAATGACACATGGACCATAGAAGATTTGGTGGCTTCCATACAGAGGTGCCAGATGAAAGACCTGGCAATATGTAAGAAGTAAAAGAAATTCCCCCAGCGGGAAGCAGGCATGGTGGTGCTGAGAAGACTATTTTGTACTGCTGTTTTTTGAATGATCCTACTGTCTAAGTCCTGACTCTTTCCTGTTGACCTTGGAGCTCTTCCAATCTTCTTGCAATCTTCCAAATATATTATTAAAGGAAATCCATTGGATAGCATGGGACTCCTTCGTAGTGAGAGTGTATAGATTCAGGAAACAAATACACAAATACATAGCCCTAATCAATAGCACCACCTCAGAGATCAAATAAATTGCCATTGACCAACAATTGGAATATCATATTTGGGTGGGCAGACTATTAAAAATACATAAAATGGATTATAATGTAAATGCACCTACTTCCAACATGCTTAATTTATTTAAAATAAACACTGACTCAGAACCCAGGAGAAGGTAGAGCTGGAGGTGTATTTTTTTTTCTTTTTATATAATGAGATTCCTGTGGAGGGGGACAGGAGGTGAAAGGATTGAACATGGGACTTGTCAGCTTAGCAAGGGCTCATGATTCAGCTAATACTGCCACTTTGCCTTAGGCACATACTGGGTAAAGAGGAATGTAATATTAGCCAACTGGCTCTTTAGAAATAATAAAAAAAATGTTTCAGTATGACAATCCCAAAGGACAGTATAAAAAATAAACCCTCATTCTGTGAAGTGGTACATCTCAGCTGGTTTATTTACAGAGATACCAGTCAAACAATATGCCACAATGTTTGATCGTACTAATGTTTTTTTTATGTTTAATACAGAACATAGGAAAAAGCAAAGGGGAATAAGGTAGCCATACTTCTAAGTGGACAGTTAATGCATATATTATTTTTATAATGATATAGAAATACTAATACAATCATCCACAGACATCCACAGACACACATTCATCACAACTACTAAATGAGCTGTAACAATATTCACTGATAAAGTGCATAACTCCGATTCTCCAGATAACAGTCTCATCATTAGCTTGTTTTAAGAAGTCTGACCTCAGCAGAGTGAATTCTGATTGGCTGCCGTGGGTTACTCAATAGAAATCTCTTTATTGAATCTAGCAAACTTGTGAAAAATACAAGCAATGTTATTGCCTGCTGAAAGTACTTGTTCCTAAAGTACGGTATGTAACAAGTGAAGTTGAAGTGTTTGCCCTGTTCCTGAATCGAATGTTTGCAAAGCGTAAATCTTAGAGTTGTCTCACTAAGAAGTAACCACTCCATAACTGATGGGTAAAGGTAAACACAATGATTCTTTAGAAGCAAGCATATGAATTGAAAGTATGCCAGCTGTGTGAATGTCCATGGGTACTATATTTATTACCACTAACAAAAACCCATAACATCCAACCACGTATCTCTAGCATCAAATTGTACTTTAACAAAGTCATTAAACCATATACATCTACCCTGGAGGTGCTCATGGTTTAATACTCTGTTATCGTCATATATACTCTAAAGGCTCCCATACACGGGTTGATTTTTCACTTGATTTTTAACCGCTTGATCACGCGCGTTCACGAGATCGAACAGTGATCAATCAAGTTCTGCCCACCCTGACCGTTTGATCAAACAAAATGGAATCGACTGAAAATCGGATTGGTCATTGAACTGACATGTTGTTGTTTTTTGGCCGAGCGTTTGGCAACCGAAGTAGGTTGGTGGACCCATAGCTCCCTATGCAGCAGCCTTTCGGATCTATGGATTTTGTGGAATCGCTCATTTTGGAGATCGGCTCATGTCCAAATCAACTACAAATCGGATTCCCAAGGTGGTGTGCCATTGGGAATCGATCGGTGACAAATCGACCCGTGTATGGCTACATTAAGGCAAATTTGGATGGATCCCTCTCAGCCTTGCAGAATACTCTTGACTGTACCAATGTTGGGTTTATTAACTAAAGGAAAATAGACTATTCAAGTAGCAAAAGGAGTGCTTCAGACAAGGTTGTGCTCATATTAATTATTGAATCCTGTGCAAGCAAAAATACTTTTTAAACATTAACACATCATTAGGTAATTAAAGTCAACACAGTTTACCATATAAATTCATCTAATGAAACCATTACTTGCACTGTGTGCATACACTTAAAGTAAACATTGACCCTTCTATGTGAACATTCTCCATTCTTTTGGTAAATGACCCCTGACGTCTCTATTCAGATGATGTGGCTAATTTTCTAAAGGGGTTAATAAACTATTGTGGCTATTCACTTCAATTATCCAATCATGTGAAAAGCAGATCCTAATCCCCTATTTTATCTACACAAGACTGAGTGCTCAAAGGCAGCAGGACTTTTCCTATTTACATCATTAGATAATTGACCAGAATGCCCATACAATTCTCCACTCCTAGTAAATCAACCCAAGTGCCCTTGGTGAGAACAGAAACTAGAAATTAAGCCCTTGATGCATTTATAGATCGTTTTTCTCTGGTCGATCATTACTTTTGGTGGGGACCAGGGTCCCATCCAAAGTATCAGCCGGTGAATAGCACACACAAGTGGTGTACTCCAAATCTCTGAACGAGCAGATGCAGCATGATTATGTCATCATCTGCTTGACCGCATCAACCGATCGACAATCGCATAAGGATCTATACATCTATACGCTGGATTTAGGCTACAGATACAGGCATACACCCATCAACTTTTGCTTCGTGGACCTAAGACTGAATTGGATTATGCAATTAAAATATCGACTGTCAACCTAACATAGATCGTTAGTACCAGCACACAGTGTGATTGTTTCAAAACCGATTGATTCCTTTTTTTAGCCCTGTGCATGCTCTATTGTAAATTGGATACAAATTGATCGAAATAGGAAACCAGTCAGATACTTTTACGATCAACTGAAATTTACCAACATGTCCGATCACTGCTTGATTGATTTTATGTTTGCTTTGATCAAAAAGGAATCGATTTTCAAACTATGGATCTAACTGGAAAATCTAACCCCATATGGCCATCTTAAGCTAGCCACACATGGTTCAATTGACTGTACAATCAATGTAATTCGATGAATTTTTTTAGTCGATTGATTGAAAATTGAAGCATGTCCACATGGTACGATCGTTGAAATTCGATTTTTATTGTCATTTTTCTCGATCGAAATTTGATCGGACCAGTTGGAAAATTTTGATTGATTGTCCCCACATTGTGTCTCATTTTTTGTACTGTTGTTTGACCCGTCCAATTGAGATTCGATTCAATCAATTAGCATACTGTAACTTCTGGGAGGAGGGAAATGCAATACAGTCATTTAAACCATGCAAGCATGCATTGTAATGGCGATTGTAATGGCGATGTAATGGCGATTGTAATGGTGATGTAATGGCGAACATCAATGGTCCCTTTTTGATCACTCTGACAATCGCTTTTTGATTACTCTACGTTTAAAAACGATTAAATTAAATCGAAGTCGGGCTGTGATTGCATACTCAATGCGGTGTGTACTTCGATTCAATTACAATCGACATATGATTAAATGATCGGAAACTTCGATCGATTTGATGTCAATTGAACCATGTATGGCTAGCTTTAGTCTCCACTAGCGCCATTTTACATGCTTTAATTGCAGCTGTTGGTGCTTAAAAAACGCTTCTATAATCATGATAGAGTACACACTGGAGCTTCAGTGTTGCTTTGTGCCAGGTTGCGACGCGGCTTGCTGCGTTTCCACAAGTAAGCTCATCCTGACATATTAATTTGGAATGCTATAAATGCAGTGGATGTGTTTTTGATGCATTTAAAAAGCATCTTTAATATATTTGTATTTCATTTTTAATAGAACAGTACTGGTCCTCTTTCCAAAGTGTTTTGAAAATGTACTTGTGTGTTTTTGATGCGTTCATGCTTGCAGCATGAATTTAGTGGAGACCAGCCTTACAGTAGCTGTGCCAATGAAAGACATATTGATTAGTTACCATTCCCTCCACTGTATAATCCCATGTATGTGTCTCACTACATATAACAATACTGCTTCATCTGTGAATGACCAATAACTGCACTTTAACTCCCCTTTAATGCCATATCCTTATGTAATCCAATAAAAATAATAAAAAAAAGCCTTCATGGCAGAATCTGCTGATGACAAATCTCAGCCTTGCCTGTAATCTTATTAGCAATAGGTGACTGCTGAGGCTTTGTGCGACTGTGCATTCTGCCTGTGGCTGCTGGTAATGAGAGTCACATCTGCATGGCTCTAGACTTGGAATAACAGTGAGACAAGATTTCCCCAGAGATTTTATTTTTCATTGAACATTTTTTTGTACCTCGATTGAAAATGCTAACAAGATTGGTATTAAATTCATAACACATTGAACCCTGTTGTAAAAATAAACAAAGAATATGCAGTTCTCCTTCATAGAAGCAGATAGGAGCTTCTCATGCAGTTGGATTGTTCACAAGGTGTCTAAAGACTGCATGCATGTTCTATATATAGATCCAGAACTATCATTAATGCACAGGCAGAAGGGATGTGAAATCACATGAGCATCTTGTGCTTCTCACTTCCACAAGCACCCTTTATTGCTTGATCCTACTTTCATTGTCTCTGTTAGAACTAATATACCATAGCAAAGGGCATTCACACACTAAGCTGGCCAATACATGGGTCATTTATTATTCTTTCAATTAGATGTATATGTTCAATCTATTATTACCAGATCTGATTATATGGTACATGGAAAGGTCAAATAATAGAATAAGAGTCTATATTCATCCATCTCTATTGCCTGTTCCTACTTCCATTGTGTCTATATAACCAAATATCCCATAGCAGAGGACATTCACACACAAAGCTGGCCAATACTTGGGTCATTTAAGATTCTATCAATTAGATGTATATGTTCAAAACTATTATTATCATATCTGATGTTATATGGTACATGGAAAGGTCAAATATTATAATAAGGGTCTTTATTCACCTATCTCTGTTGCTTGCCCCTACTTCCATTGTTTCTATAAGACCTAATATCCCATAGCAGGGAACATTCACACACTAAACTGTACATAGGTCACTTTTTATTCTATAAATCGGAATAATATGTTCAATCTATGATTACCTGATCAGATTTTATATGGTACATGGAAAGGTCAAATATTATAATAAGGGTCTGTATTCACCCCTCTCTATTGCCTGCCCCTATGTCCATTGTCTCTATAAGACCTAATATCCCATAGCAGAGGACATTCACACACTAAACTGTTCATTAGTCAATTTATATTCTATAAATCAGATACATATGTTCAATCTATTTTTACCAGACCTGATGTTATATGGTACATGGAAAGGTCATCTATTATTAGAAGCAACTCTATCAGTCTCTATTGCATGTCCCTACCTCCATTGTCTCTAGAAGACCTAATTTAGCATATCAGAGGACATTCACACGCTTAACTGGTCAATACATGGGTCAATTTAAGTTATATAAATTAGATGTACATGTTACTGCAAGCTATTGCAACCAGATCTGATGTGACATGGTACATGGAAAGGTCAAATATTAGTAGAAGGTGCTCTATTGATCTTCTCTATTGCCTGTCCCTATACTTTCATTCTCACTTAAATCATGTTTATATCATAGCAGAGGATCCGGACCAAAGATAGACACGTGTCCATTTTTACATTGCATAAACAGTTTGGATCTATCATTAATCGACCCTGATTTGATACAGTAGTGCATGGAAGGTCATATATCGCTAGAAGGTGGTCAATTCATCTATCTGCTATATTGCTTCATCCTATAACAGTACTGACTGCATAATAATAAGGCTTTACATCACAGCACACTTCAACAAGCCAATACATTGTTGAATATAGCTCTCTCTATATACTGATTCTACCATTATCACATCGTGATGCTTTATAACACAGTATGTCTTTTTCTGTGTATGTTTTCATCATGCACCCCATTCAACTCTGGTTGATAGAGATATGAGATATATAATGATAGAATATAGAGATATATATATATAGATATATATATCCAGCTATATATATATATTCGTGTGGAGCGGCACATTGCAACCAATATGGAATTAGGATATATATATATATAGATACATATTGCGAGTATGAACTGCGCCAGGTTTAAGTTATGGTATTGGGGTTTACATATATAGATATGTAAGAGAGTATACTCTTTTAATATATAGATGGTATAACCTATACCAATAACTTAACACCATAGCGCAGTTAGACTCGCATATATATATATATATTCTAGATATATAATATAGACAGTATATATATATATATATATATATATAAAACACATTTAACGATATTCTATTCATCTTTCTCCATTGCAAGATTCCTTGCCTTATCTCTATAACTATTCTTAAACAATAGATGGAGGGACAATCACACAGTACACGGTTGAATGGTAGATTTTATTAAATGTATCTTAGCAGGAAACGCGAAAAGGTCTCATTCCATCATATTGTGGGGATGGAGCAGTATAATACCCACTTTGTTCTGTATGAGTCTTCATCTCAGCTTGAAAACTTGCATGTACAATAGATACGGCCATCTATGAATAGGCTTTTATAGATCAGGAGGGGAGGAGGGGGGGGGGAAGATGGAATCAGCAGCCACTACTTCGCATATACCCATGACAGCCCTAAGAGCAGGCACAATGCATTATGGCATTGAGAAGATAGACTTTAGTACAGAAAAAAACCTAAATTTAATGGCTGTAGAATAAAAAGTGCTGCTGCATTGTGGAAGATCAGATGGCATGTTGTTGTTGTTTGTCTGTAGATTTGGCTGCCTTTTTCTGAGGAAGCGCAAAGGTTTTGTTGATGCTTTCATGTGTATAGACAAGTAGACTCTAGACATCAAGAGCCTATAAATAGAAAAGGTTAGAGCATTTTTCCTTTGCTAAATCAATAGAGCTAGTCTCCTCGCAGATTCAGCTGAGGTGTCTTATTAATTATGAAACGACTCATCTCATGCTCTACCTTCCCAGTCTTAATAGTGATGACCTTTTGTTCAGCAGAAGCTGCTTCCTCTCTGTTATTTTATTACTATTAGTATTATCATCATTAGTATTATATTCTCTCTTCTTCTATTCTATTTAATCGCTCTAGGTTTTTCCTTTTCTTTGTGTGCTCCTACTTCATCCCTCTTTCCCTAGCCCTTCTGTTGTCAATTACTTGAGATCTGGTTTTTCCATTTGCTTTCCCCCTATTTGTTCTCCGTATGTTTCTTTGTCTCCCCTGTGATACTTTTTCTGCATTTTTTTTTCTTTTTTTTAAACTAATTGGGGTGATTTACCCAAAAATCTGAGGACGTACACATAACGGATTTATAGGTATTCTTGGTAAAAAAAAAAGATGGTTGGGGTAGTTAAATGAATGTCCTTCAATTATTCAATCACCTACTGCAAACACGTGGGTTTTTTAAATTATTATTTTCCTTGCAGCTTATTAATGGTTAATTACTAGTATTAGTAGAAAGGTTCTTTACTGATTTTAGAAGCTGTGTTCTCTTTAATTATCCAATTACCGCATTACTCTATATCTATCTATCTATCTATCTATCTATCTATCTATCTATCTATCTATCTATCTATCTATCTATCTATCTATCTATCTATCTATCTATCTATCCTCCCTATGATTGGCATTACCCTGTACAGCATGCCCCCCTGCATGGGGTCATGACATGGGGTCCTCGCACCCTTTACAAATCAGAGCTGAATAAACATGGGAATGTGTTTATGTTACATGTAGAGTTAACCCCTTTCCCCCGGAGAAGGTCGATGCTGGGTGCCTATTAATGAGGAGATACGTGGATAATGCCAGCCTCTGGATAGATACATTTTAGTTAAGATGAGGATTCTCTTTAATCATCTCATTTCTACTATTTTTCTGGAACAGTATTATATATTAAGTGAGCACGGCTTTGCCTCACTTATTGGGGTTAATTTACAAAACAAGAATAGATAGTAATTGAATTGAAGTAATGTTGAGCATTACACAAAGCTTTACCTTACCCACTAAGGCTAATGTATTTAATTTTTTGAGTATAATTTATTTTGTAAAGGTAGGTCTGGATTAATTTAGTCAAAACCCCTATTATTTAGGTGGAATAAATATTTCCCTTTTATTATTTATTATTCTATAATCATCAATGACAATAGCATTTACTGATTTTATAGACAGATCTTACCTAGTTATTAAGGTGAATCTAAGTTCACCTGCAAAACAATTATATGTTTTAATGATTATTGATACCCAAATAAATACAAATTTAAAAGTAAAATCAGCATCCTATAAGTAACTAACTTTAGAGAAGTCATACTTTGCAAAAGGGAAGTCTCTTTTTTTTTTAGTAAATCACCCCCATTAGGTAAGTCCTAATCCACTTTGCTTACTGAACATTCTTTAACACCATTTTCTCTGCTTCTCTTCATCTTCCTTATATTTTATTTAATTTATTAATTGTACTATCCTTTCTCCCTTCCTCTCCATATCAAAACGTTACTGTAAAATATGTTCTTCTAGCTTTGTAGCCAGGAATATTTCAAGTATACAGCTTTGAATATTCAAGTAATTCAAGTAATTACCAAGCCCCTAGGCAAACCTGCTTTAGATAAAATACAATAGCTCTCTCCAATAAAATAAAATAAAACACTTCATAACAAATATAGACTTATAATAAAAGACACACCCTTTTGAAACAATAATTTTATTTCATATCTTGTACTATATACTTTGTAGCAAATATCTTTTTTATTTTTTGCTGATTTGAATTTATAATAAACTTTATTTTAAATTACATTTATTTAGTTTAAAATCAAGGCTCTCTTTTTTCTTATGTCAAAATCTCTTTTATAACTATTTTTTTAACGGTTATACATTTATATCCCCCATTAGTGGTTTACACTGTCGGATACGTAAGTAATATGTGTAACACCTAAACCAAGGAGAATAAAGAAATAAAAGGCAGTGAACTTGGAAATATATCTTGGCAACAGCAGATAAAGCTAAATCCCCTCAGCAGTCCATACACCATTCCTGGCCACTCAATCATCCATTCAAGCATTCACTCTACTAGGTTAGTATTATCCTTGATAGACTTCCCGTTGCTCATAGGCGGAGCTATGTTTTCCTTGGTTCTGTGGAGGAGGGGTTATGGTGAACATAAGATTGCTATTTGACCATATGTGAACATCTACAGCACATCATCCATATGTGACAGATCCCGTGGCTTATATTCAGCATGTTGTGATTTATTGAGAGTTGAGCCCGCTTCCATTTCCTCCTTGTATTATTATTGTTATTATTATTATTAGTTGGCCCAGGGCCTTTCCTGAGTTTCTTTTGCAAAGAAAAAAAGGGCTCAAGGTTTCTATTTCACTATTTGAAGATGTAAAGCTGAGGTCCGGTTTTGGCTGTTGTTGCTCACTGTTTGGTAACATTTGGCAAACAAAACACAAAATAAATAATATAACTTTTTTCTTTTCCACAATCCTAGATGATTAATTTTGAACGTCACAGAGAACACAACGTCCCCGGAGAACGGATAGGTACTTCCTGTAGAAATCCAGCAGGTGGCGCTAGTGAGTGCGGATTCCTGAAACTTTGGGTCTCCTAGAAGATCCAGGTAAGTAGGGTGGCCAGAGACACCATGAGAAAAGGCAGGATGGCAGTGTGGACGGGTCTTGCTGATCCATTAGATCCACCACACATTTGGAACAAGCTGCCTTCAATGTTGAGTTTTTTGGAATCCTTTTTCAATTTCTCCCACATGTCTGCCGCCCCTTCATGACAATCTGCGAGGGCTGTGACAGCACAGACGTGAAAATCATTCCAGTATCTGGATGGGACATAATAAAGACACATGGTTAGTTCCATTCTGAAGAAAAAAAACTGCTAGTGTCCAAAATGAAATAACTGTGATGAAAATTTTAGTTGCAGCCTGTCGTTACTGATCACTTCTTCTGAAAGCAGCTGCAGAGTTTAAAAACAGCCAGGGAACTAGCATTTTCAGCACCAAGACAACTGATATATGTTCACAGCATATGTGTCTGTAAAGCTGGGCATACATCTGTCAGTTTAGATGGTCCTGATTGTCCTGAAAGATCTGTCCTAGTAGATCACCTGTCTGTCCACTAGCTCAAACCTACAGTGAATGTGGTACCCATATCTTAATTCCTTGTAAGCTGAAATGCTTAAAAAACTCTCCAAACAACAAACAAACTTATATTAAACGAATTAACCTAAACTAATTGACTGAAACTTTTTATAGAGATGCTTTCTACTAAGTTCTCAATATAGATAATGTATATTGCTGGAAAATAATACATTAAAAAGCCCTCACTCTATATTATCTTGATAAGAATGAATGAATTAATTACTTAATTGATCGATCATTGTTGATCATTTATTGAGTGCTTGTTAAAGGGCTCATACTACATTCACCTGTCTGTACAATCAAACTGAGTTTGCAGTTATAATTGTAAAACGTTGTATACAACTGTATCCTATTATTAGTAGTAGTAGTAGTTGTGAAAGTGTATGCCATTGATGAGTTATGTCACAGCAGTGACTACACTATATTGATTGTTTGGAGGATGGACTTTTCTGATGACAGCAGAGTCATAGCAGCTGCCATTAGCAGCATCTCCTGGGCACACGTGGGATTCCCATCAATTGAGATTTATCAGCTCAGATCAGATTGCTTTGGTGTACAATTGTGTATGCACGCTTCTATTCCCACAGGGGGACATAGATTTAAAATAGATCACTGACCCGGTGCTTTGCTATAACCTACAATCTGACTGCAGCTCGTGCCCCTCCTCCCCCTGTCTGTGTAGGTGTGTATGTTAGTCTGTCTGCCTTGGTGTGCCCTAGACAGACCCTCCCCGTGTGTCTTATAGAAAATCGGCTCCACTATGCAATATGTAAGCACAGATAAAGAAAACGTCGTTATCCATGTGTATCTAAAAGTCTGCTTGTTAAAATAACATTATTACATATCGTACAAGACATCTAAATATTATCTTTTTTGCTGAAAGAAATAAAAAGAAAAAAAAAATATGATGTGGGTGTTGTGGACATTTTGACAAATAATATTGGGTTTTTAGATTACTTACTCTGGAACATTACCAAAAAATCCTTTATTTGATCTTGAAATCAGAGACATCAGCTTTCCAGCATACATATACAATAGAGTATTTAATGTGTGTGTAAAAATATATGTGTATATATAAAAATAAAATGCGTGTGCATGTGTGCGTGTATATATATATATATATATATATATATATATATATATATATATATATATATATATATAATGCGTGTATATAAATATAGGTGTATATATATATATATATATATATATATATATATAATATTCAGAACACAGGGGTGCAGGCATCTGTGCAGAATTATATTTGGTTTTCCTGGGTATAAATGGGACATTATTTACACAAGTGGAATGGTTTGGAGAATATGAACACTAGTTGGAGCATCTGCATGCTGAGTCTCTGCAGAGTACTAATACTGAATTGTGAATGAATATTACCATCCTCCCAGTCAGCCAGACATATGGAGATGATATATATTTACAATTTTCCTTTCCAGCAAGCCAAATGTAACTGTTAATTCAGCAGGGATTTGTGAGTGCAAAACACATCAAACTTAATGTGTACTGACTTAGATTTCGTTTGAGTAGCATTTGCGGAAAGGCGTATAACAATGTCATTTATGAGGATATCTTTGGGCCGATGTATTAAATACACTGCAAATTCAGGGTGGCTCCATTTGACTTTGTTTCCACATGTTTGAATGGAGCAAATATTCATACCTAGTGTGTCCATTTGAGTCCTATTGCAGCTTGCATTTTGTACATATATATATATATATATTTATGAACCACAATGGATATTGTAATTAAGCCTATAGCTTGTCTCCTTACCAAATTGTATATATATATATATATATATATATATATATATATATATATATATATATATATATATATATGTATGTATTTGTTTTTGGAGATGGGGATTGTTTAGTAGGCGGTGCTATATATGAATGGCAAGATGCGGATGTCATTCATCTGTCGTTCACTGAAAAAAAATAAGAGACTTACGAGCAAATGGTGTTGAGGTTTTTGTCTTCATCCACACCCTGCGAGAAGCCTTCGATCTGATCGCCCATCTTGGTGATACACTTTGAGAAGTCCCTAAAGACCTCATCGCACTTGCCTGCTGCCTTCACCGCCTGCACCAGGTAAGCTGCGAACAGAGATCAGCACCAAGTCAGGAGGACAGCTCCTAGGACTCCACAGTCACAGCACTGAGAGCTCCAGAGCTCTCCAAACACCAAGATCGGTCAAATCAATTTATAAAGAATTATTTAACAGACTAGCCAACCATCTATTTACAATGTTTAAAGGTTTAAATTTTATCAGAATATTGTCAACTAACAATAATACACATTATTACACACAATACACACAATAATACACATGCATAAGCTCAATAACATGACAAATAGAAAGCAAAAGGCAGTGAAAGTGACAAAAATTTTATGGAAACCCAATAACAAATTTACTTTTTAAATAGGTAATAAAACTTATATAAAATGTACTTGTAAACATGATTTTGTAGCATTGTTTGCTATGCAATTCCTATGTACAATAAAATACTATACTACAGAATATTTACTAGGACGTTTAATATATCTAATATATATATACCTATATTATATATATATATATATATATATATATATATATATATATATATATATATATATAATGTGCAGTAAGATACTCCTGGAATTTTTTAAGTAAAATCTTCTCATCAGATATGGGATAAATATAGCGCAGGCATCCACATGAAATAACCATTAAAGCTGAAACAATTAAATGCGTTGTACAGAATTTTTCATAGATGGTGGAATATGTCCCGTGTTGCACTTTAATGAGTATTCTAATCAGAGCAATGAGAGATATTCCTGTAAATAACATTCCCCTGGACAGGACCCAGAGACGCCTGGATTATACAGAAGATACCGCAGTGTGTAGAGATTACTATAGTCAGCCAATGCTGGGGAGGAGGAGAGGGGGGGGGGGGGGGGG
>CM070036.1:67180512-67196460 GCA_036250615.1 Ptychadena robeensis | reverse complement strand
GGCCCTGGGTTCCTCCTAATGCAAGACAATGCTAGACCTCATGTGGCTGGAGTGTGTCATTGATGCTATGGACTGGCCCACCCGTTCCCCAGACATAAATCCAATTGAGCACATCTGGGACATAATGTCTCGCTTCATCCACCAACGCTACATTGCACCGCAGACTCTCTAGGAGTTGGGGGATGCTTTAGTCCAGGTGTAGGAGGAGATCCCTCAGGAGACCATCCACCACCTCATTCGGAGCATGCCCAGGCATTGTAGGAAGGGCATATGGAGGCCACACACACACAACTGAGCCTCATTTTGACTTGTTTTAAGGACATAACGTCAAAGTTGGATCAGCCTGTAGTGTTTTTTGTTCCACTCCATGGGTTAATTAATTTGATTTCCATCGATAATTTTTGTGTGATTTTGTTGTCAGCACATTCAACTATGTAAAGAACAAAAGTATTTAATAAGAATATTTTATTCATTCAGATCAAGGATGTCTTATTTTTGTGTTCCCTTTATTTTTTCAGCAGTGTATTTTAGGATCCACAATGTTAAGTTGCCACCAGATGAGGAAAACAGGAACTCTTCTCAAGGGTATACTTATTATTTTGACAACTGTCTAAAAGGGGTTTTCCCTAACGTGCCCTTCACTACAGGTCTGTAAGTATACTAGCACTATGCACTGACAGTGAATAATATGTACTTTATAAGAAAAAATTTGTATCAGACATAATAAAAGTTTAAAGACGTTTAAGTCTGATATGCAAAGCAGATATCTGTGTAAAACGTCCGAAAACGCTACTTGTGCATCTGACAAACACCTAGATCGACCATTTTGATCTCTGTAAACAAGTTTACTCACTTCCATTACTACATTGGAATATATGGCCTTACATCTTTGGGAGTTTCTTCAAGAAGTGAACCTAAAATAGTTTCAGGACTTTCAGAACAATACCAAAGTGTAACAGTGAGTAGTTGTAGTGTACATATAGGTAGAAACCCGAAATTTTGGCACCAGGAAGGGAGGACATTTTGACATCTAAGATACCTCATAAGAAAAACTTGCTTACTTAAGCATTTAAGGATACAAGAGTTAGAGCGGGCATCAGCCATTGCTGCCATTGACAGCTCACTAGGAGTCCACAAAACTCCTTGTTGTCACAAACCCCCCCACCAGTGACTGACTACTTTGGCTTTGTTTACTAAAGAAGTATCCCTATAAAGGTACTCTCAGGAAAAAGGATAAAGGTTTAGGGCTTATCCGAGACAGGAGGTGCATACATCTGTATAAATAGGTTTAAACTTGATACATGTCTCATCTAAGATCTGAGATGCATACATTAGAATGTAAAGGCTTATATGCATGCATTGGTACTGACCATAGTTCTGAAGTGTATTAACTGCATGTTTTGTGTATGCAGCAGATTTTCAATTTTCTCACTTATAGTTCAGCCTAACTATTACCAAGTAGTGTTGATTGTGAATATTCTAATTGCAAATGTCGAATTGCACATATCAGCACTTCAAGAATTTGCAAACATCTCAAACATATTTCAATATCGTAAACATGAATATCCAAGATTTTTTACATCAGTACCCGGACCTACCTTGCATTGCAATTGCAATATGCGCATGTACAAATGCCGATGTGCGCAATGAAGCTAACCTGTGGAAAGTATCATAAATTGCATTTGCAATATGAAAATGTATTCATTTATTTCGAATAATAGGTGAAAATGTGTGATATTTTGCGAATACGAATATTGCCTGTGCTGCTTTATTACTAAGACGAAAAATAAAAAAAAATACACTACAACAAGTTTTGCTCACTCACATGCTATTAACCTAATGCTTGGGAATATTTAATTTTATGCGAATAAAGCTGCTGACCCTTAAACTACCCATAAACGCATCAACTTGTGAGCGATTGAGGCCTGTGTGCATACTGCATAGCACCATAGGATACAAAATCCTTCAAAATGGCAAGTAACCTTGCCAGATGCTTAAATTTACCAACATGTCCGATCACAGCTGAAATTATATATATTTTTTTTATTCAGGTAAAAAGGAATTGATTTTCAAATGATCGACTTTTTCAGTTGATATAACAGAAAAACCAAACCTTTTATGGCCACCTTAAGTTGAAATCACAAACTCAAAGCCCTCCTCACTAATATTGACCTTTATGTCTTGTGTTATGTTTTAGGACAGAGGCCTGCATGTTAACAATGAGATAGTTTATATTTAGAGATAATGAAATGGGGATTATGAAAATATATTGATAAAAAACAGAAAGAGATTAATAGTAAATGAAATAATTGGTAAAAGTAAAAACACACATTTGCTTCCGATAGGATAACTTTCTAATTATGTCCCACCCAAGCCATCAGACCTCTGCTTTCCATTGCAATTTATCCAAAGGACATCGACCTGTTTCACAACAGTATACCTTTTCTACCTTTATAGTTTAACCATATTTAGTGAAATAAAATTACACTTTGCCTAAAATGTCAAAGGAATAATGAGAACAGTTAATCAAAGTAGACATTTTATATATTTTTAGGAATAAATTACGAGCTACAGAAACCAGTGTAGGATAATTCCACCCCAGTGATACTTACAAGAGGGTTTGTAGTCTTAAATATAATAATGTTTCACTTAATATCAATCTGTCAACATATGATTGATTACACAAGTTCCAAGAAGTGATTAGTAAATTATATTGACACAGAATTTAATGTCAAAATCCGTTGAAAACAACAGGAAACAATGTTTATTATAACTGAGTTCCAATGCTATCCACCATGAAAAGTAATGAAGTATTTTCTTTGCAAAGCACTCCCTAGGTATTCTTGGATGTAGTCTTCACTGGCACAAATTAAATACCAGATTTACTAACAAGAAAGGAACATATTCCACTTTGGGAAGCAAGTATGATGATATAAGATGATAGATCTGCTAAAGCATATTCATTACATTTACTCATGATAATAATACTTCCCCCAGTTCAGCCAGGGAACCAAAAAATGATTTGCATTTCTCCTACACAAATATTAGGCAGAGATAGGTAAACCCTTGACAAGACCATAATTTTTGAAAATGATCTTGTATAGAAAGGCTTTCTGGTGATACCCTATTTAATTTTAGTCCATGCACAAGTGACGTCTGTGATAGTCATGTAAAGACATATTTGTACACCAGCAGTTCTGGATGTGCATTTCACCTGGGTGAAATGACACACGATTTTTAACCGTGCCCATTCAGGTCTATCGCTGCGATCAGGGGCGATCGGCCGCCCACGGCTGCAACCACCGACAGCCAGCGATCAGAAACGCGGCACAAGCCCATTTAACTAAATGGAGACGATTAGCCACAATCATCACATGCGATTCATGCTATCAAACTAGCATTAATTCAGCCAGTTATTTACATATGGGAGGAGTCACATTATGTATTCTCAAGAACAGACTGAGCATATAACAGTAATAGCTGAGTGAGTTGATGCAACTTTGATAGCATGAGTTGTGTATTTACATTTACATTCTGCATTGCAGTAATATAATTATGTAACACAGACTCATCTCTACTCCCATGTATATATAGCTGCTCATGCTTAAGTTGTAAGTGCCAGATTGTAAAATGTGTCTTTCCATTAGATGTAGAGAATGGGTAGTGCAAGTGTATTTACGCATATTAAAGTTTCAGCCCTGCACCCTAACCTGGAACTAAAACCTCCATCTTAGCTGTGGCCTTTTGGCTTGGTTGGAGGGAATAGAACTTATTCTAGCTCCCTGGGATGTACAGCTATTTATTTTTACATAGACCATAAGATGCACAGACATTTACCCATTGATTTAAATGGTAAAATAGGGTAGTTTATTTAAACCGTTAAATTAATAATTAGCATGGTATTTTTTGTGTAATTTTTTCTGATGTCTTTTGCTTTGTGCAATACAAGTTGTATATTGAGCAAACTCTTGACATTCAAATGTAAGCTGATATCGCAATTTCCATGATCTCATCTCGTCCTTACGTTGGTGAGGCTCTCCACATGATTGATCAAGAAGACCTCGATGTAGTGTGCGGTAATGATGTGCTGCCTGCCTCTCAATGGTAGGCCTTGTTTCTTTATACACAAAGTCAAAGGATGGTCTTACAATATGTCCAATAGGGAAACAGGTTATGGTATGAAGTGATTGGTTAGAATATGAAACCTCATCTCATACACATGCATATGTTATAGAGGGAGGAGGTAGAACCTGTCAAACAGGTTCTATCTCCCTCAAGAGACAAAGGCCTTTCCCAAGGTCATACACATGCAAATGTATTGAGTATCAGGTTGTCTTTTGAAAGGAACACCTTTTTACAACGGCTCGAATTCCTCAACACCAAACAGCTTCATCTTATCAAGTATGCTGAAGTCATATCCGACAAATAGAGATCAGATGGAGATTGGAACGATCTCAATGGCAGGTCATAAAGATGCATATATGAACGATCGTTCCCGAATCGGTGCGACCGGTGACGACCATACGCCAAAATAAGATTTAATAAAAATCCACATCAATCCAAAATTCCACATCAATATAAAGTAGGATTATCAGTATTCCTTTAAACCCCCCATACACCTTTAGATTCCTCCATACGATTTTCATGAGACCTACCAACAATGTAGTATAGTGACCTCCCTGATAGAATCCATAGTGATTGGAAGGTGTAGAAAGGTCCTCATATTACATGGTTTTGGTAGAAGAAAAGTTGGTTGTACAGAAATTGCATGGTAATTGTATGTGGTGTATGGGGGGCTTAAGATGTAAAGAGTAGGAAAACAAGCAATATTTGTTAAAATTGAAAATAACATTGGATGAATGTGTAATTGTACAGTAATTGTACATCCTTATGTCTCCAAATACCATCTGTTTGCAGACAACATTTGTTTTTCCAGTTTCTCTTTGTTTTTGGATCAGTCTGTTTCTCTGAGATTTAGGAACATCAATTAGAAATTGTCCTTTAAATAAGTTATCTTCTCTAATTGTCATTATTTGTATGGAGGCTTCCTTAGCTGCTTTGTCAGCCCTTTCTTTCAGGTTGCTGAAATAATAAATTTAGCTTTGTAATGGACTTGGCATTTGATTATGGCTAAGGCTTTTGGGAGTTGTATTTTATTGAATAATTTCTTAATTAAAGAAGCTTGTTTGGATATTTTCCCATTAGGTGTTAATTTCTATGGTTCCACAGACAATCATGGATTATTCCAAAGGCAAATCTAAAGCCCCCCATACACCACATACAATTACCATGCAATTTCTGTACAATCAACTTTTCTTCTACCAAAACCATGTAATATGAGGACCTTTCTACACCTTCCAATCACTATGTATTCTATCAGGGAGGTCACTATACTACATAGTTGTTGGTAGATCTGAGGGAAATTGTATGGAGGAATCTAAAGGTGTATGGGGGGCTTAAGGTCTGAACAAAACCATTAGTTCGGCACTTTCACCAGAAGGGGATTTAAAGTTTCTGAACACAGAATGTTGAACTCATCATAAGCCACAACATGCATCAAATCCCCAATGAGAAATGTATTGCATGGACCCTTCTAAAAAGATGGATTAATGAGTGGATTGGGAAGATTGGGTGTAAATAGAAATATTTTATTACCTATGAATCGTCATTCTCAATCTCTTCTGAATCAATGTTATTATAGTCATCAGTAGAATCACTCACTCAATGGTATTGCAAAATGTTGTCAGGATCGGAACCGAATAGTGCTTTGGTGTCTGGCTGCTGCTCTCTTGGACTAAGATACCATAATACCCATACCATTTACTTCTTCCTATATAAGCAATGTCCTATCACTTTTTTGTGCTCCTGCCAATATCTTGCTCTTGTTGCTTCTTGTGTCCTCATTTTCATCAACCACGTGCCAATCCTTGGCTTCATTTTACCCAACTACTCTTTATATTGCTCAATTGCTTATTATTATCTTGTACTTTTATAGCACTGACATCTTAGAGGAGCTTACAATCTAATGTCCATACCATAGTCATGTATTTGTAAACACAA
The DNA here is from genome assembly GCA_036250615.1 of Ptychadena robeensis. Taxonomy (NCBI): domain Eukaryota; kingdom Metazoa; phylum Chordata; class Amphibia; order Anura; family Ptychadenidae; genus Ptychadena; species Ptychadena robeensis. The sequence continues at coordinate 67,190,400 of CM070036.1, read as the reverse complement.
ATATACTAATTTGTAACACATATGGCACTAACATAGGAGAATCTTTATTTTAAGTCAGTTCACCTACTGTATTGTCTTTGGAGTGTGGGAGGAAACTGGAGCACCCAGAGGGAACCAACACAGACATGGGGAGAACATACATACCTGTGTTGGTATTCCAGCAACTGGAATTCAAGTCTGACTCTAGATTGTTATACATGTACTGTACAGTGGTCTAAAAAATAGGGCATAGGGTAATTTTTCTGTATACTGAGCAGTAACCATTCACTTTATTAATGCATCCTTTCTTCAGAAATGACATTCACTTAGAACAAAACATTAGGAAGTTGTCAATGGCTCAAACATTTGTTAATTTGGTTTTAAGTAAAAATATGTTTTTTCTTCCAGCCTCTCACCATTAAGTACCATTGTTCAATTTAGAAGGGGGGAAAAGTATTCTAAACTATACCGGAATCCATCAGGTACTGAAGTGCATCGAAAGGCGCATCACTTAATGCATCAAGCCCATTAGCTTCAGAAGGGATCGGTAAATATTGTCAAGCTGCCCTTTTCACGTTTTATTTTTCCTTGGGTATTTGCAGTTCCCTGAAATATGCATTGACTTCTCATAACCATAACATTTGCAAATTGCTACAGATTTGTCGGCTGCACTTCCATCATTTGAACCTCCCATTACACTACATTCCATAATTTGTTTTCAATTAACGCAATGCCATATTTAAGGAACCAGTTTGAGATGATTTGAGGTCTGTGACATGGGCTGTTATCCATCATCTTGGGTACATCATGATCACAGAGGGATGGACAAAGTAGGCAAAATTACTCAGGTATAGTGTTGATCGCGGTTTTTGGAATCGCAATTTTTTTATAAAGAATATCGGCACTTCGGGAAGTTGCAAAGATCTCGAACATAGTGCTACATCGTAGTAATTGCAAATATTAAAGATTTTTACATCAGTAGTGTTGATTGCAAAAATATGCGAATATCGGATCTTTTTATTGCTAAAATCTTTTCGTAATAAAAGTAATAATGACTGGAGTTCTCGAATTTAGTAATTCTTACTAAAAGTGTGAATATTTGTGAATACGAATATTGCCAGGTCCTTCTGTCTATATGCCTAAATGCACTGAGTTGCTGTGATTGACTTATATATATATATATATATATATATATATGTTTACAAGCAGCAGTTTACAAGATGGGCTTAAACAAAAACACCAATGAGTGTATATGTTGCAATTACTGTTCTAACAAGACAAAGAATCATCTGATCCAAAGGCAAACATGAGTCAACAGACCATGAACAAAAGTCATGACCTGTCCACAAACGTTGGTGTATACAAATGCTAAACATGCCTTACATATGCTTCGGAAATCAAGATTGATTTTTCCAATTAATGTGTAAACTTCTGCGTTCTTACTTCAGCGTTAAGCAGAAGTAATCATTCCTGTGAAATTAGATAGATGATGCTGTACTGAAGAAAATGTTTTGTTTTCTATTCACTCTATTCTATTCATGTATAGCTTTTATATTTAGACGTATTTGTCTAATGTCTTTATACATGTATTTACTGAATATGTACATTGTATGGTAACATATGTGAATCTTTTTTGGTACATTGGCTTATTCACACAGTACTGTACGGAAATCAATGTGCACCACATGGGCACATCGATTACCGTTCAATGAAGACCTCCGGCTAGCTAGAGTTCTATCCGGCTTTCAGCATGTGAATCCGAATATGCTGAAAGCTGAACAGAAATGTTTTACTGCACTACAACACCCCCAACATACCTAGAAGGAAGAGTGTTTTCGATGAATGCTGATAAGCTCACAATTTTTAGGAATCCAAGGATGGTCCAAAATATTTCAAATATCATCTAAAACCAAAATTCCAGGATTATGAATTAACGCAGTAAGTGCCCTTTTACACTGTGTCCACTGCCAAACCTAACTGCAAAACACAACGCTGTTTGGTTTGAGGTGCACTGTGTTTTGCATTACACACTATGCATTTTTGGCTGTGCTTGTGTTTGCATTCCCATTTAAAGTCATTGCAAGCACAAACATAGACAAAATGCATACCTAATTGTGATTTAAATACATAAAACATACCTAAACAGAATGGTTTAATATAAAAACCATCTACCATGTACATTGCATATTGTACTCACAGTGCTTAATAACTATCCAAGCAATGGTGCTAAAATTAGTTTTGCTAAATTAATCTAAGAAGCTCTGTCAAGTTTTAAGGGTATAAGAGAGCAGGTAATATATTCACCTTTCCAGCAGCCTATGTGTTATCTGATACCTGTGTCCTTCACTGTGTAACATGGTTTCTTTCTGTGACCTCTATGTCAATGCTGAGCCTTCTAGTAGATGAAGGAACCACACCATGCAAAAGAGGTGATTGAACACAGGTAGACTTAATGGTTTTGAAAGTCCCTCATATTACATGGTTTTGGTAAAACAAAGAGAGATCTAAGGGAAATCTGACAGATAAATCTAAAGGTGTATAGCCAGCTTTATGCTAGGCATACACATGCTGATAAGCGGCCGATTTTTAATCTGGCCGACAGGCGTGCGCGCTTGCGCCGTCGGTCAGGTTAAAAATCGGCCGCTAATCGGCATGTGCCCACAGCTTGGGGAGAGAACGGACATGTCCGATAATCTCTGGCCGGCGCGAGCCGATGGAAGCCGATGCCATAAGCTGCAATGAAGACGGCGTCTCCATCTGGCCGGCACACAAAGGGTGCCCAGCCAATTGTAGGGGCCCCACAATGCAACGGGATGCTAACGTGATGACGTCATCACGTTAGCATCTCTGAACACATCGGAGTAGGTCGGTCTGACCTACTCGGTGTGTGTATGCCCAGCATTAGAGTCTGCAGCACTGAAACAATGGGTAGGTCATACAGCCTAGCAGAGCACCATTTTATTTCTTGAGAGACATATCATGGTCTCTGTAATGTGAGTTCTTTTTAATCCACTGGTACAAGAATTTAAAGGGAACTGCACAAGGTCACTGGGGAAGTTTTTCCTAACCGACACTATTTCTGCCTATTTCCGAATAATTTATTACAAATTTGCCTGGACAGAATTCGTACTGGTTGAGGGGTCAATGATATGTCGTAATGGCATTTTTGTAAGAGGACAGCAAAGGGCCTGTGGGATTGGTACATTTAGAAAAAACTCTCTGATTTCAGAAACAAAGGCTACTCACATTATTTGAATACAGATAATGTAAATGAAGCAAACTTTAACAAAATCTGAATGGAAAACCAGAAATACTAAAGAGGTACTTTGAGTTTCCTTTGGGAACATGTAATTTGTACACTTTACCTTTCATTGTCTGTTTTAATTCAAGATTTCCGAATATATTTCTTAAAGATTTAATATGTCTGTTTAAACCCTTTTATTAAAAGGTTTTATTTTCAGTAAGGATTAAATAAGTGTGATGTTTTTAATATTCATGTGGTACATCATTGGTAAACAACTGATTATGACCATCACCACATCTACCATCTACCGCAAAGGTGTCGGTGCTAATGAAAGATAGTAATTTCCTCACAGATTGTTTGCAGGCCTTGTAATGTGAAAAGGTGGTTGTGCATCACAATGAACCTAATTGAACAGAGAAATTTCATTGATTTTCTATTCAGCTTTCTCATCAGCCCACAGCATTGGTGTACTGGAACTCTTCATCCTTGCTGACTAGCAGACAGATAAAGTGGAAAACAAGTGTAGCCATTTCAACCTGTTTGTATTGGAAGTTCACCAAATCCCTGTTGGCCATCCAACTGCAAATGCTTATGTCAATTACAAGGAAGCTGTATGCATCTTTTCCTGAATGGGAGGTTTCGGCTTTTAACAAGAGAACCTGCAATAAATTTGAACATATAAAAGTGTCTGTTTAAAAGGCTAGTATGAAAATGTCTAGATGTACATGCTGCCATTAACATAACAATTCTGACAGATTTATTTGTTAAATGCATATGCATGACTTATTACATTACATATAAAACATAGACGAAGCCACCCACCTGGAGTGACCGATCCTGGGCATTTCAAAGATTGATTGGGCAAAGAACAAAATTTTTTTTCCTTTGGTCGACTCACTACAGCCTAGGAACTAGAGACTTTTCTCCACTCTCTTATAAGACATTAGCACATCTCCCGGGTAGAGCCTCAGCTATTGCATGTATATTGGACTGTAAATTGGATTTATCATTTGCAACTACCCCAAGAAATGTACCCTACCATTGGCAGCATAAAGATGTTAACTCACTGGCCACTTTATTAGGCACACCTTGCTAGTACCAGGTTTGACCCCCTTTTGCCTTCAAAACTGCCTTCATCCTTCGTGGCATAGATTCAACAAGGTACGGGAAACATTCCTCAGAGACATTGGTCCATATTGACATGATAGCATCATGCAGTTGCTGCAGATTTGTTGGCTGCACATCCATCATGCAAATCTCCCATTTCACCACATGCCAAAGGTGCTCTATTGGATTGAGATCTAATGACTGTGGAGGCCATTTGAGTACAGTAAACTCATTGTCATGTTCAAGAAACCAGTGTGAGATGATTCAAGCTTTATGACATGGTGCATTATCCTGCTGGAAGTAGCCATCAGAAGATGGGTACACTGGGGTCATAAAGGGATGGACATGGTCAGCAACAATACTCAGGTAGGCTGTGGCTTTGCAACGACGATCAGTTGCTACTCAGGGGCCCAAAGTGTGCCAAGAAAATGTCCCTCACACCATTACACCACCAGCCTGAACCGTTGATACAAGGAAGGATGGATCCATGATTTCATGTTGTTGACACCAAATTCCGATGCTACCATCTGAATGTCGCAGTAGAAATCGAGACTCATCAGACCAGGTAACATTTTTCCAATCCTCTATTGTTCAATTTCGGTGAGCCTGTGCGAGTTGTAGCCTCAATTTCCTGTTCTTAGGTGACAGGATTGGCACCCAGTGTGGTCTTCTGCTGCTGTAGCCAATCTGTCTCAAGGTTCGACATGTTGTATGCTCAGAGATGCTCTTCTGCATACCATGGTTGTAACGAGTGGTTATTTGAATTACTATAGCCTTACTATCAGCTTGAACCACTCTTGCCATTCTCCTCTGACCCCTGGCATCAACAAGGCATTTGCACCCACAGAACTGCCGCTCACTGGATGCTTTCCCTTTTTTCGGACCATTCTCTGTAAACCCTAAAGATAGTTGTGCGTGACATTCTCAGAAGATCAGCCATTTTTGAAATACTGAGACCAGCCCGTCTAGCACCAACAATCATGCCACGTTCAAAGTCACTTAAATCACCTTTCTTCCCCATTCTCAAGCTCGGTTTGAACTGAAGTGGTTTGTCTTGACCATGTCAACATGCCTAAATGCATTAACTTGCCACCATGTTATTGGCTGATCAGTAATTTGCGTCAACAGCAGTTGGTCAGGAGTGCCTAATAAAGTGGCCGGTGAGTGTTTAGGAGTGTTATGCCTGAGAATTTTTTTTGGTGAGAGAGCACCTGCTATCAAGCAAGTTTGACGACTCCAAGGTGACTGGGTTAATGCTACATAACCACTGACACCAATGACCCATTTTACACTGTACAAGGAGGGGAACGTTTTTTTTCATATTGACCACCAGTGTAAGAAGACTATCCTCCAAATGACTAGGGGACAATTTCCCACTGACCGCCAATGTAAGATGGGACATTGTCCCACTGATCACCAAGGTAAGGAGGTCCTTCATTAACCGGACTCAACTTTACATGCATAAATAACATAACATGTCCTGTTGTCTTGCAGATAAAGACTTGTACGCCCAATTTTTGTTGATGGGAATTATTACAATTGTTTCTATTGACAAGACAATGAATGAGCTTTCTACACACAGCACTGATTCTGTTCTTTGAAGACGTGAAGATTAGCAATGGGCAGTCTTCTCTGCCCCTCCCCCAAACAGGCAGGTATGTCATTTTTCGTTTTAACATAGATTGTCTTGGGGGTACAATTACTACAGTGTGTGTAGAGATGAGTGGTCTAACAGGGATTTGTTGCACAAAGTAGTTAATTTGTGCAACTAAAATCTCATGAAATTGGCATGTTACATTAATGTGAGCTACTACACAAAAGATTTTCAGTAGCATGACTAAGCAGTCAGTTTCTCATCTGACAATGCTGCAATTAAATTGGATGATAGAAGCTAACATTCCTTTCTGCCCTCTATTCTCCTCAACAGACCTGATTATGGCAAAGGGTTTAATTGCTTAACTAGTTATAGGTGATCTTTACTGTATTATTATTTATTATTATATTATATTATTATATATACTGTTATATATATTTATTATTATTATTACTTATCTGGGGTTCCATTAAAAATGTAACTTTACTTCCTGTTTTGTAGATGTTTTACAATTAAGGAAGTGAGAGGGACAGCAATGCCAATAAAGAAATGCCCCATTGTCACCCACAGACATAACAAAAAAATGATTTGAGGACAATTAAAACTGTAACGTAGTTATATCTCTTTCGTACCTTTTTGAGTCCAGAAAACTTTCCTAACATTTACCTATCCATTTCCTGCACAAGTAGTTAAACTGTTATTCTTGCAGCCTCAAGTAAATCACAAAGGAATTTGTCTAATGGTAAAGGCAAAAAGTCAGCAACATTGGAGTGACATTTTCAGAATGAAGAAGGAAAGGCAGCACATATATCCTGATTAGATTTCATTTTGTGCTATCTCTCTATGTCTGTCAGCCTTTTTATGTTTCATATTTTTCATAACACACCTACCATAAGCTGCATTTCGTTTGAATGCAATACATTTTAATACATTTTTAAATGGGATAACAATACCAAACAATTCAGCAGAAACAAAACACAAATCAGTAACATAGTGCAATTTCTCAAATCAAACATATATTGGAAAACTCCAATAACTAAAACAAAAAAAAAACATATACACATAACTCACCTATATATAGTCTTCATCCAGGGACAGTGACCGCTAAAGATAAAAAATATACTTACCTTTCCTTCTGCCTCACTCCCATGCTGCCATGCCTGAAGTGTCCGGTCCTCCAGCATGTAAGATGAAGGAGCAAGCCAGGAATCCAGTAAGGTGCAAGGGGAGTTGTGAAGGTAGACCTCAGCACAGGGGACAAAAGAGGAAACATAGTTTTGAAGTTGGAGGTATTAAAAGTAGAAGGATTCTGGGAGATTTCTTTGAGGGAGGTAAAAGGGCTGAGGTATCCAAAATGTTACAACTGGTGCAGATGGGTTATACCCGTCAGACTTTAGATAAAGGATCTCATGACATTACATTACATATCACCTGTTTTGCATTGTGGTGTTTTGATTTTTATATCATTTATGTTTTGATGTGATTGCACTTATAGGGTTACATGATTTCAGTGGGGTAGAATAGCATAGGCACGGGTAGGCTTCTCGCTATCTCCTGGATGATGTATCTGCAACACCCTAACATACCATCCTCACACGCAGGTGGTGTTTGTGGGCGCTATTCCCCCACCAGAGTCTCCCGTTATCTCTTCTCTCTCCCCTGTGCGATATATGGAAACTGTTGTATATATGTGGTCGTGATAATAAACTGTTACTATTCTTTTTTACAATGTCTTTAGATTCCATTTGATCACTAAACAGTTTCTTAAAATTCCCCAGAGTCCTAGTCTCCACAATGGGGAGGGGGATTTATTTTGTAATAGGTTAAGAATTATGCTACACATATAGATTGACTGTTTTGGTTTGAGACCTGTCTATCTCTAGGGGCCAGTTTCTAAGATAACTATATGTATATATATATATATATATATATATATATATAGCAAGGATTTTTTGTGTTTTCATTATTGCAGTTCATTTGTGAAGCCAGACATCAATATACAACCCAAACTTGGAGCATGGACTGTTCTGAGTCTAAAGATGCTTTGTGATGAGTATGAAGACTGGTGTGATTACTACATGAACAAATGGCAGTTTGTACTTATTTTTGATGGCTAAAGCATTCACTGTATATAATTTGCAGGCCAACATATGGCCAGGGTCAATAAGAGTCTAAAATACACAGTTCAAGCAAGGACAGAAGATTTTTCACCAGCTGTTATCCTTATAGTACATTTTCACAAATGACACGTTACTGTTACATGGCAATGTATGGAATAAATTGAAGAAAATGGGATTATTTACTATAACTTGCCATATGTTTGCTGTGCTAATTCAGAACAAATTGCTACTGGAATAAGGTAAATTGACTTCCATACTTTTAAATCTGGACAACAATGTGCTATCCAAAAGCTGCTAGTCTGCATTATGAATACTTCTTCTATAATGAAACACAGGTTTAGAGGTAACGCACTTATGGATTAGTTATCTTGTAGACTTTTTACTTTTTTAAGGGTTTTTCAAAATATCAAAGGAAAGCTTTTTTTTTTCATAAAATACCTTTTTTTTATATAAATCGATCTTCCCTCTTTCCTTTCTTTTAAAAACTGTGGACTACATAATGCATTTGCCCTATGGTTTAAAGATAAGTAGAGGGGTTGACAACCATGCTCCTTAATGTTCTTTACCTGATGTATCACTGTCCCCTGTCTGAGACATTACATAGGCCCAGTCTTATGAAAAGACAACAAAAGCCAGGACCTACTCATTTAGCATAGCAGCAGAATGACATCTGTTTTATTATTGATTTATTCAAAGTCTTTTATGTTCTTAAATGTTTTTATAACCTATAAAAAGTCAACCTAACAGTCCATGTAATATTACTAAAGTCTAAAACAGTGGTGGGCAACTGAGTTGATATGAAGGGCCGAACTTACACCGATTTAGCCCCCCCCCCCCCTCCGGGGTGCAGTGGTCATATGTAGAGCTGTTTTCCTGATTACCATTGACAATTTTACTTATGTAGGACCACCAAAGTTGACGAGGAAAGCTGGGTCAGTGTGTGAGCGCTACACATGGTGATATGTGAAATGCACCCTATATATCATCAAAGGGTATGTCCCTCATAGATATCATCAAAGTATTATAGTGGATGCATAGGCGCCGTCTGGGTCACCGATTGGCTTTCACATATGCCAATAAGCATGCTCAGCCAGAGCCTGAGCGAGTCCCTCGCCTATCCTCCTCTTACCGTTCTAAGAATATCCCAGGCAATTCCTATGCATTAACAGTTTTGAGGGCTGCAAACAACACCCAAAAGGGCACATGCAGCCCACGGACCACAGGTTGGGCACCTGGTGTCTACAACATCTGTTTTATATTCTGTGCTGTGCTCTCCTTAACATGAGAGGTTGCTTTTTCCTGGGAGATTTGGGTAATAGGAGTGCTGAACAGGAATGGAGTAATGGGTAGCTTGATGAAGAATGCACTGGACATTTGCAAACAAAACCAATAGCTGAATTTTTTTTTAATTTAACATATTTTAGGGGAGTTCAGCTATAGGTTTTTGTTTACAAATGTTTTCCTAAATTTGGGTACTCCAAAAATGCTCTGTAAATGTTGTGGCAATTGATACCGAGTTAAGTTGGCGGAAGTCGTTGCAAAAATGCCACGACTCATCAGGTTTTGGGACCAAAACGATAGGGCTGCTCCACTCACTTTTGGACCTCTCTATTATGCCTAGCTCCAGCATCTTTTTAACCTCTGAATCCACCGCCTGTCTACGGGCTTCAGGTATGCGGTAAGGCTTAAGGCGAATCCGAACTTGGGGCTCTGTTATAATGTCATGCCGTATGGCCTTTGTGCAACACAGCATGTCAGAAAACACATCTGTGTTCCTCAGCACGAATTCTCTGGCCTCCTGCTTTTGAGATGATGATAGGGATTCAGCAATCCCTACCTCAGGG
>CM070036.1:67167033-67178452 GCA_036250615.1 Ptychadena robeensis | reverse complement strand
TGCAATGTATGCACCATCCAGCACTTTCCCATGCACATACTGGGACACCCTGTCACAATGTATATAATATTATTTAATTTGGTAATAAGACAAGGACTAACAGAAGAGTGCTTTAAAAATCATAAGCATTTGCACTCACTTAATATTTAGGTTACATTGAGACAAACAATAGGACAAGAACAATACCCTCTAGAGCAGGGTTGACTAACTCGAACAGATAGTGGGCAAAAATAAAAACTTGCAGAAAGTCACAGGCCAACCTTGATATTTATTGCAATTTTTTTTTAATGAAAGCGTACCAACCACCATAAATTCATCTTTTCATGAATGGCACTAGAAGAGCCGACAATAGGGAGGAATGCATTAAAAAAAACTTACCTGTATGGACGTATTTAACAAGATCCCTTGCAGCCCCTCCTCTGTACCTGGCTCTGATGACGCAACTCACCAGATGGACAGGTAAATCTCTAATCTGTGCTTTACATTAAACTGAATGACACAAATTTTCCCATAGAAAATCATTATAAACACCCCCAGTGGCCACTCGCAATACTGCACACTGATGTAACCCCCTGAAGTCTGGAAAATAAAGATGGAATCTCTCATACAATTCCAGGGAACAAATGTAAGTATATACTTTTTAGGATTGTGGAGTGCTATGCCACCATCATACCCGCTCAGAGGTAGGTCAAACTTCCATTTTACATATCTATTTTTTAGATATTAGGTATACATCCGGTTTAAGAATGTTTTTCTCATCCGATATTATGATTAACCTTTTGATATGGAAACTAAGTTTTGCATAAATATCAAATCTGGAACAAGCAAAGCATAATATCAAAACCTATGAAATCAAATATCAAATCAAAGACACATATGTGGCATTGATTTCTTAAATATCATTTTTAAAACAATTTGGCATGCCAAATATAATTACACAGATCATCCAGATTTGGCCCCTAGGCTGGAGTGTGACATCCCCGGGCTAGAGGAACAACATACATTGCAGATTCATACCTTTCTACAATCAGAAGTGTTTCTTTTTGGAAAACGGAAGCAATACCTTTCTGTATACCCACATGGGGAATTCTCAGTTGCAATGTGGACAACTATAGTGTCAGTATCACTTTTAGAGTAGATGTAGAATTTTTAACTTAAAATAAAACTCCAGTTGTAAGGGAAACATGACCTCTGAGAAAAGCAAAGAACAAAAAAAAAGGTATATGAATCTTTTCACAATTTTAGAATGTTGTATTTTATGTGAATTGAATTTCATGGACATGAAAGATCTATGTAAATCAAAATTTCGGAACTACTAGTAAAGTAAATATCATGTACTATATAATAAATTAATTCAGTGCCAAATAGGAGAACCCCCCTCAAGGGAAATGGAAGTCCCTGTAACTCTGGGCTTTAACTTTAACAAGGAACAATGTTTACCTGAATTTTACAGGTAGTATGTGGCCATTGTGAGCCATGCTGGCAGAGGCAGAGTGATGCTGGACAATTTAAGATTAACTGATTCTATATGCTGTATTTTTCAGGCCATTAGATGTTCCCGTTGTATAGGACGCACCCTATACAGTAGAGCAACAGATTGGCAAAAGATTTTGTGACTGGCAGAGTAGAGTTAAGGACACGGGGAAGCTGTCTCTGCCCAGCTCACATACTAATAGTACAGAGCCACTCGTGCACGGATCTTTCCTATGCATTATGTGTAAATCAGACAGACTGGATGACTTACACAGTGCTTCGGGTGGATCTCACATCTGACAGCTCCTCCTTCTCCCCGGCTAAACAAAGGCTGTGGAAAGGCATTCACACCATAAGATGCAGACATTTCCCCCAAAAATAATGGTGCAAATAATACGGTCATTTGTTTTTTTTTTGGGGGGGGGGGGTTCTTACAGGTATGTAAAATGTTGTAACGATCTCAGTTCAGGCTCAGAGTCCAGTAGCTGAAACAGCAATCAGAACACAGGTGATCACAGTCCAATAACAGAGCACAAACACAGGTAGCAGTCAAGGAACAAGCAAACGAGTAGTCAAATCCGGGGTCAGTAGCCAATGGTGTCACGTCAGGAATGGAGTGATGAGAGAAGAGTAGTCGGTATTCAGTAGCCAAAGTTTGGTACACAAGTTATCTCAGCAGGTAGAGCTACAACCAGGCGTCAGAACATCCCTGGATTTGAATCCTGACAAATGTGTGCTTTGACTATGAAGGACATGGAGCACAATAATTAATAGATCCACTTTAATTTAGTTAAGGTAGCCATACATGGACCGATTTTTTTGTCAATTATGTGAACAATCACTGCACGCGTTTGTATTGATCGATCACCTGCTGCCCACCTTGAATGATCTACGAAAGCATCCATAAATCGGATTGAACCTCATTTTTTGTTGTTGTTTCCTGTGTGATCAACCCATATTTTCAGAGTCTAGCTCTCTTTGCTGCAGCCATTCCGATCGAATGATTTAGAAGAATAAACCTTTTTGGGTCACATGCGATGGGCTCCTATCAAAATCGACCTAAATTGGTTTCCCAAGGTAGTGTGCTTATCTATTGCTTTACGGTGAAAGTGACAATAAAATCTATAGATCATCATCAGCAAATAGTATTATTCATGTGGCTAAACAGTGTATTATAGATTTGTTTAAATACAAAAAAATATTTGTATTTAGCTTTTAGGCTTAAAGTTCTGCATTGTAAAATAATATACATAAAGACAAAGTCTAAAAACTTTGTTTTACTATGTGATATTGCTATGTCATTAAAATCTGAGAACATGCCCTACGGATATAACATTTTCCTGTGTGCAAGCCAGAAGGCAGTAACTTCACCTAATGAAGACACAGTTGATTAAACATTAATAAAACTTTGATGTTATATAAATTACCAGCCACCCTCCCCACCAATAATAATGAAATACCTATTGTTTGAAATTATCTTTTTAAACCAAGTAAAGTATGTTTTTTTATGGAGAATATATTATTAACTTTAAACAAAATAGACAAAATAACTGGAATAGTTGGATGTAGGCAGTTACATATAAGACCAGACCAGACCAAACCAGATTCAAATATCTTGTTTTAAGATATCACAGAAAATAAAACCAAGGGTACAACAGAAAATATTTAAAAAAATACTAGAAGTATAATCTAAAATGCTAAATGAAATTAAAAGATAAATGGCATAACAAACTTCAAGCGGTCCTCTACAAGTGTAATAAAAATATATTTATGGAAAAATTACCGGTAGAATTTAACAAAATAAACTACACACCGCAGACATAATGTTGTAGTCTCATCATAACACATTTGTTTATAGATTTATTCATAATAAGGTAAAAAATGCAAACAAGATGCTGGATAGAGTCTGCGACAGATTACACACTGCTCTAAGCTATATACTGATTACATAGACTTAAGCCTGCCATACACCCACGAGTGGGTGCCGTCAGACAAGTGCAGATGAGCTCTGGAATGCAGCGTGATGACCCAGGCTGACTGAATCGGCTGGCACCCTTTGTGTGCCGGGCATTATCTTCAATGAAGACGCCGGTCTTCATTGAAGTTAATGGCATCGGCCGGCATCGGCCAGAAAACATCGGACATGTCCGTTCTCTGGCCGGCCGAGCTGTGGGGTGACAGGGATCTGTCGCCCCATGTGGGCACATACCGATTGGCGGCCGATTTTGCCACTGGCGCAATCGCGCATGCCCGTTGGTCAGCGGCAAAATCGGCCACTAATCGGCTTGTGTATGGCAGGCATTAGAAACCTATAGACACACAGCAGTATTGTCACCAGGTCACAAATTAGTAACAAAATAGTTGTTAACCTTCATCGGAGCTGGCATGATAGTGAAGTGCTCCACAAACCAAATTATAATGTACATACCTGCTTACCTTGTCAGTGTTCATTTATAGTACTGGCATATGATTCATCTTCCTGTATCCACCTTCATGCAGTACTGAGAATAATTATTTTTGCATTGAATATATATCTCCTGAGACTTTGGGAATAGAGCGTCACCAAAGCGTCACCAAAGGTAGTGATGTCCCCCCTCCAAATTCTTTCTGTGCCCAGCATGCCAGAGAAGATGTTAGCACAACTCTTAGCAGAGGGAGGGAGTGGCAGGAGAAAATAATTTATGTATAAGGTGTGCTTTGACTGTAAGGAACATGCAGCACTATAGGCGAGTATATGTCCACTTTTATAGATATTGCAATACCAATTATTATATTTTTTTACAAAGCCCCAGAACATCGTATCCTCCCCTGAGAAGGGATGTGGGTACTTTATAAAAAAAATAGCTCTAGTTGAAATGTAGTTTATGCAAAAGCTATATGCTATAGAATAACGTGTAGATATGGGCCAGATCAATGGCTGCTTCGAGCACTGTGCACGCTCACGGCCCTCTATCAGGCCCATATCATATCATCAATCCCGCTCGAAAACAGGGATATCGCATATGACCGTAAACCACGGTCGATGTCTATTGCTTTGCATGGAGACCACGGGGTCGTATTAGTGGTACAAGCATTGGTCAGTCACACACTTCATAATTGCCTTTCCCCATCAAATACCTAGAAAATATAAATATAAAGAAAAACAATTCAAACATGTATTGTTTAATGCAAATTGCTTTAATGATGATATGTAATGCCAGTGTACATGTTGATACAACTCTGAAAGCCAGTGAAATAATGCATGCATACAGAAAATTTTGGAGCTTTTTGTGCTTATATAAAGAGAATAAAAACATTGCAAAACTAAAAAATTTTAAATGAGATGTCAAAAGAGATTGTATGTTTAACTTGTCACAGGAGGCCATTTGTTTCATCGTGGAGTAAGGAGGCAGTTGGATAATTTGTGACTTTTTACCTGGGAGCAGGAAGTTTAATGTTCTGTATATTTGTCTGCTCCCAGTCCATGACTTTATAAATCCTTCCATGAAACAATGAGCTACAAGGTATTTCTGAACTCTTTGTGACTTCCATGTTATTCACTACCATGAATCATTTTTAATGAAACATTCTGTGTTGCAGCACTTACTTTTTTCCTTAAAAGCCAGTTTCAAAAGGATAACTGTTCTCTGAACAACACTAGAAAAAGGGAAGATGAATTTGGATGGTATAGGCAGAAAGGTGATACTGGCAGCAGAGATCTGTAAAGCCCCCCATACACCACATACAATTACCATGCAACTTCTGTACAACCAACTTTTATTCTACCAAAACCATGTAATAGGAGGATCTTTCTACACCTTCCAATCACTATGTATTCTATCAGGGAGGTCACTATACTACGTTGTTGGTAGGTCTCATGAAAGTTGTATGGAGGAATCTGAAGGTGTATGGGGGGCTTAAGGCATTTTTATTGAGACAGCAGACCTGTGGGTTGTGGGTTATTCCAGATCTACTTAGCTGCAAACCTTTCATATACAAACACAAACATCTGGAGGCGTTTGTAATCTGATTATTAGTCCTATTCATGACCTGCATTGAACCTGGCGGAGGTCTTAATCTGCCTTCAGCTGAAGCACACTGACACTGCTTTGTTCTTGCATAGATACACAATAGACATTCTTCTTATAAAACTCTTTCCAAATGGTATTGTAGAGAAAAAGTACAATTGTGTCTGGCCAGGTAAATACACACTGGCAGGTAGTCAATTCCTGATGCATATTGAAACCATATGGATTCATATGAAGTGATATTATAAAACTGCTTTAAAAGAAATATGAAGATAAAAATGCTGGTTAGCCATACAATCTATCCCAAATATATTTCTGTCACTGTTAATATTATTCAATATACTGTAACAGTTATTGAACTTGTAAAAATTAGTTTTACTAAGAGTCTGCACTCAAGATCTCCAAATCCAGCTCGCCATACACATGCCTAAGGGTGTCCGAGTCAAGAGTTGCAATAAGTTTCCTGGTGCCTGCTCTTCTTGGGATGCATTTTTCTTCCCATGTGAGGGCTGTTTTTCCTGCAACTTCCCTGAAAATAAAGAAATGAATGACATTAGCATTCTTTGTGTGTTGTTTATAAGATTGCTTGCCTTTTTCAGACAGGATTAAGCAGGAAAAGAAAGCATATATTTAAGGTTCTTAGCAAAATAGAAAGCTGAACACCAAATAGATATACACATAAAAAAATGTATTGCAGTTTTATATACATTTTTTTAAACAATTAGGTAAACTTCAATAAACCCAAACTGAAGTAAAAAGGTTTACCCCTTACTTCTTGCCCTGTAGGCAGTAAGATTTTTCCTTGTTCTGCTCTGGAAATAGTTTCCTGGTTAGCCTCAAGCAATGACCTTACCCCACTTACAGTGACCCACTAAGTAAAGAGTCTTTAGTCAATCTAATGACTGCCCACACATCTTGCTTTAACATATATCTGATCAAGGGAGCACTGGTGACACTCCTCTGAAACAACTCAAAACTGAGGTGGCTAAGCACAATGGATTTTCAAGGTACAACAATATACAACAGAGCATATCAGTGAGTACAACTAACAGACTTGTTGATGACTGTACAAGTTTTCCTGATGAGACCATTGTTATCATGTGATTTTCATTCATGTCTATTTAAAAAATTTCATCAACCTTCATCTTTGGTGAAAATGACAACACTTTTTTATGGACTGTTGAGGACACATTTATGTTTGGATATTTTCTTCTGCTTGGATCTGCTTTTTAAAGTTGTTGGTAATAAATTATGTTTAATTCTATTTATCAAGTCTGTTGAATATTTTTGCACCTTAAAATTTTGTTAGGCTAATCACCTCAGTTGTGTTTTCAGAGAAGTGTCACCAACACCCCCCCCCCCACACTTAGAATTTGGTTTTTAAAATGTGTTATAAATTGGGGTGTGGTGCCTTTGAACCATAATTGAAGCCCTCTACATGTATACATTTTTCTCTTAACATTTATGTATAATCCAAAGCCACATGCTAATGGGCTTTGGATCATACACTGCAAATGCAGCAAGAACTTCTTTATTTGCACTGCGGTTGTGTTAAGCCATAGGGTGCAAACTTATCTGCCTTGCTCTTACAATGGGACTGTAGTACAATGCTGCCCAAGACAATTGTGTGAATGTCCTGCTGATGGAGCAGGGGTTCATCATGAGGTTCAATGCTTTAATTATGGGGCAATTTTATATTAATTAATTTACACAATGCACCTTAAAAAGTTGAAGGTTTAGTTAAAGCATGACCCATAGGCTTGGTAGAATGCTTAAACTTGGCTTTTGCTCACACTTTATTTAAAATAGACCTAGATTGGTTGGATGTGATGTGAATGATGCAGCTGGCGTTCTGATGAAACAAGTAATTCAGTGTTGATAACCTGCCAAGAGTCAGCTTTCAGATGAAATGGAGAGCCACATTTGTGCAATTAGGAAGCACATTAGTCATCAAAATCTACCTTTTCAGTTCACACCTAGATCATTTTGCATTTTACACATATCAGATTCAGAAAAGTGAATGTAATGTTATGAAATAAATAATGGGGGACTCTAATTGCAGTGAGCCAGAAGCCTGCCAACAAGTAATACATCTGCATTGGCATTACCAAGCAGTAAAAGAAAGTGAATGATGATGTGAAATAGTATGGCTAATATCATTTTGGAGTCAAGTTTGTTTGTGCACAAATTTGCAGAAACACCTCTGTGCACTGTCTGCTTCTGTGGTATTAAATACCATCACCCTCTTACATAGACCCTCATGAAAGCAACCCAATATTTACAAAAAAACACAACCATACATGAAAACCACCCACTGGTGCAAAATCAATTTAAAGTTCACTGTGAGTGGCAGGTTTATGTGCAAGCAAGATTACTTGACAGCATCCCTACATTAAAATGCTTTTTTTTTGCCAATAATTAGATACATGCATTTAGTATACTGAATTAGAAACCTAGTACGAATGTATAAATTACAAATTAGGTTTCAATAAAATATCACATTGAAATTGATTTGTATTGAATTGTAAACGAACATTATTATTTACTTTTATTTATAAAGCATAAACATATATTGCAGCACTGCACATTAAAAAAGTATTGAAATGCAACACAAGCTAACATACAGACTATGATGCCAGTGATGCATGAAATTGCCACACCTATGGTGGGCCGACCATTACAGGCTCTTGGTCCGGCCCCTTTATCAAATTTTAAGAAGCCAATGTGAGCCACGAGTTAAGAAGTTGGCCACACCTAATCTAGATAAAGGAAGGCCAGAGAGGATGATGTTGCAGAAGTTGAGGCAAGAAATGATGAGAGCATGTACCAGAACTTTGGTAGTCTCTGGAGAAAAGAAGGGATGTATCTTGGGAGGTACTACTCAAATAGAGATGGCAGGATCTAGCAATGTTCTGTATGTGAAAAAGGAGAGTGCAGAGTCAAAGGTGACACCAAGAAAGTGTGTTTGGAGAGAATGGGAGATGACGTTTTACTCATGTTAAAGAAATCTGTCAGCCGTCAATGAAGACATGGCCAATAGGCAACAAGAGAGGACAGAGGGAGCCAAGGCATATAAATGATAATGCAGCCCAAAGGATGAGATATGTTTACCTAGGGAAGGAGGTGTAAAGGGAATTACAATTACCAGAATACAATGTTTCGCTTCAATGAGAATTTATTTTTACATATCCCAAATTGTAAAACTATTAAATAAGCAAGGAATGGCACTTTGAGTATATCAAACCCTTACCTGAAAATCTGAGTTTGGGTTTTCATAAGACCGGGTCCACCAATACGCAGAACGACATTCTGGAGTTTTGTCTTCAGTGGGTTAATAAACTCCACAACCACTTGCATTTCCTTACCAACCATTTTATCTCCAGTAGTCTAATGTACAAAAAATATATTTGTTTTTAATTTGCAGGTCTTATAAAAACAACTACAATTAGTGATCAACTTTTTCCTTTTTTTAAATTTAGAAGCAGTACAGAGATTCTAAACATCATCTATTTTAATATCTATTTTAATAGTCCTACATGCCCATGTGGATTGAGCCTTTAACCTTCTTAGTGGTAAGCCAATATCAGTAACTTCGAGCTATACTTGGGGTAGCCTACCTGCTCCAGGCAAGCCAGCATTGTCTTCTAGTGATTTGTCTCTCCTTCATGGTATCACTGGACTGATGCCAGTGATGATGCATGAGGTGGGGGGTTGCCCTTGCCATTTGTATTATATTACAGACCTAGGCATCCTGGGTCCTCACAAATCTATGTCATTGGGACTGGGGGTTGAGCAGGCAGCATATATGAATCGATCACATTGTGATAAAATACCTGTACAGCTGGAATCAAAGCAAATTAATGCAGATTTTTTAATAATAAACACATCAATAATAAACATAAGCTCCCTGATTTGACTTACTATTGTACTCTTGTATTCTCAATACAATAATAAATTGAGGTGGTCCCCATCCAACAAAGCTCACAGCAGAAAGGCAGAAGCAGCACAAAAAGGAAATACTAGTATACTAATACTAGGGGGAAAAGCCATGATACATCTAGTTTACTGCTTCTCCTTTAACTGTCCCTTTACAAACCTGTAAATAAAAGTATCTGCCAAAGAAAGTTTAAAGTTTTCTCCATCAGGCAAGACTGAGCTATGTGGCAGAGAAGTGTTAAGTTAGAATTTTCTTATTGAGAATGAATTCGAAATATTGTCTATTCAAAGAATTCGCGAATATGGCGTCAGGTATTTGCAATTTTAAATATTTGTTATATTATGCATTGGAAAGATTATGGCCATGCATTGCGATTTTATATTTATTTTTATACTTATTAATAATATCACTTGTGACTAGAGATGGTCAAATATTTTTAAAAAAATTTACGATTTTTTCCATTTCGAGTTAATTGCAAAGCCCCTGAACATGGTATCATCACCAAACTTGCTATGTAGAGAAGTGTTGGGGGTATACTACAAAAAAAAAAGCATGGCTCTAACGCAAACAGTTTTTGCACAAATTAAATTTAAAGTCAAGTAAAAAATTCGAAAATCATAATTTCGACTTTGATTTTGAAATTAATTTATGCAAAAACTACATGTGCTAGAGCAAAACTTTTTTTTTTTTCCAATGTTCCCACAACCCTTCTCTACATCTCCACAAATTTTTGTGATGATACCATGTTCAGACGCTTTGCAATCAGCTCACAAAATCAGCTAGTCGAAAAATTGACCATCTCTACTTGTGACCATTCATTTTGAAGGTAATTGTGAATATAATTTCATGGGCTTACACTTGAATTGTGAATATTCGCGAATATCGAATAGGATATTAGTAGAAATTCGAATATTGCCTATGCCGCTCATCACTATGGCAGAGTTAGAAAAAAATTTAATCCATTGATCGGTAAAACAGAACCATACATTCCCTCTAGCTTTAACCTTTTCTTCTGCTGGACCTTAATAAATCTATTAGTTTGAATGTAAAATTAAAGCTGGCTATTTTTATACCTAGTTATACTCCTGGCTATAGCAGCCGAATAATATGCAGATAACTGCATTGCCATATCGCATATATTAAAAAATAACTAAATTACCTTATGGGTTCACAGAGATTCTAATTATTTTCATTAATGTGTTCCTGTGGTCTCTGTGCTTATCAATCATAGCTGGGAATGACCTGGCCCTCTTACCTGTAGTGGTTTTCATTAGATTTCTGGACTTATAATGAAGGTCTAACCTGCCCAGCTAAGTGTGGATTTATCCATTCAGTCATAGCAGCCACAAGAAGAATATATATTTGCTTTACTGAGTGCAATCCTTTGTCCTGAGATACATTACATCTATATTAACAGGCGCCGTTAATGTCTCCCTCTTATTAAGTTATTGAGTGACAGATCCGTCCATCAGCAGCACAGTTTACGGCACATTATATTGCTTAGGGGATTTCACAGAGTAAATGTAAAATTATGAAAATGCTGCAATAATTGTGTCATGTCTATGTAAATAAAGAACACACATTCATTTTTCTTGGAAAAGCTATTCAAGAGGTTTGCAATAAACTCTTCACACCAATAAGCATTTACTATAAATCTCTGAAGTATAATCATATGCAAACAGTCGTGACCTTAAACAGGCATTTGTATGTCTAATGGCCATGTAGCGGACATGTATATAGAGAACTGCTGCATCACAATAAATAAAAACTGGTTTATGATAAACCATTAGGTATCAGCACTACTGATTATATATAAAAATGCATAGATAAAATCACATTTTATATAGTAGCCAGTAAGAAACAAAAAACAAAAATTACAACTAAAAAATTATAGACATATAGAACTGTATTTTAAATTCCTTCCTGCTCATATACAGTGGATGAAATAATTATTTGACCCCTCACTGCTTTTGTAAGTTTGTCCAATGACAAAGAAATGAAA
>CM070036.1:67145914-67166933 GCA_036250615.1 Ptychadena robeensis | reverse complement strand
TTGTCATTGGACAAACTGACAAAATCAGTGAGGGGTCAAATAATTATTTCCTCCACTGTACAGTATATTTGATATACTGCCATAACTGCCAACATAGGTATCCTGCCAAAATGGCTGAAAGAGTTAATGTGGAATTATACAAAAATAAATCATTTAGCTTTTATTGAGCTGTCATGATGGTGGAGAAGTGCTACCCAGCCTAAAAAAAAACCTGCTTTTCCCTTGAGCCCTGGCAGATGTCATTTGTAGTAATGGCACATTTGCCAGGCTTCCCTGTTGCACTTCTTTCTGCAGTACCATGAATGGTCACTAGATGGCTTAATGCTGACAGCATATCTCCTGAGACTTTGGAATGGATCGCCACTAAGGCAATGAAGACTACCTTAAGGTGGCCATACATGGGTCGAATGATGAACCCTCGAGTGCAGCGTGATGACGTCATCACACTGCGCTCAGGCTTTGTGGATTGAATGGAGAATAGATGCGCAGCACTTCTGTGCAATCGATCCGGTTCAGTACTTTGGACTTCGGTCCCCATTCAATGTAGTGATGATTGAACAGGATTTCCCAAAATGTTGGCCCCTGTTTGAGGAGCTTTCTTCTAGTGGGATAGATTGATCCCCCTCAAAGAAGTTCTGGATGCAATACATTCAAGAACAATTGATCACCGCCTATATGTACTGCGACCGATTGTGCTCGAATATTTAAAAAATCAAACCGTATTAGGCCGGTGTTACCAAGTCTGCCACTGCTGCGTAAGCATGTCATAGGAGACGAAAGGTGACATGAAACAGTTATGATTTAATTATGATTTAATGATTACAGGTAAGATTTTTTTTTTGACAGATTGACCGTATAATGGAGGGTTTGACTGAGAGGACAATAGAGTCCAATAGGTGAGTAGATCCTCTTTCACTCAGTTCTACTGATTGTAAGCAACAGATTACTGGCTTTTTTTAACACTCATTCATCTCCATGAACAGGACATGGCCTAACCATGCATGGTTGCTCCCTGAATTACTTGTATTTTGAAATACACAAATGACATTAGTTTGGGACATGCAAAAACATAGACATTCTGAGAGAATGTTCTTTCTAGACTTAACTAGGCTAAATCAGTTTTAATATATTGATCACATGTCACATACCTATGAGCAGTGGCGTAGCAACCACCATATCCTCCATAGCAAAGCTATGGGGCCTGTGGCCACAATGGGGGCCGCAGCTCCTGGCTGCCTCCTTTCTTTTTTCTCTTACTGTCTGGATATCTGGGGTGATTGCTGTATTTCATTCATGGGGCGTTTGCTTCACTTCATATGTGAGGTGTTTGCTGCATTTTATATGTGCATTTATTATGGTTTTCTGCTTTCTGCTTTAACCAAGAGTATAGTGATCGAGAATTAAGGGTCTTTCTCTGAATGGCAGGGATTGCAGTGGCAGGTCGGGGGGGGGGGGGGGGGGGGGGGGGGGGGGGGGGCATAAAAACAATTTGCTATGGGGCCCAGTGATTTCTAGCTACGCCCCTGCCTATGAGCATTAAATTTGTGTGTAATATTCCATATTATGGCCATACATGGGATATACACTTTTGTACCAGTCCTAATCCTTGCCTAAACCCCCTCCTCCAACCACACAAAAACGCCTTAGTCTTCCTACCAGTAGGTACAGTAGGTAAAATTGATCATCATGATCCATGTAGTGCACACCTTTGCTAATGTATCTGAAGAGCAAGACATATTCCTTTTGAAACTTTACATATCCTTTTTAGAATAGAAGTTTCTGCATTATGTCTCATCACTAGAAGACAAATGTATTTGCATTTACATGAGAACAGAACTCATAAGTAGTGCATAGTGCAGTCCTTAATAAAGGACGGTACAGCCTAAAGTTCTTATGTACAATACCATCAGTGTCATCTCATTTTCAGAGATGTGCTTCTGACCTTAATGCGCAACTCAGGAACTTGCAATACTACAATCTTCTGCTTGGCCATTATCTTCCTTGTTTCATTGACACGAGCCGTGACAAAGAAGTGTAAAGATGCTTGTTCCACAAGATGGTTCATGTATTCACTGGCTTTTATATTAACATCTACTGTCTTACCTAATGGAAATATGAAATGGAAAAGACGAAAGACAATTTACATTTTGAAGTGGTCATTTGAATTGCATTTCTATGAATTACTCTATATACTATTCATCTTGCCTGTTGCAAATAGATAAATGCACAAATTCCACCTCTTCACGCTCAAAATATAAAATTGGAATATTTCTGCTTAATTTAAATTTGTTTATGAAGCTCGATGTGCATTTCGAGCACACAATCTACTTTTAATAAATAGACCTTAATGTAAATAAGAGAGCTACATTGTTAACATTGCAGAGAAGTTCAAAAGAAGATACAAAGAGTTATGGCTTTTCAATACTGCAAGGTTTGCTTATGACAATGATAAATTAAATATATTCTGATCTTGAGTGATATAAAATAAAGAGACAGCTGAGAGTAAATAGAACAACAAAGGGTGTGAGATCTATGCTTAGATGGAAGAGGGCATGTTAATAGATACATTCATTATAAGGACAGTGGACTTTGTTCAAAACAATATATATGATAACATAGATATTTGTTAATGTGTGATTGAATTATCATACATATCTATTACAAAGGCCTCAAATCTTTCACCATAATTAAAACATATTACATGTATCTCAGAAATATATCCATTTAAGTGACCTCTCAGACACCGAATTAATGACTGTCAGGAAGACCATACTATACCTGTCAACCTTCCCATTGTGGCTGGGAAAGTCATGTACAACAGGGATATCCACACTTAGGTGGAACAGGTGGCAGATAGATCATAGCTGGCACTGACACATCATGTCATTCAGTTTATCCAAGGTTTTTGGGGTGTAAAATTAGGTACCTTTGCTTTTATTTTGATAGACTTATAAAGTAAAAAGAAGCTTTTTAACAATAATAATACTGTGGCAGGAATCCAGTCTTAACTTAAGATGTACACTAAATGTGTGAATCAGATATTTCAGGGTGAATTTTAGAATCAGAATATATTCCAAGTATTGGAGGGTTGAAATAGAGCAGTTATTTTATTTTTTTATTTTCTGAAAAAGATAAGGGGGTTGGTGGGGGGTACCAAAGTATGTAAAGCAATACAGAAATAAACATGAACATGTTGCATATTCTTGGGAAAATCTTTACATTTGGGAAGCAGAGTCAGAGCTGTCCAAAGCACTAGTTTTCTCTTGATTATTGAATTCTTTACGCTCAATTAAAGGTCACTTTAGGCAAACCTGTCATGAGAGAAGCATAAGGACTGCCATTGCTGACCTCTTCATTTGAAAATGCTAATTATCCCGCTGTCATGCTTTGAATCAGAGATCTGGAACAAGATAAAGACTTCTAACTTTCTTTATGACTTTCCTAGGATGCTGCTGCTTTGCCAACACTGGTGACAACAAGACGGGTTTCCATAAGCAAGAAGTAGCTGTTTTTGTCCTATATTTAACTCACTGCACTGCTTTTTATGATCTTGCTTCACCAAGTCCTCACTGTGTCATTTATAATTTAGTATATCTGTAATAGCCCAGTGAAGCTGAATGAGTGAAATATGGCAGGATTTGCTATAAAGCCACAACGACCTGCCTGTAACCCTATTTCCCAGAGGTAATCAGAAGGGGGATTTTCTATGACAAAGATGGAAAGTCATAGCGGCCTGAGCACTATTTCTTCTAGCTGAAGCAAGTCTGCTGTTGTTTGTAAGGAAAACATGCTATTGACACTGCTGTTACTGCTCAGGATGAAAGCGGTAATAAATATTGATTGCATAGTATTCTCTTAAAACACAGCTTTGTTTTTGCATATATTGTCAGGTAAGCTAATAATACTGTTATTACTGTCTCCAAATAGCCAGATCAGTATGTATGCCAAGAACTGCCCCTTCAAAAGCATTTAAAAAAATAACAAATAGTTGGGTACAATAATAGCAGTGATCCCACAGTAGGAGTGATGTCAGTGGCCTAAATGACCATGAGGTGATGTGTGGAACCAGGTGGAATTTAAAGGGTAAGGTTGGGCAGTATGTGGTGGGTGATAAGGTTGATGCAGCTCCCAATATGAAGGGGGAGCGGCCCCCTTGTATATGACATATAGGAAACAAGGCTTGAGTGACACGCACACATGGCAACTCCTTCTCCTGTAGGAGATCACCACTCCTTGCTAAGCTTGCATTGTACCTCCATTATTGTGAGTATATTATGTTACTTTTTTTTTTTACAATTAACAGAACTTAACTTTATCACACTAGGACCGGTGTCTCCTGTGCCTGTTTCTATTTTTATAAAGCATTGCCGACCCAGCCAGCCAGCAGTGATTACTTTCTACTTTCTAACATTTCTAGTAGTGATCATTCAAACTACGTTTCTTAGTTAGTTTCAGCAGAATCACTAGATTCCATAAAGATATTAAAGTGAAAAGGAATTTATGGAAAATAAGGTCATTCTTCAAATCAATGGAGGTATGAATTGAAGGTACCTAGAGTGTTTGTGCATACCAGAAGAGGACTTCAGAACTTTCCTTTCATGGCCAGATCTCAGGCTGTTTTGCCAAGCAAACAAAAAACATTTTCAACACAAGCACTGTATTGGTATGGGATAACTTTAAACCAGTTTCTTTGTTCCTGTTCAGCCCACTAGTTTACATTGAACGTCTCTACTACAAAGTTGCTTAGCTCTTCTAACATGTCCATGTTAAAGGGCAATTCCAGCAAAATTATTTTGTATGTTTTGGACAGAGTGGGAAAATATTAGCTTGGGTTTTATTTGTTTCTTTATTCTATTTAGGCCGAATTCAGGCAATAATAGAGTAATTTCTGATAAAATGGCTGAAAAACAACTATGGATGTTTAGATGCTGATATATACAGCTTTCTCATTGAAGTCAATAAGGGTGGTTGAGAAGCCAAATGACCATTGAACGTAATATTAGGCGTTTTATATACAACTAGCACTAGAAACTTGCGTTTTTTCTTCCCTCTCATATGCTTTAATGATTTCAAGAAAGGCATGACATGTTTTCAACATTTATAGGAGGTAGAGAGGGGGCCTTTCTAAAAGAGCATACCCGAGCACTGGGGGTGGGGAAGGGGGACGGTGTTCGGTTGCTGGAAAGAGTACATATGAATGCTGCCTTATTCTTCAACGTGAATCTGTCTTAAAAAATATTGGTAATAAATTGCAGAAATAAAACCAAACATTTTGGGTTGAAATGCATTAAGGGGTACATAGGTAGCATTTGGTGATTCCCTTTCTGCCAAAACTATTATGTAGGTAAATTTTATTTCTTACTTGATAAAGGGTTCAGAGTTACTTCAAAGTTTTTATTTTTGAATTCCGACTTTAGGACTCCAGTATAAAACACAACATGTCCAGTTAGAAAGGCTGATACTGTGTACAGATTGGAGCTTTGGTTCTTAAATGTTAGCATGACTTTGAAGTCACTGCCAAATAATGCATTATCTTCCTGAAAGTCCATTGTGGTATCAAGCTCGGCACGTAGCTGTTCCTCGTCTCGGATTTCCTTTTTGACACCATACATGATAGCTGCTTCCAGTGCCAGTCTCTCCTCTTCGCAGCCTGAGAATAGAATTAAAATAAATTATTAGGTCGAAAAATAAGATAAAAACCTTTATTCACAATAATTTTTAATAACAGGAAATATAAAGTGTTTGGTCCTCAGGAAAAGACATCATAGCCAAGTATGGGCTGACAAGGCACGGACGGCTGTACATGCATGTAGCTATGGATGATCAGTAATGCAGACATAATGAACAGCTGCATGATCTGCTCAATTTGTTTCAGTATTAGTAACATACATCTTTCATTACTATACTGTTTCCCCGGTGTCCATATAAGCATTGGTAAGCTAGTTTATGAGGTTAAATAAGTCAGCACATATTTCTTTCTAGTCTTTCTTATGATAGCAATGGTCCAGACTTGACAGTATAATAGTACTCTGAGAAATAGTATAATCATATAACACTATCCCATACACTGCTTATTCGCATAAAATAGTACAGTGACTAAGCGCATCAAATACAGACAAATAACACAGTGTGTCCATCAGAATTGGTGACCATCTCTCCAATACCAATCCATCAACATTAAATAACAAACATAAGATACTTAACTGTTGTTTATTGGTCATAGCAACCTTTTATTAACAAAACCTATAACTTATGGAGTACAGATTAGATACAATATAATTTGGGTCCAAGGTCTATTTGAGACAATATTAATATTACCCTGAATCAGTTGGTGTCACAATTCATTGCAGATATTACCATACAAACGCCAGTTAACTGGAACTAAACCATACCTAACATGGGCAGCAATCCAGTTTACATTTTGCAACCCCACCAGGTGATATGACTGCCATAAGGTTGGATAATATGGATCTCCAAATTCTTTTAAAAGACTAAGTAAAATTAGTGAGTTTGTCTGACACCAACTATCCTCTTACTGGTCTTCTTTTTACTTACTTTGGAACATCCCTGTCTACAACCACTGTTCCAACAATTGGAGAGGTAACACAACTCTATATGTGACTTCCTACACTGTTTACTCAATGAGTGTACATTGGATATTTATTTGAAGCCTTAACCAAATGGCCTAGAAATATATGTGCTGATGAAGATTTTTATCTGTATTTTGTAATGTTTTTTACGAAAGGAAAAATTAACCCACCAAGTTTGTAAATCAATCGACACCTTTAGATGTGCATATTGCGAACGTAATGCGAAGGTAATTATGGGTACAGATGTAAAAAATCATGAAAATTTCCAATTACGCAGATATAGCACTATATTCAATATCACTGGTATTCTCAATTATTAGAATATCCGCGATCAACACTAATATTAGGTATGTTTTTTCATATTTTGCTTCTGTATCGACCCCCTGCAATTTTTGTAACCTCTCCCTGATAATATGCCTACACTTTACTGATAGCATTGCATTACCTTAAATGGGTTTTCTCATGGTGACGACAAAAGACTAAAATAATAATGTGTAATAATGTTTAAGCAGTAGAAAAAGTGATTTTGATTGATGTGTAGTAAGGCATTTAAGAAGTGGTTTGAGGCAGTCAGTGGTCCTCCTTTACACCCAGTCATATTTTACCATGCATAAAACGCCTAAAAAGTACTGACTGCAAATTGCAGAGCATTTTTATTGAAGTAAATAAGGAAACAATTACTAGAAACTGTACCACTCAAAAAACTACAGCACATTTGTGCCTTTTAACCACATTTAGAGCTTTCAATGATTTCATAAACCATTTGGCATTTTTACAGCATTTCAACGCACAAAACAATTACAAGAACTGCATGTGTAAATGATCCCTTAGAACAGTGGTTCATGCCCCCAGGTCGCAGGAGAAGCACACCGTCAGTGGCATTGGAGAGGGGACCTTGTGTACTGCAGTCTCTGACAGAAAAAGCCCCCTCACCTTTCTCTGTAAGCTGAGTCCAGCTCGGGCTGAAAAAATGTGATGCTGGTGAAATCTTATTAAGCAGCAGCACCATCTTGTAGACATTTTGTTAATTTTTACTAAAGATGGTGCAATTTCTTTTAGAAAATTCCACTATTTTACTGAGTAATTTACAAAGTTCCTAAACATGATATCATTCCCACAATTGCTGGAGATATAGAGAAGGGTTGTGTGCAGGGAGGTCAGTAGGGTGGGCACGTTACCCCTGGTGCAGAAGCTGTGTGACATTACTTCTGGGAAACTGTATTTTAATGCCTGTATGCGAGTAGGAGTTGGAAAGCCTGGCTTGCCTTGGGCCTTAAGGAAAACAGTTTGGGAACTATTGCCTTAGAAATATGTGAGAATAGCAACCACCTTTACTTATTTTTGTTGAAGGTGGAAATAAATATCACTTTTACTTTACTATTTATCTGCTTCCACAGGCTTCTCCTCTATTACAGCAATTCCCTTTAGTACTCCTTTAAATCTGCTCTGTCCAGAGATCTAGGCACTTATGTCATGCCCCTAAAAAATTATTATTTGATGACATTATTCCGTGGCAGCAGGCTTCTCAGCTGATCGGCAGGCACCCTTTATGTCAAAGTAAGGGGATCAGCCAGGCATTAAATATTAATGGCATTTAAATATTAAGATTTTGATATAACATGACGGTGATGACTAAATAGGCATATGTGGAAAACATTGAAGGTTTATAGATTCCCTATATATTCTCTACTGTGATTTTTCTCTTTCCATACACTGTTATTTCTCATGACATCCTCCCTATAGAGTACACAGGTCCACTATGAATATATTGCAGTCACTAGTCAAGCACAATGATAATAAACACTATATGGCTTGTATTCCTTATGAACTAGGACTGTGTGTGACAGTTTCTCCTTTCTTGTTCGATGTCATTGCTCCACTCTTCTGTTAACTGCTTGGTTTTCTTTCTACAACCTTTCCTCACATGCATCCTCTTGGGATCCGGTAACCAAGCAACCGCACAGTACTCACACTACAAATCTCCCCGGGATTGCATGGCAAATAGACCTCCCATTAAATATTGAAAAACCTTAATGGTGATCACTGACATGCTTTCTTTTACTGGACTTTTTTCCAATTTCCTTTCCCTTTTACTTTCATTCCAAAACTGCTATTAATGGTAAAATATTTACTGAACTGTCTACTTTTGGATTCAGACAACTAGCAGACATAATCATAGTAATAATTTCGGCCTTGTCATTGTGAATAATATCCAATCACAAACATGTGGTTATGGTGTGACACGGCTGTACTGTAGAGGTTTATTAAGGCTTTGTTCTTTTATCTAATATACTAGATTATACTACATTTATTTTATTAACAGTTTAGTATATGCTCAGCTATTTAGGGCTGAAGGAAGGACTGGACATTACAATAATTATATTTGATGTTATTCATTATCATTACCCATGTTTGTTTTACAAGAAATTACTTTTGTAGAGCCACATTATATTAGGAAGTGTTTTGCATATTAAAAATACCATTTGACTTATCCTGTAGCCTGAATTATATATGTAAGGTTGCAAGTTTTTGGTATTTCATGTTATGGTTTGTGAAGGTTATACAGTCAGGTCCATACATATTGGCATATTGACACAATTCTAAAATGTTTGGCTCTATCAGGGGCAGTCCTAGGGAGATTGGCGCCCTTGGCACCCCCTTCCCAGCCCTCTACTGCAACTGTCTACAGTTCTTGGGGCATTTTCCCTTCAGTTTTGTCTTCAGCAAGTGAAATGTATGCTTATTCTGATTCAGATCAGGTGATTGGCCATTGCATAACATTCCATTTTCCCTTAAAGCACTCTTTGGTTGCTTTTGCAGTTTGCTTTGGGTCATTGTCCATCTGCACTGTGAAACCATCCAATGAGTTCTGAAGCATTTGGCAGCATATGAGCAGATAATATTGCCCGAAACACTTCAGAATTGATCCTGCTGCTTTTGTCAGCAGTGACATCATCAATAAATACAAGAGAACCAGTTCTATTGGCAGCCATACTTGCACACACCATGACACTACTGCCACCATGCTTCAATGACTAGGTGGAATGCTTAGGATCATGAGCAGTTCCTTTCCTTCTCCATACTCTTCTCTTCCCATCACTCTGGTACAAGTTGCTCTTTGTCTCATCTGTCCATAGGATGTTGTTCCAGAACGTTTTTTTTAGATGTTGTTTGGCAAAGTTTAATCTTCCTTTTTGAGGCTTACCGCTGGTTTACATCTTGTGGTGAACTCTCTGTATTCACTCTGGTGAAGTCTTGATTGTTGACTTTAACACACATACACATACCTTCTATAGAGTATTCTTGATCTGGACAACAGTTGTGAAGGGTGTTTTCTTCATCAAGGAAAGAATTCTTTGGTCATCCACTAAAGTTGTTTTCCATGGTCTTACGTTTTTTTTGGGGTATTGGTGAGCTCACGACGCATTCCTTCTTTTTAAGAATGTTCCAAACAGTTGTTTTGCTATCTCATGGATGGTTTTTTTTTCCAGCCTAATGATGGCTTACATCATTCATCAAACCATCACCTAATGATGGTTTACAACCGCCAAGTAAGCAACTCATAGACGTTACCGACCAGCGGACGCAACATTAAGCGTCTGCCAGTCAGTTTTCTTTAGTTCTCTTTACATTAATCTGGGCACAGTATACTGTCCTTTTTTTTTTGGTGCCCTAACAATTTTTTTTTAGTTCTCATTATATTAATCTGGGCACAGTATTTTTGTCAGCTCAACTGCAGGCCCTCAACTCTAATTTTTTAGGGTCTGCTGAACAGAATGCACTCACTTCTAATGTTTTAGTGCATGATTTGAACAGCATGCGCTTGCATCTCATGTTTTAGATTATCTGCACACCTGCAGGCATTCACATCTTATGTTTTAGAGCAGCAGCTGAACAGCATGCACTCACATATAATGTTTTAGAGCGTCAACTCATTTGCAGGCACTCGCATATAATGTTTTAGAGTGTCAACTCACCTGCAGGCACTACCATATCATGTTTTAGAGTGTCAGCTCACCTGCAGGCACTCCCATATCATGTTTTAGAGTGTCAGCTCATCTGCAGGCACTCCCAGATCATGTTTTAGAGCGTCAACTCACCTGCAGGCACTCCCAGATCATGTTTTAGAGTGTCAGCTAACCTGCGTTTTTTTCAGTCTGTAAAAGTGGCCTACATCTCAGACAAACTGGCTCCCAGCAGTGACTTGAGAGCCCAAGTGCATGCAATGAACCAGGCACCCTCCCCTATTCCAAGCATGGGGTTCCTGGTTGTCTATCTATAACCCTTTAAAAAGTTTACAATTATATCAGCTGATAACGGAATGATCTCAATATAGGGGAATACTATAGGGAAATGCTTTCAAGAATTCACTTTTAATTTTTATTTCATGTTTACCTTGTCTTTGTTGCAGACTCTAAAATGTCTCAAAACAAATGTAACATAATCTATATATTGATATAAAACCGCAACTGTGAGTATAAAAGAATGTGTATAATTACCTGTTACATAATCAAAATCAAGTGTGATCATATTGTGAATGGGTACTTGTTCCTGCTTTAAATATTTTAGTATGAACATATTTTGCTTGTATACTCTAATTTTCATGTAGCTACGAGGAAGGTGTTTAGTTTATCCTTGCTGTTTCACCTTCTTTGATTACCTGTTGCTGAACTCTGTAGCCATTGATCCCCAGGGATGTGATCCTTGATGCCTGTCATGACCTCTCCGTTATTTCTGACCTCACCTTTGCCTGGACCTGCTTTTGTTTTCTTCTTATCTATCCAACTGAGATTGACCTGCATCGTCTCTCATTTTTCTTTGTCTTGTTTCAACCAGATTATCTTCTAGGGTTCTAATGAAAGTTTTTGTGCATTGTGGAAAAACAAACCTATTTCTATGTTCCATGTTACATTTATTACACTCTGTGAAATTATATATATATTGAAATAATATATTTGAATTCTATATATTTTCCCACTTAGATACTATTACTGTGGTATTATTTTATGTTTTTTTTCTGGATAGATTAGAGATTTCCATCATTTAAAAATGTTCTAAAACATTTTGTCTGCATGGCATTCTTATGGCCTACATCTTTAAATGAGCCACTGCACATGAGTTTAAAACTTTGTTCTTATTGGTCCAATAAAAGTAAATATATATGAAGTTTTTGGAATAGTTTTTTCATATAACTTTATATTACACTAGAATCTTTCCAAGCTACCAAGCCTCTAATATACGCAAACAGCAAGTGTTTTCAAGCTGTTAGACACTAACTACAACTTCACTTTGGAGTTGTGATATTTGTGCATGAATTACTTCACATGTTTTGTGTCAACTCATAGCATTTGGAGGACACACTATTTTTTGCTAGATTTATTTTTCTGTACTTTACACAGCAATGGAAAGACAAGAATACTCTATTTTACATGGCTAAACAAATGGTTTTCCAAACTACTAGAAAGTTTTTGTTACAAGTGGGGTGACCCAATGCAAAACATCCTGTATGTAAATTTAAAACTCAAATATATTCAACAAATATCCGACATTGAAGAATTTGCAATATTTCTTGAATGTGCGCTTGGATATTTGCAATGGCGGATATTTGTCATATTATGCTTTAACTTTGTTTACCAGTAGGGATGGCCGAACCTTGGCCAGGTCCGTCTGTGAACGGGCTGATCAGACTTTGAAAGAAGTCTGACGTCCGCCTGTTTGTGGGCAGACTCAAATTCCCCGCCTCTCGGCAAAGAATTTCATCTGTAAAACCGGAAATGACATCAGTGCTTGTACTGGCTAAGATCACAGAATGAAGAAGAGAGGCTGTAAAGCTGGTTCACGAATCATTGTGAACAGCCACGCGCAATGTAAGGCAATAGAATACAGTTGAATCTAATTTAAGAATTTAATGTATTGTACAGCGCTGTGTAATTAGTGTTGAGCAGCATATGGTATATTCAAATTTGCGTAATTTCGCGAATATAAAAGAAATATTCTAAATTCAAAAAATTCGATTTGTCTGTATTCTATTGCCTTACATTGCGCATGCCCGTGCGCAATGATTCACAATGCAGCTTTACAGCTTCTTTTCCTCATTCTGTGATCTTAGCCAGTGTGAGCGAAGTGTGTATTGCGCATATCCATTCGCAATGCGCACACATATGCGCGATGTTAGCCGGTAAAAAACTGTTGAAGCATAATATGATGAATATCCGCCATTGCGAATATCTGTGCGCACATTCGCGAAATATTGGGAATTCTCGAATAACGGATATTCGTAGAAGATATTTGAATTTCAAAAATTCTCGCTCAACACTATGTGTAATATACTGGTGCTATATAAATAAATGATGATAATAATAATAATAATTTAGAAATTTATCTTAACTTGCTATAAGAGTAGGAAGTAAATGTTAGCTTTTACTGTAAAGAGTTTTCCTCACTTTCTGTCCTGGAGGCAACACATACATGTTAAAGGAGCTCTCCTGAACAAAGACAAAAATTGCAAAATATTGAAAGGAATATGGAATGGTTTAAAACAAAACATATCCATGTGTTAGAATGGCCCAGTCAAAGTCCAGATCTAAATCCAATCGAGAATCTGTGGCAAAATCTGAAAACTGTTCACAAACGCTGTCCATCTAATCTGACTGAGCTGGAGCTGTTTTGCAAAGAAGAATGGGCAAGGATTTCAGTCTCTAGATGTGCAAAGCTGGTAGAGACATACCCTAAAAGACTGGCAGCTGTAATTGCAGCAAAAGGTGCTGCTACAAAGTATTGACTCAGGGGGCTGAATAATTACGCACACCCCACTTTGCAGTTATTTATTTGTAAAAAATTTTTGGAATCATGTATGATTTTCGTTACACTTTTCACATGTACAACACTTTGTATTGGTCTTTCTTGTGGAATTCCAATAAAATGTATTAATGTTTGTGGCTGTAATGTGACAAAATGTGGAAAAGTTCAATACTTTTGCAAGCCACTGTACTGCACTTGTTTGCACAGAAAAATTAAGGGGACAGTTCCATGAAGACCATGTACACATCAAAAAATGTGGTTTGATTCCTTTTCCATGGAAAATTAGATTCCAGAACTTTACTACTACACAGACAATCTTTTACTTGTTAGTGTTCCAGTTGAAGAAATCAGTTCAGTTGAATGTGGTTTTCATGTTTTTTTAATTGGATGAAAATTTAACATAATGTCATGCCAAAGTTAGTTTCAGGAGCCTAAGGTAGTAGACCTATATTACTCAACACACTATCCTTACCTTCTGAGAACTTGTACTGATCAGTTATATCATGTGGTCCATCTCCTTCTACTTCTTTAGTTAATATTTTCTGTCCCACATGTGACTTATCAATATGCTGCACCACTTTTGATCCATCTTTCATTGCCTTAAAATAAACAATGTCACTGTTTACCTGAAACAATAAAACAGATAAATATCCAAATTATTGCATTTAAAAGTCTTTTGTTTATCATGATATTGATTAATGCATTTGAAGAAATGATTGTGTCCTCGCTTGAATTTCAAAATATATTTTATCCTCTGTAATGGTTACATTGCTTACAAAATACCAATTTTAAACAAATAAACAAAAAACAAAACAGGCTTTAAAATTTTTTGGCCTGATACTTGCAGTAACAAACTGTCACTTAACATAATATTTTTTAGAAAATCTCTTTTGTCAACCCAGGACAGAACAAGTCATTTAATACTATAAGATAGACGATTTTTTGTTCAAGCTAAAATACAACAGCTGTTATTTTGAGTTAATACTTTGTCAAGGGTCCCAGATGGTGGAGCGTGACTCTTCCGGTCTTGCTCCTTCCACCAATCTGGGTGACAGTGGGTGACAGTCATGACAGTCATCCTTCTAGTGTGACTGTCACTAGAGAGATGGAGCTTTAGTGGATATAAGGGATTTCCACCCTGGTAAATTGTTTTTTTTTCTCAATCTGCACTTCTGGCCAATAATAGAAAACAGAAAGTGAGGTGGTAGGACCACTTTAAGACTAAAATGGAGGATAACAGAGGTAGAATAACTTTACAAAGCAATAAAACAATACTTACTCCACCAATTAAATCTTCTGTCTATAATTGATTGATAATGCCTGCATAAGTAACAAGGAGGTGCTCCTGACCTTGAGGCCTCATTCTCAGTGACCTTGCTCAA
The DNA here is from genome assembly GCA_036250615.1 of Ptychadena robeensis. NCBI lineage: Eukaryota > Metazoa > Chordata > Amphibia > Anura > Ptychadenidae > Ptychadena > Ptychadena robeensis. The sequence continues at coordinate 67,152,160 of CM070036.1, read as the reverse complement.
AGAGAATCATATCTGATAGACTTTTTACCTTCCTTTGACATGGTTCAGATATGGAACGTTTACTGTTTTTAAACTGCGACAATGTCAGCTATAGTGTACCTGCTTATTCATAATATATATTTTTTCTGTCAGTTCAGGTGTATGCTTATTATATTAGACCATTTTTATATCTACACAGGTTTGTATGGGTCCACACTCACCGTGTTCTGCAATGTAGATCATACACCAATTCCCTCTCTAGCCGAGTTTATAGTTTTGTAATCCAGCTAAGTCTTCCAGGTGCAGGTGCTCCCTATAATGACCCCTGTCTCCTGGGTCTCCTTCAAACGTATATCCACAAGCACTGGAGTTCCGCACACCAGATAAAATCTTAGTTTCAGCTTTATTGAATCCAAAAGTTTTCAATCAAACAAAAGTGTACACAAAGATCCATCAAATCACCACCCTTGATGCATTTTTGTGTACACATTTGTTCGATTGAAAAATTTGGGATTCAATAAAGCTGAAACTAAGATTTTATCTGGTGTGCAGAACTCCAGTGCTTGTGGAAATACATTTGTATATCTGCTTGTTACCAATATTGTACCATTCTAAAAAATATTGAGAATGTTATTTTCTATCTATTGGTTACAAGAAGACAGCACACTTTGAAGACTTACTACCTGCATTTTTCAGGGCATATTAACTACATCTCATGTTTTCCTCTCCTCCCCTCCATGACATAAAGTGAGGTCTCTAATTGTACACACACGACTAGGCACACTGCTAAGGGTCCCCATACACCTTTAGATTTCTCTGTCAGATTTCCTTTAGATCTCCTTTTGTTTGACCAAAACCATGTAATATGAGGGACTTTCTAAACCATCAAGTCTACCTGTGTTCAATGGCAGAGGACCCTATACTACATAGTTGTAGATAGATCTAAAGGATATCTGACAGAGAGATCTAAAGGTGTATAGCCAGCTTAAGTAATAACCATCAGCATTGCATTTGGCGATCCAGCTCGTAATGCACTGCACATTGTACACATATTTTACATAGGAAAAATGGGTAACGTTCACACTGCAATGCACTGCATTGTGGTGCCAAATACACTGTGCAGTACAGTTTAAACTGTACTGCACCAAAAATTCTGGAAAAGGCTAATTTCTGCTATCAGTTTTTGTTACAAATATTTAGGCCACTAATATAGTCAGTTGCAGGTAAGTGGAAATTGAAGATTTTATATTAGGTTGTAGGGGCTTTGAAACACGGCTTCTAGACAACACTACAAATGTTGCAGACTAGATAAAACAAAACACTATCAAGAAGCATATTATTTCACTGTAGTGCATTTATTCTGAAATACTGAATTGATGAGACTGAAGAAAAACATACCTCAGAGAAAAGGAACGGTGTATCAAACTGAAAGCAGACATGGCCATGTTTAATGGCTTGAACAGATGCAGGTCCACATCTGTACATACCTAGAAATGATCAATACCACAAATTAGAAGACAAGTCCCATAGCATTCTCTGTCTCTACTGTGCTTCTAAGCTTCTTTGTAGTAATGCAGTATTATACTTTGTTTTCACATATAAACCTGAAGAAGCCTTGTTTTTTCTATTTTTAGTATATATAGGTGTATAAATGAATATACATGTGTAGCACAGTAGTTATTAGGACTTTCCATCCTTTACACAGAGCGCTGATGTCAGTTCCACTGTTTAGCATAAATACACTTTAAACTCTATGTTTAGCTCCTGATTGTGTGAGAGTGTGATTTTAAACAGCGGGCGGGTCTCAGCAGCAAATTGCTTACGACTCTAATTACTAATGTACTCCAACAGAATAAATCAATAACCCTTGTGTTTATTGACATGACGGTGTTTATGAATTGATTATTGGTATTGGTTGTTCACTTGATTACACTACATTCTAAGAACGCTATATCATTTGCTGATGGATGGAAGAAAGTAACACTGAAAAGCAAATTTGAATGTATACATAGAATATTAGTACCAATTGGCACTCTTTGTGGGCTAATTCATTTATCTCACTGGTATTTCAGCTATTTTTGGTGCTCAGTAATGAGGATCACACAGTGTACATTTGTGAAAACATTTTCTGGTATTTTCAACTTCACTATAATGGTAAAAAACAACTAAACAGTTCAAGAAACCTACCGGCAACGTGACTCATTTGCAGGAGTGCACATAAGTGGTACTCTGGTACTCAAAAGCGGCCCAAACTAGCTATGCGTACCTGCATTATTGTTACAAAGCTCATATGCGTACTAACAACTTGAAGGCGCTCCGTGTCTGGGCGGCTGCAGCTAAATGTTACATGTATACAATTTATGTCACTTGGATAACTACAAGGAAATATGAATAACTATGAAGCATTGTAGTTAGGGGTGTGAAATTGGGAATGTAAATTACTAATCCAAAAGATAGGTCCCCATACGCTTCAAAAAAAGTTTATACAATGCACACTCTTTAGAGTCTAAAGCCGGCCATACATGGCTCGATCTTTCGTTCGATTCCTGAATGATTAATGGTCGCAAACAACGGATGGTGATTGATCATTTGGGAATCGAGTGGACAATCCTGCTACAAGAAAATGTCGAATGAACAGGGATTCCATATGTCATTATTTCCCTGTTGGACCACCATTACTTCGGACGGGGACAAAGTATCAGCAAGGGATCGTTTACCCCAGGTGCTGCGCATCGATACCCTGAACGATCGTTGTGCGAATGTTCGGCGATTCTTGCATCACCCCGTTGCACAACGATCACCAGGGAATTGAACTATGTATGGCTGCCTTTAAGCCCTGTATGCATATCACCAATGCCATTGGAGAAACAACATTAGCCAATCCTTTATGCAATCAGTAGCAATAAACGTACCCACATATAAAGCACATTCCAGTTAAAGGAAAAGATTGTAAGAAAACATTTTCCCTTACAAATAATGCAAATACAATCATTTGGTTTTACAGTTTTGACATGTTTTGAGTAGTGGAAGTTATTGTCATATGGGGACTGTTGAGGTTTAGGATAAACTACAGGCAAACAGCTAAGTGGACAGAAGAAATTCACATAAGGGATTGTTTTTTCTTGCCATCATTTAGGTAATGTAGTTCTTGCCATTCAGGTCTTAAGGCCCCCATACACTGGTCCGTTTCCCATCGGATTCCGGGACGATCAATTCCGGGCGCGTGCACGCGAAACGATCGTCCCGGAATCGCGTGAAGCCCACCTTGTCCGTCCGATCACGTCCGATCGTTCGGGGGCCCAGAATCGGATCCGACAGAGAACCAACATGTTGGTCTTTCTGATCCGGTTCTGCACACATCAGGGGGAGTTGCCATTTGTGGAGTAAGCACGGAATCGTCCAGGAATCCGTGGGACAAGGTGGTATGTAGCATCGGACGGACTTAATTGGCCGATCGATCGGACCTCCGATTCCCGCTGACATCGCCGGAATCGATCGGATAGGTGATCGATCGGCCATGCAATCCGACAATGTATGGCTAGCTTTACACAGGCCTCTGATGCAGTACAGACTACTCTCTCTCTCTGCCCTGTCCTTCTGCCTTCATCTCAGCTCTGCAGTACAGAGAATGCAAAAGTCAACTGGTGCCTACCCTTCTTGTATATAAAAAAATGAAAAATAAAATCTCATTCATTTTTGTATTTTATCTCTGAATTCTATTATTTAGCTGCATTCATGAGTTGTATTGAGAGTATTGAGAGTAGTGTTAACATCAACTAAATGAAAGTGTTTACAGTTTTTTGTGATTAAGACACAATTAAAAAAATTATTAAACACACTTAAACAACTACTTTATAGTACCATTTATGTAGTACTATAGGGACATTTGCATATGTCTTTTTAATTAAATTTTATTTTGCTTTTGAGTTACACTCCAATAACTAGCTGTGCAGGAATGTAAAATATTTTCAGGTTAACAGGAGAGTGGTTATGATGCTATTAAATTGTAGCAATAGTATTGGTTCTTTAACCGCCCTAGCGGTCGGGACGGCACCCTCTTGTCCAGCGCTGCTACTCCTACTATAGCACTGGACGAGATGGTGCCGAGTGACGTGACATCACATCGGGGAGGTGGCGGGAAATTTAACAGTAAATTGCACGAAAGCAGTTTTCTATGAAGAATACTGCTTTCAATGTGCATCTCTGTACTAAACATCGCCCAAATAAAGTCTCTGGTGCCCCTGATGTGCCCATTTGCAGTAACCCTCTCTACCCTGGTGTGATTTTACCACATCCATCACACCAGGCTAGAGAGGGTTAACTGCAAATGGGCACATCTGGGGCACCAGAGACTTTATTTGGGTGAGATTTTGGTGTTTTTTTCATTATTTTTATAAAAAATATATATTTTTATTTTACATCATTGTTTGTTTCAAACATTATTATTATAGTCAGGATGTCTATGAGACCCTTGTATGGACAGATTTTGGGAAGTTACAGGCCTACAACATAAAGAAAAATTATTATTGAAGTCTATGGTGCACTTTTGGTACAGAAATCTCAGCAGTGCGCTAGGGAGGTTAAAGTACTAATAGTAGATAGAACCCTAATTAATTTGGTCATGTATATGTTATCCAATAACATATCTGACTGTGGTAAAAGTAAATAAATTGTGCTCTTAATATTTGTTCTGATCCGCTAGTGCAGCAAAAATTCCACTTGCAGTAACTGAGTCCTGCACATTCATTCTGAGCAATTTGAGCCAGATGTCTTTTTCCTTCAGAGTTCTTTGTTCTAGGCCAGGTCCAGATGTAGCATATCAGGCCCAAATAAAAAAACACACCCACCACCATGCTTCACAGTTTAATTCTCCAAATGTAAGTCTCCTCATTAAAGCCAAAACATTTTGGCTTCATCCATTTATAAAATATTCTGTTGTGTTATCTCTCCAATATGCTGGATACCCACTTTTTAAATACAACTAAGTTTTTTACTCCCACCAGATTGTCATTAGTGATGAGCAGCATAGGCAACATTCGTATTCCCGGCATGCCGCAAATTTTATGGAAAACATTCGGAAAATATTCGCATTCGGCAATATTCAGGGTTTTTTTTATTGCGAATATCGGCAGTTTTTATTGCGAATTTCGCTCGCGCAATATATGTTTAACATGACGTGAATTTTCAAAAGTGGCTAAAAAACTGTTGATGGTGTTGCTAAGCTCTTGTTGCAGCCTTTCCATTCGTCCACTTGCATTGAGAGGCATGTGTAATGGATAAAAAATACAGAATATCCGGAATTGCGAATATTCAGCAATATATTCACCATCTTCGCCAATTTCCGAATTGCCGATAGTCGTGATTAATATTCGGAATCTGAATATTCGCGATCATCACTAATTATCATCTCAGACTTGGATTTCACCTTCAAGTTATATAATGATCATTAGGATTCCCTCATTGTTTAACATGCATGGAACAACAAAAAACAGCTTAAACATTAAAATTTATTTACCATCACTTGTCTCCTGTGGTGTAGCATCTACTGCCTGCCATCCTCCAAAACCTACTGGAAGATCTGGTCGCGTCATCCAAGCCTCATTCCAGCAATGATAATTCCTACATAAAGCAAGATATGCATTTTAATGTACCAATCACTTCAGTAAATATGTTTAGTGAAGAATTAAAAGGGTCTAAAGGTAGACATAGAGGCCTCGATTTCTCTGCGATCAATTCTTGATTCAATCATTCCCGGCAATCGAGGAATCAGCGTTTGAACGTTTTGCAATCGATTAGCACACTGCTTTGGGATTTGGGGTAAATTTTGACACGAGCTGATCACCAAAAAGAGTCAACTCCTTAAAATCAATTGATTAGAATGTCTGCAGCATAGGGAACTATGAATCAATCACACAGGAAGTGATCGTGGGCCTCCACCAACGTACTTTGATTGACAAACTATCGACCAAAAAACCTGACATGTCGGATCATGGTTCCTTTTCGATTTTTGATCGATTTTTCTAGGTCCATCACTCAGGGTGGGCAGCAATCGATCGTGCGTGGTGACCGATCGTGCAAAATCTACTGAAAATTTGACATATGTATGGGTACCTTAAGACAAGTAGTGATGGCGCGAACCCGGAATTGCGCGTTCGCGAATGGCGAACGCAAACTAGCGCAAAAGTTTGCGAACCCCGCGAACCGGCAAACCCGCCAATGACTTCAATGGGAGGCGAATTTTAAAAAACAAAGGGACCCTTTCTGGCC
>CM070036.1:67132758-67145814 GCA_036250615.1 Ptychadena robeensis | reverse complement strand
CTAGTAACAAAGTGCCACCAGATATGAGCACTGGCAGTAGGCACTGTGCAATATGTTGCTCGCAGGATCACTGATTCACTGGCAGCAGCCTGGCAGGCAACAGGGTAGCAAAAAAATAGCCCTAAAAAGGGCTTTTGGGGTCTTTTCAGGACTCTGTCCTGACAGCAGAGTAAGAGCAATGAGGAAGAGTACATTGTAGAACAATGCTGCCTATGCAGCGCAGCAGCTCTCTGATCTGACTGTCTCCTTCTCCAGCAACATGTGAAATGGCGTCCTCTACTTGCTATGCTATAGGGGGTGGGATGGTCCGTGAGGTGGGGGGTGCTGATTGGCTGGATTATATCTGCTGACTGTGACACACAGGGTCAAAGTTTAACTAATGTAAAAAGATAGGGGGCGGGTCGAACTCGCCATATGTTCGCGAAAATGCACGAACGCGAACATGCGATGTTCGCCGCGGATAGTCCGCCGACGAACAGTTCGGGCCATCACTAAAGACAAGTATGTCTGCAAGTATTGAATTACTCTTTTATTCACTTAGGATCCCTGTAGCTCATTAAAGCTCCTTTCATAAAGCTAGGCATATACAGCATCGAATCAAGCACAATTGATCACTGTGCACGTTCGCAGAAATTGATTATGCTTGAATCAATACAAAAATCGGCACCAGGTCTTCGAGCGGGATCAATTGAAATCAATTCAATCAATTCAAAGAAACTCGATTGAACAGGCAACCAACATTTTGGTAAACCCTGTTCAATTTTACATTACTTTGGATCTGGATTAAGGGTCCCTGTTAAAACTATTGAACGGGATTGAGGCACAGAAATGCTGCGCCTTGATTCCCTATTCAATCAAGGAAGCTTGATGACGTCTTTGTGCTGGGCTTGAGGACTCCTCGATTGCATGGGCATCATATTCATAACTAGAGATGGTCGAATTTTTTTTCAAAAATCCGACCATTTCGCCGGTTTCGACTTAATTGCAAAGCCCCTGAGCATAGTATCATCACCAAACTTGCTGAAGATGTAGAGAAGGGGGTATACTGGGGTATACTGCAAAAAAAAAAGTAAGTCTCTAACACAAATACTTTTTTCACAAATTAAGTTCAAAGTCAAGTTAAAAATTCGAAAATCGGAATTTCGACTTTAACTTTGAACTTAATTCATGCAAAAACTACATGTGCTAGAGCAAAACTTATTTTTTTCAAATGTTCCTCCAACCCTTCTCTACACCTCCAGCAAGTTTGGTGATGATACCATTTTCAGGGGCTTTGCAATAAGCTCACAAAGTTTGCAAGTCGAAAAATTCGACCATCTCTATTCATAACCATGTAACTTTGTGTATAAATGTAAGTATCAAAAACCAGAATTGTAAGCCTCAAGAAGGGATCTGAGACATCCCGAAAGCTTGCTTTTTTAATGACTTCAGTTAGCCAAGAATAGTCATGACTCCAAATTTTCAGGGCAGATGAAAGTCCGTAGCCTCCCTGAAGTTGCCTGCCCGTAGTTTGTGGTTTTTGGGCGCCACAGGGCTGCATGGTCATTCTACAGACATTTTTAAAAATCAATGGATTTATTGAAAAAATTACAATGGGAATAAAAAAAAATCTGAAAAACATAAAATAATGACAGACTTTAGAATTAATACTATCAGATGAGATTTCTTCTTTACATAGTTCACACAATACATAAATAAAGGTACAAAATTAAGGATTTTTATACCTTTTTCCAGTAATACTGACATTTTAGTTGTCTTTCAAGTTTTGTCAGGTTTAGAGGCTCTTAAATAGCAATAGAAGAAGATGATAAAACTAAACATGCCACAAGGTATAGTTTTTTATAAGTTATAGAGTTTTAGTCACCACGTCTTTTAGTGTACAATAAACGTGTGAAATATATCTCACTGCAAGAATCTAGTTAATTTTGCTTTTTAAATCACATACACCCTAGAAAATGTGAAGAAAGTGCTCTACTAATGCATTCCTGATCTGTCAAAATGTATGAGCAATAAAATATCCGTAAAAAAACAGAATAGTTAAACTCTGACCATTTCATTAATAATAGGCAAAAACAGGAACTGAAAGAAGCCAGGAGGATATAACACTTGTCTAACAAGCCATTTCAAAGCAAGAATAAAATCTCGGATCAAGGAAAACTTGTCAATGGAGAAATATAATGAGACACTAGCATGCGAAAAGAATTATTTAAGGAAACCAATCTGCAAATCTTGAATTTTTTAAACAGTGCAAGAACACTGCTTTATCCAGACAAAAACTCTGCGGAAAATCACTGAATATGAGAGGAGGGTTTACTTTTGAAACATTGAGCTTTACACTTGTGCTTCAGAGTGGGAAAAAGGAGAACAATTACTAGTCATTCGTTATAAGGCAAACATTGATACTCCTGAACAGCATCTTTTTTACATACCCTATATGAAATTTTCCATGAAATCTTCTGCTTGACAGAGGACAGAAAATCCTGCAAGGTTGGTAATCCTAAAGCTGGGCATACACGTCACAATTTTCTGTTCAATTTTAGTGCGATCGTTTAACCAAATTGTTCGAGCGATCGGATTGTATAAAAATTGATGCATGCCAAAAATGTCCAAACGATAGATTTTGCCAAAAATTGGACAGAAAAACGATCGTTCATGGATCCGTTCTGATTGAAAATTTTATTAAAAGCACATAAATCGAGTGCTGTCAGTTGTCTCATGCGATCGTTTTAAGCAATCAATCTATGAATCTTGTGGAAATTACCTTTGTTTGTGTGCTGTTGGTCACTGGCCAGTTCTTCAGCTAACACCACTCCAAACCCATAAATGTGTGCGTGCAAGACATACTAAGACTTTTGGGATAGAATTTTCCAGGAATTGAGAACATCATATGTTGCACTCTGAGATCGATTTTGCAAATGAAATCGATTCTGCAATCGGATGGGCGATCGGTTTAAAAATCAAGCGCAGGAAAATCGTGACGTGTCTGCCCAGCTTCAAACAGATAACTTACATTTATGTAGAAAAAAGTCCAAAAAAGGAAGTTGCACCCAGTCTACAGTGGTTGCATCACCACTATTGACTCGATGACTCCCCATTCCTCGGAGAGAGCGTGTACCTGAAAGCCCCTAACCCTGGCCCATTCAGAGCTACCTCCACCCAGAGCTTCCTTACTTGCACCCAATTTGGAGAGGTATTTTACCCATTCTTCTATTACCCGAGTACTAAACATTATGTACTGACTCTGAGCTGTCTCTCTATCTTATCAGCTGTATCGTCCAGTAAACTCCTGATGAAGAGTCAAGTACAGATACTGGATTCATGCAGTCTCTCTTGGTGTCATGGCAATAGTCAAAATTTAATAATGGAGGTAAAGAAAGCAGCAACTGATTGCACAACAACTATATCTCTAACAGAACATAACATTTTCATGTTAAGTCTCACTTTTCAGTTAAAAACAGTTAAAAAATAAAGAAGGTTTTAATTGTTGTCAGTGGAAATAATGCATAGCGGGTCTCAGATGTCAGAGGCAAGGCCGTATCTATCCTGTGAGGGCCCTAAGCAAGTTCTTGCCTAGGGCCCCATGTCAAGCAGGGGGGGGGGGCGCGGCAACACTTTTAAGAACGACCAGATGCACAGAAGACGCACAAGCACATCAGACACACCCAGTTTTTAGGGCAGGAAAACCAGAACAAAAAAGATTTAATACGTTTGGGTTAATGCAATAAATTCAGTGAATGCAATATTCAATTCAGCCAGAAGGTGTCACTAGCAGCAGTACACTCTCAGCTGAACGCGTCATACTTCACACTGATCTGCAGGAGGAAGGGTGGGGCAGGCTGTCTCCTCTCACTGTGTCTGTGGGGAGTGATTGCTGTTTCCACGGACAGGAGAGAGGTATAGATACAAGTTCATCTATACTTTTCTCTTCATTGCCTATGCAAGTTAAGGGCTGGCAATTACACAGTTCAGATGGGAGAGCCGGACATCGGCCGGCATCTCACATCTAAAGGTTCTCCAGCTCCCCGGCTAATCTCCATGCTGGCCGCGTGACGGCAGGGGTCGCGCATTTGGCGTATAAGATGCAGGCACTTTTTGCCCCCAATTTTGGGGGTGAAAAAGTGCGTCTTATACAACGAAAAATACGGTATGTAGTGTAAAGGACTCCCTGATCACAAAGTGATTGGAAGGTTTAGAAAGGTCCTCATATTACATGGTTTTGGTAGAACAAAAGTGAATTGTACAGAGATTGTATGGAAAGGTTGTAAGGTGTATGGGGACCTCAAGAAACAGTTATGATAGATTTCATAATATTTATCTAATCATAGTCTAAGATTTTTATAGAAATCAGAGGGTAATAAGGTCACTGGGATCTGACTAAATTTTAAATCAAGTCATGACAATTTCAATAAAAGGAAATTGCATAATACACAAAAAACATAAAACCAAAACAACAAAAAAAAACAAAATTATTAAACAGTTCTATCCTTTGCCCACTATGTTCCAATCAGATTGATTAGCTATCTCTTTCCCTTCTTTTTTACTTGCGCAGTAATTTAGAGAAAATCTAGTAGGGTAACAGACTGCACAAGAAATTCTTAAGCAGGCCATACACCTTTAGATCTCTCTTTCAGATATCCTTTAGATCTACCAACAACTATGTAGTGCCGGGTCCTCTGCGAATGAACACAGGTAGACTTGATGGTTTAGAAAGTCCCTCATATTACATGGTTTTAGTAAAACAAAAGAAAAGGAGATCTAAAGGAAATCTGACAGAGAAATCTAAAGGTATATAGGAACCCTTAAGCAGGGTACAGAAGATATGGGCCAAATCGATGGCTGTTTCGAGTGCCGTGCACGCTCAGGGCCATCTATCTGGATCATATAATATGCGTCCATTGCTGTTTTTGAGCGGGACAAAACAATGACGCTCGAAAACAGCCATATCGGACATGACCGTAATTACGGCCGATGTCCGATGCTTTGCATAGAAACCGCGGGTCTCCAGGCAAAGCTTTGGCTGAGCAGGGAAGAGAGAGCAGAGCTTTCTCCCCAGCCCCGCCGATATCTGACGTCATCACGCTGCTGCAGGGTACATCGGACGGCTCAAATTTTGAGCTGTCTGTACCCTGCTTTACTCATTTATCACTCTATCTAATAAAACAAGGGTTGTTAAAATCTAAATGTTAAACCTACCAGATAGTATCCTTGGTGAGGGTAGTATTAGTTTTTCCATCTTCATCCAAATAAACATCAGTTTGTAGATTAGCGTCATTGTCGTGAGCAGAGAAATAGTTAGTGACGAGCCGTGCAGGGATTCCAAGACATCGCAAAACTGAAAAAACAAGTTACATTTGTATTTATTATTACACAACTGCTTACACTAAAGTAACATTATAGCATATAGCTTTTTCATTATATATAACTTCACTGAAAGTATAAACTACCTTAAAAGCTGCACCATGATATTTTGACCATAAAGAAAAGTTTAGGTGAAAGGAGTTATTAAAAGCTGGTTTCTCCCTCAGGCTGACAGTGCTGTCAATCTCTTTTTGAGTACATGCCAAGCTGATAGGGAGCAGTGAATCTGATCTTATAACAGGCTCTGACTGAAGAATATCTAAAGGCCTGAAGTGAACAGTGGATCTGCTTCCTCTTCAGGCTGATATACAGTGCAGACTGCAGACAAAAGTTCTATACATGTATATAAATGTATACACACATATTTATTCATTTATTTAACAAAAGTGATGAAATGAATACTTTCATTTAAATTACAACATGTGTTGGTGAACTACCAGATAACAGACCAAATATCAGACAAGGTATCTCTCTAATGAGGTGAATTCATGTTGTCAGTTGGGATACACCTGTTTGCAGCTCCTAAACCTTTGCTAGGCAGATGGCCATAGGCACAGTTCTGACCCTTTGATTTCAGCCTTTAGATAAACTGAAACATAATCAAGTATAGCTGTACAGCAACTGTAATCAGACAGTTGACAAGAGGTGTGCAGTATAACTGGGGCAAGTTTATTAAACTTTAACAGGGCAGGCTAAAGGCCCCTACCACCTAGCCAGCCACGGACGATTTTTTGGCCGATCGACCGTTGGTCAGAGGCAAATTGTCCGCGGATCGCGGGTGATCACATGTGGTGACAGATCCCTGTTGCCCCAAAGCTCGGTTGGCCAGAGAACAGACATGTCCATAAATCTGGGTGATGCCATTAGTTTGAATATAGACCGGCGTTTACGTCCAAAGTAACGGCCGGCACACAAAGGGTATGGTAGGCCTATAGGGGGGTAGGGGGGTAGGCCTATAGGCCTAGTATTTATAAGTCCAGAAGCTAATTGTTCCATGGCCCAACTAGGGCCATGGAAAACATTTTAAACTGATAACCACTATTTGCATGTCCCCTTCCGGAAAGATTAAAGTCTCTGGCACCTGGACCAAGACAAGAGGTATCACCCCACTGGGATAATAGTACAGGGACAGCACCTTGGGGCCTGGAACTCCATGTAGCTGAGTCTACTAATGAAGCTGAGTCAAAGTCTGCTCTCCAGATGCCTGCAGGCCCATTCATACTGTTGAGGACTGACCACAAAGAAAGTTCTCAAGCCAGGCTACTCCTCTTTCATCAGGCTGGTCCACTCTGAGCTGACTTATCAAGGGAGAGGCTAAGTTTATATACTGGCAGGCCCCTGAGGGACTGTGAGGACGATCTTGAATCCTCCTTAGCAGTCAGTCAGTACCAGGTTTCTTTTTAAAAACACAGTACGGGTAATCAAAGCAGATTACTATGTCCTACCCTCACTCCCTCCCCTTCACATCCCTAGCATCATCAATATTGTGAGAACCAAAAGCGATGATGCCAAGAGGTGAAACCCATAACAATCATCAAATTCACCAACTTAATGAACTGCCATGGGCTTGCTGGGGACAAATTAGCAACCCTGGATGTAACTCGGGGTTAGTTAGGTTTTTAAACAAAGGTTTGTGACCTATGCTCCGCTAAGGATGTTTAAGTGGACTGCACCTGGTTGCCCTTCTCTTTGTTAATACCCCCATGTATGTATGGATTAAGTTGCATGTAGGTATAGAACATGATATTTTGTAACTTCCCAAGTGCCATGGCTGATGGTAAATCGCTGTAGAGGCTTTATGCTGGATATTCATCAGAAATATCCTCAGAGTTGAATTTGGCAATTAGATTGATGACTATTCATGAAGTCTTCGGCGACATTTCATTTAGGTTTTAATTTACATCTAATGAAATAATAAAGCATGGAGCTTATAAGAAAGAATGAAGACCTCACATTGTCCATTTCCAGCACATAAATTAAATGTATTTCAACTAATAAAATGTGCTGTGGATAGTGTCTCTTCTTCTGACATGTTTTTTGGGTGCTAATAGAAAAGAGGGACTTTGAGACACACAGTGCCCCTGGTAGGATATAATGATGACCCTCTTGTTTAAATTGGAGACTAAAGCCCCCCATAGATGGGCAGACTCCCGGCCATAGGTGCAGCAGACCAACCTGCGTGCTCGCTCCCGCCGAGCACATCAAGGTTGGTCTGCCGCAACTATGTGGGAGCCCACCTTGAATTATGTTGAAAAAAAGCCGTCAGGTCGGATCGCACACGGATCCGACATGCCGGTTCTTTTTCTGCCCGACTGACAGGCAGAACAGCTGCAGGCTGTTAACTCAGAGGTGGAGTCTCCTCCCCCTCTGAGTTAATTGGCTAGAGTCGGACGGGAGTCCTGTGTGTCAGTGGAACACACAGGATTCCTGTCCGACATTTAGCAGACTGCTCACAGCGTGGTGATGGATCGAGGTGTCTATGGCTACCTTTACAGCTCAGAAATGTGGTGGTCTAGAAGTCACATCATGGTGGTGACATGCAAAGCAAAGGTTTTATAATAAGTCAGAAAATCCTACAAAAAAAGTGATTATAACTGGCTCTATTTAAACTTTATTCATTTATGTAAAATTGACTAAACTGCTTTAAGGCTCCCCTTCAATGGCAATTGTTGCTCACAGCTGTATATGTAAGATCATGGTTGTGACAATGCTCCATCCTCTGGCTTGTCTCAGCATGTGCAGTAGTACTAGATATTGTTTTCATACCAACCTCATACATTTCTAATTCTCCATATAAAGGTATGAATGTGTGTTATTCTACATCTTACACAAGGATGCTAAGTAGTACATTGTTTTACATTTTAAGTGTACAGAATAAACACTAAGCAGATCACATTGATATATTGATAATCAATATAAAATGTATATACAGTATAGTGACTAGTAGTCAGTATATATAAATTATCATCACATACTATTATTTTTGTGATTCTTTTATTTACCTACCCGAAATATTTGATGTTTTGTAATTTAAACTATAAGAAAGGCTATAACGTTTAACCGCCCTAGCGGTCGGGATGGCCCTATCTCGTCCAGTGCTGCTACTGCTACTATTGCACTGGACGAGATGGTGCCGTCCAGTACACATTGGAGCAGCGGCAGCGCATACTTACAGTTTTGAACTGTCTAGGTGTCCCCAATGCGACATGCAGCCAGCTCCTCCGTCTCTCCCCCCCCCCCCCCCCCCCCCCCCCCCCCTCCGAGTGACGTGATGACGTCACATTGGGGAGGCGGCGGGAAATTTGAAAGTGAATTGCATGAAATCAGTTTTCTTTGTAGAAAACTGCTTTCAATGTGCTTCTATGTAAGAAATATACCAAAATAAAAAGTCTCTGGTGCCACACATGTGCCCATTTGCAGTAACCCTCTCTAACCTGGTGTGATTTTACTACATCCATCACACAAGGTTAGAGAGGGTTAACTGCAAATGGGCACATCTGGGGCACCAGAGACTTTATTTGGGCGATGTTTAGTACATAGCAGCATAGCTTTGTGCCCTGATTTTTCTGTTTTCTCATGAATTTTATTAAAAAAATTATTTTTATTTTACATAATTGTTTGTTTCAAACATTATTATATTCAGGATGTCTACTAGACCCTTGTACGAACATATTTTGGGAAGTTACAGGCCTACAACATAAAGAAAAATGTACCATTGAAGTCTATGGTGCACTTTTGGTATAGAAATCTGGACCGCAGCAGTGCACTAGGGAGGTTAAAAATGTAATCTCTAATTTTACATTTGTACTAGAAACATTCATAGGGGATAATTAAGTAAAGTCTGACAAATTCCCTCAACCCTAATCCCCAATAACCCTCAACTCTCAGAGGGTCTATGCATGCTAGTTGAATAATAATGGAAACACACAAACTCATACATACAAAAGTGTTAATTTTTATCTTCCAGATCCCTATCCAGGCATAAGGGCTTGTACAATACAGAAAAAGGGAGGACAGTGAGTGTACAGTCCCCCTCCTGCCTCATAATAGGAACCAATTGTAAACATTTTTACTTATTTGTTGTTCTGCTTCGACTTTCGTATGCATGTGCTGCTGTTCTTTATTTGTTACTATTCATGAAAATGGTGGCCATAGATAGTTCACAGATCGACCTACGTGCACGCTTACGGTGATCAATCTGCCGCAAATCTTAAATTCTTCCATAAATCTGCCCCGATACCGATCTAACAAATTACAGACATGTCTGTAATTTTTAGCTTTATCCTCTTACTTTGGATGGGGACCAGTATCCAAACTAAATGCCGACACACAAAAGGTGCACAGTCGATTCTCATTACCCATGGTCCATCTGCCAGGAAATTTTCCTGAGAGGGGAGGTATGTAAGAAGGCCTTAACATTGGGACATAGGGGCTAGAATGGACAGAAAGCAAGATGGTATGGGTGGGTATGAATCTGCTTAGAAAGTTAAAGGGAACCCCATGATATTTGTTAATAACATTTGTTTAAACTTGTAATCAGGAGGAGGGACTGTAATGAGAGCAAAGAGACTAACTCACAGAGACTTATATCCCAAGCTGTCAGCAGTGCTCCTCTTCCCCCTAGAACATGCTGTTTACATATTCACTCAGGAGGAGGGACAATGCTGAGAGCCCAGAGACTAGCTCAAAGAGACCTACATTCCAATTTCTGTTTACATATTAACTCGGGAGAGGGGGAAGTGCTGAGAGCCCAGAGACTAAATCACAGAGACTCAAAGCTCACTCAAAGATTTCAGAACTGTCTCTACCCCCCCCCCCCCAAATCTTAAGGGCAGTTCTAAGAGCCTGGAATGAGTCTCTCTGTGAGTCATTTATTTTTATTTCCTCCCAAAAACCTTAAATGTGTATTATTGTGTGAAATACATTCATTTCTCAGCTTTCTCTATCTTTTCCTTACACTTATCCTGTTTACTAGGTCAGTCTACCAACATCACATTTCCCAACTGTCACCTCAATAAAAAGTGTGGGGAAACCTTCAAATACGGACACTTCTCCTGGTGACAACTATCTTAGGCCCTCCATACACCTTACAATCTTTCCATACAATTTCTGTACAATCAAATTTTGTTCTACCAAAACAATGTAATATGAGGATCTTTCTAATCCTTCCAATCACTATGAATTCTATAGCTAGCCACACATGGTACAATTTATCATTCAATCGAGGTTTGATTCGATTTTGTACTTCGATTAAATAAAATCCAAAATCGATTAAAAGTTGTCATTTAATAGAAGTTCTCCACATGGGGAGCACGATAATTGAACAATTTCGACTGAAATTAAATCGAAGTAATCTAAAATCGTTGATTGGATTAATGTTTTTTTTAAGAGGAACTTTTTTTCCCCCAGGAAGTAGTCATATGTTAATAGCGCACATCGAGATGATAGAATCGAAACAAACAAAACACTTTCAGAAATGTAGTTCGATCATTGATCAATCAACCAAAATTTTCCAACTTGTCCGATCACTTTTCAATCGACGATTTTACTAAAATCGTACAATGAACGTCGATTGTACCATGTGGGCAGTACATCGATTAGCGTTCAATCGATCTTTTTTTTCATCGAAAATCGTCGATTGAACGCTAAAATTGTACCATGTGTGGCTAGCTTTAGGGAGGACCCGACACTACATAGTTGTTGGTAGATCTAATGGAGATTGTATGGATCGATCTTAAGGTGTAAGCTTTAAGCTGGCCATACACTTTTAGAACACTCTATACATTTTCCATTAGACCTACCAACCACTATGTAGTGCCAGGTCCTCCCTGATAGAATACATAGTGATTGGAAGGTGTAGAAATGTCCTTTTATTACATGGTTTTGGTAGCGCGCCGGTTGGTCAGCTGCAACTATGGCCAGGAATCGGCCTGTCTATGGGGGGCTTTACAGCTTGACTTCCCTTTGAGCTGCTATGATGGTGGCTTAGGGCTCCAGGATCCAAAAATAATATACTCACCTGCTGTTCAGTGGAATTGTATGAGCGATTCAATATTTATTCGCCAGGCTTCCGAGGGTTGACTCCGGGTGCAATATCGTGGGTGACCACTGGGGGCATTCAATGGTTTTCTATGGGAAATTTCTTCAATATACTTTGAATTGAGAGCCGAGATGACAGAATAACCCAGTAAAAACTGTGCTCAGAGATCTCAGCGGGATGACCAGGAAGCGAGGGGATACTGCAAGGGTCTTCTAAAATTACTCATTGCAGGTAAGTTTTTAAGTTTTTTTATGCTTTTCTCCCTATAATCATCACTTCTAGTGGCATTCATTTAATGATGTACTTCTGGTGGTAGGTCTGCTTTAAGGGCTTGTTTCCACTTGTGCGGAAGACTGCGGTTGCCTACGGCGCCCATTCTGTGAAATGGGCTCGTACCTGCCATGGTCAGGGGGCGGTTGAGGCGCGGTCTGCCGCCCAAAAACTCGGTTCACTGCGTTTTTGAGTCCATGACCACGGCCATAGAGGTGAATGGCCGCCACTTAAAACCGCATGAGATGTGGTTCTTAGCGGCAGCGGTTCTTAGGCTTCCACACAAGTGGAAACAAGCCCTAAAGCAGACATTAAGCTTACCTTAAAATTTGGTTTTCTATAATAAAAAATGAAATAAATGATCAAGCTCATCCTTTGGCTTCAGTATTTTCTGAGTCATTCTCCTGTGAGGGAGCTTCTAGAAGAGCACACAATGAATCTGTACATCTGGTTCTATTTATACGTGCACAGGAAACGGAAATGAGACATGATCAAGTGACCAGCCAATCACAGAAGTGCAAGCCGATCAGATTAATCAGATGCTTCTCCCTGAGCTCTCCTTCAGCAGAACATTTCCTAGTAGAACTTGACACCCCAACATGTGTATAATTCTTTCTGTGATCATTCCTGACATATATGCTGTAGGATTTTTAATCAGAATGTCAAAATCATTTGGATTGATGAAGAATATGTAATGCATTAAGTAACATTATATAATTTATTCTGCAAACACCCTCTCCCTTCATAGATTAAATTGTGTGCCAATTACAAACATGTACATTCAACATGGTTTGTCCAAGAATGGTGACAACATCAGTTTAATTCATTATTCCGTGATGGACTTGATTTAACAGCTTGCTGAATAGTATCAAGCTGAGTTCACTTTGAATACTCATTTATTTGCTGGGGATTTAAGAGTGTCTCGTCCGAATACAAATACTGTACATGTTATAGCATAGTTTACCAGTCCTCGTATTAGGACTACAGAACCTTTTCCTTATATTTATCACATAATGTTAAAAGTTAAGTGGTCTGTTGTCCAAGTAGTTGAGAAACACAGGGCTAATAAGATATCTTTGGATTTTAATGCAGCAGAAGCACTGTGTTGCCAGCTCATTACATTTGTAAACCAATTAAATATAGAACAAAAGGCTATCAATGGTTAAAAAGAAAGGTTTTGTTAATGTTTACATACACTTTAACCAGTTCATGAACTTTTCTTCTACCAAAACCATGTAATATGAGGACCTTTCTAAACCTTCCAATCACTATGTATTCCATCCGGGAGGCCATTATTCTACATAGTTGTTGGTAGATCTAAAGGAAATCTAAAGATGTATATGTAATCTGTAAAATTAAAAAAAAAACTTCCTTTTTTTCTATTTTGA
>CM070036.1:67108823-67132560 GCA_036250615.1 Ptychadena robeensis | reverse complement strand
ATACATAGTGATTGGAAGGATTAGTAAGGTCCTCATATTACATGGTTTTGGTAAAAGAAATGTTGATTGTACAGAAACTGTATGGTAACATTGTAAGCTGTATGGTGACCTTGTCAATGCCATCACTATAATGGCTTTGTGGTCACAAAGTGGGGTTCACTAAGATAGAAGAACATTAAGGCCCCCATACACCTAACAATCTTTCCATACAATTTCTATACAATCAAATTTTGTTCTACCAAAACCATGTAATATGAGGACCTTTCTAATCCTTCCAATCACTATGTATTCTATCAGGGAGGTCACTATACTGCACAGTTGTAGATCTAATGGAGATTGTATGGATCAATCTTAAGGTGTATGGGGAGCTTTATGAACTTCTCTAGTATACAAATCCCAATGATCACTTAAGCCCCCCATACACCTTTAGATCACTCCATACAATTTCCAGTAGATCTTCCAAAAACTATGTAGTTTAGTGACCCCCTGATGGAAAATTTTACATGGTTTTGCATTGTGTTATAACGCTCTGCTGTATGTATTTAGGATATTCCACCATCTGTGGTTCCGATACAATTTTATACAGCAAAACACTACTGCACGTCCAAAAACAGATACAATGTATATGAGCAACACACACTGCATGATAAATGCGTTGCCAGCATCACAATGCAGTGCATAGGATGCGTTATAGTGTGAAAACCCTCACAGCTTTTTTTGAAAGGATTCATCAGATCTGTGATCCTGAAAAATAGACACATCCATGCAATCTATAGTTCCAAACCATAGTGCTCTCTACTGGCACCTGTTCAAATTACAGCACACTTCCCCCTCCTTATAAAGCAAATATTCTGAACTTGTCATTTGAGTGTCATCATAGCAGTAAGAACATTTCATTCAACAATAAAATAGGAGGAAACTATAAAATAATAATATCATTATAACTAAAGGAAAATATATACATAAAAATGCAATGACTCTTCTGGCTCCCCTCATTCCCTGCAATAAGTGAAGATATTACCTAGAGTATAATTGTTTGGATTGTTTCCTTGAGGTCATAGTTTGCCGGCAATAGAAAGTTTCTATTCATTAATTTTTTTTTACATATTTTCTTCTTTTAAATATCCTGTCCTGCAAGGAAGGACTTAGGACCCCTATGCCAGGTGGCCCTTGCAGGCTTTAAATCCGACCCCTATTTCTCATTTAAAAACTCATTGTGGCCCACAAAGCAAAAAGTTGGCCTATGCCAATGGCTAGTCTGGTATTCCAATGCAATAAAAGCTATATTTTTTAAACTAAGCAAAGAAGGAGCATTTCCTTCTGGACACCTTGTCCTATGCCCTATGGCTAGTCTGGTATTGTAACAAAAATAAGGTACTTCACCTGTCGTACCTCTTGGTGAATAGAGATGAAACTCTTAAGCAGGGAACACACGGCTCGATATTGGAGCCGTTCGATGTTCCCTGCAGCAGCGTGATAATGTCATAACGCTGCTGTCAGATATTGGAGGAGAAGGAGACACAGCACTGCTCTCTCTCCAGCTCAGCAGATGCTTTACATGGAGACCCACGGTCTCCATGCAACTTAATGGACATTGTGCATGGCGCTCAAAGAGGCCCATATCTACACGTGTGTGCCCAGCTTTAGAGTAGTGATTTCTGCCCTATTGCAGTAACTAAGGAAAGATAATTCCATATTGCCATAAGTCTGCATCACTGATAATATTGAAATATTAAATGCAATGCAAAATATCTTCTAGTCATATAAATATACATATAGTAAGCTCTTTCGCTAAACTTGGTTGTGTGCTGGACTGAAATATGTATCTGTTTTTGCTTTACAAGTAAAGTGACAAGTGATCAAGTAAGATTACTGAATAGCCATTGCATTACAAAACTGTTAGGATTCAGGTCTGCTTTATCACCCACCCACAGGGACAGTGATGGCTGAGAATTATTTCATACCGCTAATAATAAGGTCTTTTGGGGAATAGGTTCCCGTAGTATAAGAAAAGTTGGAACTCATTTGCTGTACTTTTACTAAATGTTATACTCTAGCAAAGCTCTTGAAAGTAAATTAGTAACTTGATGACAATGGAAATGATTTCCATTGCGTGACAGATTAAAACTTATATATACTGCGCATCATTTTCCAGTTCTCCTTGGTCTCCCTTGCTCTTCTGTTTATTGAATATATATGAGCTTAGAAGATGGATAGGATCCCATGCCCTGCAGCAGTGTGAGTCATTTGAAAGTGTGTTCATGTTGTTGTAATTGAAACGATTAAGGTCACAAAACTGTAGGGCAGTCTTAAAGGCTGCCGATGTCACCTTGGCAGAGAATTTCACATCTCTTTCCATCCTTATTTGGATATTGTTGACATCTCTAGTTTAAAGACAATTTAAAACTAAATCTTATAAATGGAAAAACAACAAGACCTTGGCCTGGACTAGTCTCAGCCTTTAAGAGTAATGTGCTTATTGTTTGTTTGAGGTGAGCGACTGAAACTACTTAAGACAAAATATCAGCTCTACATCCAGGTCATTTTTGTAGTACAACTTTAGTAATAGCATTAGCCATAGGAAAATATATAACACACTGCAGCATTTTCATAGGGTCTCACAAACGCTAGTATGGGAGGTATTACGCAGCACACTGCAGTTACCCAGTGTATTTTTGTTTGTCTGTTGGTATTAATTCTTATGTAGTGTTGTGGGTAAACAGCACAACGTGGCTAGTGTGAAAGGGCCCTTGGCCTTCATGGGAAGCAGAAATGACCAAATGGTTCTGATCAGAAAATCGGGGGAGAGCAACCTAATCAGATAATCAAATAGACCACAATGTAACCACAATGTGAAAGTTGTATGGCCGGCATCCCAAACAAATATTTCAAAAGATAATGGTTAGGGTAACTAGAGAATACTAGTGTCCCTTACCATTATTTATTTTCTTTACAGAATGTAAAGACCAGGGGACTTCAAGGGCCACCCTAATTGTTATTACCATACTCCTGCAGGGGAATTAAATCATAAGTCCGTAAAAGCGATATAATAAATGATGTGAAATAAAAAGGTAAAAAAACAAGTTCAGTCTTAGAGTCCTGCTTCTGCTTTATTCTTTCACAGTATGGTGTTTCTAAATGTCAACATATCTCCTGTCTGGATTTGGTCAGTATATTCATCTGTAATTTGAAATAGCATGGCATCATACCTCGACGCGCGTTTCAAAAAACGTCTTCATCAGGAGGTATGGAATGAATGCCTAAATTGAGTAAGGATAATGGGTCTCTAACTTAAAGACGTCACTCATTTTAGGACTTCAAAATAAATATATACACACTTACCAGATTATGGGTTAAAAATGTGTATCTATGTCAAGGTTGGTACGTCATGGAGTCACCAGGGAAGAACGAGGTTTTTTTTAAACGCACGTCAAGGTATGTTGCCACGCTATTTTAAATTACAGATGAACTGGATGAATATACTGACCACATCCAGCCAGGAGATCTGTTGACATCCAGAAACACCATACTGTGAAAGAATAAAGCAGAAAATCTTTTCCTTAAGACCTGGACTCTAAAGCTAGCCATACACAGTCGGATTCCATGGCCAATTAAGTGTGTCCGATCGCTACATACCACCTTGTCCCACGGATTCCTGGACGATTCTGTGTCCAATCGCTTACTCCACAAAATGGCAACTCCCCCTGATGTGTGCAGAATCGGATCAGAAAGACCAACATGTTGGTTCTCTGTCAGATCCGATTCTGGGCCCCCGAACGATCGGACGTGATCGGACGTGATCGGACGGACAAGGTGGGCTTCACACGATTCCGGGACGATCGTTTCGCGTGCACGCGCCCGGAATCGATCGTCCCGGAATCCGATGGGAAACGGACCCGTGTATGGGGGCCTTAAGACTGAACTTGTTTTTTTACCTTTTTATTTCACATAATTTTTTATATTGCTTTTACAGACTTATGATTTAAATCCCCGCGGGGGTATGGTAATAGAAATTAGGGTGGCCCTTAAAGTCCCCTGGTCTTTACATTCTGTAAAGAAAATAAACAATGGTTAGGGACACTAGTATTCTCTAGTTACCCTGACTATTATCTTTTGAAATATCAGAAATGCATAAACATAAAGGTTTAAAGCTTAATCTCCTAAGCATTAACCCAGAATTTTTATTCACCCATGAGCTACACTTGGGTTGCTTACCTGTCCGAAGGGAGCCTGAGATGTCTCTCTGTATTGGCATCCCTGCCAATCCTTCTGGGTGGGGGGCAACATTCACCTGCATGTAAATGCAAGCAGAAGCACCCAGGGTCCTCAAATACCTAGCATCATCAATGATGTTGGGAATGTGAAGGGGGGAAGGAGTGGGCAGGTAAATCAAACAATGCCCAGGGGGTTAATGGTTTAAAGCAACCTGGCTTTTGACATTCTGTATGCTAAGCAAAGCCTCCATGTAAATAGTGAACCATTACTTCCTCCCAAGTACATAAATCTAATCAAGCAAAAAACTATATGTAAGCACTAGTGCTAAAAACTGGTTACAAGAGGCTTTAGTTGCTTTAAGAAAACCTTAGCCCAATGTTGTATTGGCTACTTGCATATTTGCTGTGATATCCACATAAACATAACCTACTATTTATATATAACTTTAAAAAAGCAAGCCCAAACAAACCCTTGAAACAGCTTAAAACTGTTAAAACTGCTTATTTCAAAAGAAGGCTTCTTGAATCATAAATACTTATGAAAAGGAACCATTCACACTGGCTCTTTAGTGAGCTGCCCACAGCTGTGCACTGTGTTAAGAAACACCTCCATGTTATCCCTATGGATAGGATGTTTTGGGTCATGCAAGCACTGGAAAGACAGCATTTCTAAATGCCCATGTGAATGGCGCCTCACTGAGGAGCTGACTGGAGGTGCTAACCCCCTTCTGGTAGAAAACAGTTTATGTGTAACCAGCAAACATTTGAGAATTTTTTGGCCACTTGTAGAGGTTTTCATTCTTATATTACGAGCAACCTGCTGTCCATAGTTTTCATTGTGTCCAAGTTTTAAAAAGCAAAATATGTAAAATTCATATTGAAGTCTAAAATAAGCAATGGCAAAAAAAGGCATTCTTCATTCGTTTCTGTGCCACTTGATAATCTGTGCTCTTGAAAATAGTAATTGTTGAAATTATAGATGATGATTTGCAGATTGCAGATAAATTGTTGAAAAAACTGACAACATTGTGTGAGGCCATGATATGTATGCTCCAGATGATAGGTTGTTCCTATCATCCCTTTATTTCCAAATATTAGAATGAAAATGTTGATGAATATGTTACAGTAGAGCTCCGGAGCACCTAAATACCAAGAAAGAGTCTTTGAGTTTATGCCAGGCTATCCTTTGTCTTCTTGGACCTAGCACAGATTGTGCATATGCAGAAGCGATGCATGGGAGAGCCAGCTGTACAGGGCTGTGCTAGAGTAGGCTGTGTCCAGAAGACAGCTAACTGACACCAAGCAGTGGCTTACAAAGTTGACTCTAGCTTTCAAAAAATGGCTAGGCTAGTCTCCAAGCTGATATGTTACTAAGGTTGATAGTTATAATAATTATTGTATACAATTACTGGTACTTAGCCAACTTAATGATTAGGCATTCTAAAATGTTTTAAAAATATGAATTGCCTTCCATCTTATTTTATCCATTCACATGGTCTTCAAAAGATTAGATTCAATCACCTTAATAATATTGCTCCTCACAAGTTAGTTAGAATGGAAAATCTAAACAGTTTGAAAGCCTTCCAGTGTAGTTCGAGTTGCAGTGTGTGTTACAATTTAGAACTTTAAGAAAATAAATTCAATTGCATTGAAATCCCAAACAAAGCAGAAACTTTGGTTAAATATACATGCAATTGTACCTCCTTTACACCATTAGCAAATTAGAAATATTTGGCAATGTAATGTTGACCATGGTTTCTGTATGTATTTTCAAACTTTAATTACACACTAATTATGGTGTTAAGTTAAGTAAATTTACCCTAAACCAGTAGAGAACATTAGATGTGGCATTTACTACTTACATGTATTGAATACACCAGCGAAGACCCAGCACTGTCCATATTTCACTGGCAAGCTGGAACTGAAGTATTCTAGTAGGATGTCTACACTTCCAGTCCAGGCAGATGGCGCAACTCCAAAGGCATAGTCATTATTCCAGTTTCCAGCAACAACACCATTATCATCTCTGGCATTTATCTAACCAAAGAAAAATACATTCCATTAAAATGAACAAGCATGGTTATATTACCAGACAAACATACAAATTGCAATTAATGAAATAAGTGATATGTTTGTAAATATGAGTTATGATGATTAACATGCACAATTAGACACTTCTGATCATTTTTACCTGAAACTGCAGAGAATTTAACACTATTGTGTTATTTCCGAATGTAACTTATGTGTGAAGTCTTAAATACTTTTGTAGGCGAGTTGAGGAGAAAAGGACCTTGAGGGTAGACTCATATGGGAGCTTCTACAGTTATGTTGCTAAACTCACCTGTTGCTTTCACTTTTTTTTACAGCATAGCTATACTGTACTTATTATTTACCCCTATCCTACAAAGCAAAAAAGCCAAAATGAATGTTTACTGCAGAAAAGTTCTGCAGCTGTTCTACCAAGTAATGATGAACTTTAGCTGTTAAAAATAAATCTGATGCTGTATTATGAATTCAGAGAATAAAAGATCACCATGGAAAAACTCAACAGCAGCTAATGAGGTCTGGAGAACAAAATAAATATTGTCTGCATTTAGGAATCTAATGTCCTCGATAGTATGAACAGGTCTGGTAATCCAGGTCTTCAGTGGAAACGATGAATTAATTGACCCAAAAATGTATGCAAAAAATAATTTTGCCCCTGATAAGATGAATCAAGTAAAAAAAATAGCCACTTCACAATGAAGCACTGCTATGCACAATGATTTTTTAAATGCTGAAAGACCACTGAAAATGACCTCACATTTGTTTATTACCAATGCCACTTCAAAACATTGTATACGTTTACTTTATAGTTATTTCACAATATTTCTTTTAAAACAAATGTTCACTCATATGATATCATATGATCACTGTTTCAGTGCTAAGTTAGTAATCTTCTAACTTTTTTTGAGGTGACTTTTTTTGTTAAACAGACTTTTACTAAATAAAGGTGTTGAGTTGCCATTAGGCTCAGCAGTAGTGTTTCTAATACACTTTGGTTAAAGCGCACCTAAACTCAAAGATAAATTCCAAAATAAAAATGTAAAAACAAAAAAATTAGGAAGGGTCAGGTGGAGCATAAACAGATCTCTCCTCACAGGTAACAATTTTTTATTTACATATTGCTCCAGTAATGGGGGGTTGGCTAGCTAGGGGTAAAAGTTTGTCTGGTGGGTTTAGGTGCACTTTAAGGTAAAAGTTAGCATTAGAAATAATATTAGATATATTTTTTCATGGCGCAGTACGAGTGATCACAGCAGAGTGCGCTACACCTCTGTCCACGTCGCCGGCATCATTAAGAACACCAGCGACGTGGGCTGGGAAGCCGACACTTCTCCATTATAATGGAGGTCTATGACGTGACACCGATCATGCAGAACGGTTGGTCCTATTCAAATACAGGTTAAGAATGTGGGCCAGCGCCCCCCCCCCCCCGAATACCTTTGCGTCCCCCAGTTTGGGAACCACTGCATAAGTGGAAGAAGTTCATACCACCAGGACCCTTCCTAGAGCTAGCCAGCAATCTAAACCGAGCAATTGGGGAAGTAGGGCCTTAGTCAGGGAGGTGACCAAGAACCCAATGTTCATTTTGTTAGAGCTTCAGAGGTCCTCTGTGGAGGGAGGAGGACATTCCAGAAGCACAGCCATCTCTGCATCAATTCACCAATCAGACTTGTATGGTAGAGTGGCCAGACTGGAGTTTGCCAAAAGGCACCTGAAGGACGCTTACACAATGAGAAACAAAGTTCTCTGGTCTGATGAGACAAAGATTGAACTCTTTGGTGTAAATGCCGTGTCGTGACATTTAAGGGAAACCAAGCACCAGGCCAATACCATCCCTACAGAGAAGCATTGTGGTATCAGTGGCATGAACTGGGAGACTAGTTAGGATGAAGGGAAAGATGACAGAAATCCTGGGTGAAAACCTGCTCCAGAACACTCTTGAACTCCGGGACGACAGTTCATCTTTCAGCAGGACAACTTCTCTAAGCACACAGCAAAGATATCAAAGCAGGGGCTTCAGGACAACTGTGTGAATGTCCTTGAGTGGCCAGCCAGAGCCCAAACATGAATCCAATTAAACATATTTGGAGAGATCATAAAATGGCTGTGTACTGACGCTTCCTATCCAACCTGATGGAGCTTGAGAGGTGCAGCAAAGAGGAATAGGTGAAACTGTCCAAGTATAGGTGTGCCAAGGTTGTAGAATCATATTCAAAAAGACTTTAGGCTTTTTAATACATTTGTCAAAACCTCCAATAAACTTTTTGCACTTTGTCATTATGCGGTGTTGTTTGTAGAATTCGGAGAAAATTATTTATTAAATCCATTTTAGAATTAGGCTGTAACATAAAATGTGGAAAAGGTTATGCTCTGTGAATACTTTCCGGATGAATTGTACTAATTTGTATACGAACCATGAGTAATGCTTGAAAAATCTTTTTAAATAACTTTTTTCTCTTACATTTGGACCATAAGTGGTATACATTTCAGCAAAGTGTGACTTACAGATATCTACACTTCCACTTATTAGAAGATAATATGTGTGACATATATTTTTACATCTCTATTAGATTTTTTATTTCAGCAGTTTTTAAATTTTACACTATCTACCTTCATTTCCATCTACCACTTCACATGCTTTTGAAACAACGCTTAAATGTTACCCTCAATTAAGTCTTAAGTCAACGTCTTTGACTTCCCCAGAGCTTCTCTATGTCTTTGATGTCACAAGCCATTATACTTTGTTATTGTTCAGTCAATTACTGTAAATGACTTATTGCTGAACATTAGATATTGGCCTGCCACTTTCCATCACATAGGACTAAAAGCATAATAACATGTTTCTTGTGATAAGTAAAGAAGCCTTTCATGACTTTCTACATTCTATGCAGCTTCATCAAGTACAGCATGAAAGGGAAGGTAAGATAGACAATTCACAGCTACAATATGCTATATGGGATATTGGTTTAAAGGGTAGATTTCAAATGCAATAATGGACAGTCATTTCAATGTAACAAAAACACAAATGATAGGGCTACATGTAAGTACAATATATCAATATATATATATATATATATATATATATATATATATATATATATTATAGTATAATGCTATAAAGATCTCATAAACAGCAATCAATATACCATTGACTATGCACAAGAACCCCCGATGAAGCGGAAGCCTGTGAATATGCTGGGAATATGCAAAATATCTACATTTCCTGTAGAATAGTATGCATATGCACTTTGAAGGACTGTACTGTATCTACATGATATGTGTTACATGAATAATTATCTAGAATTTCAATTATGTTTAATAACTTAAATCAAATTGACATTTCATGCTTCAAAATTCCCCATTGTCCTTAAAGAAATTTCAGAAAACATTTTGGTTTTCTCTTAAAATATTTTTGGGGATGTTGGCATTCAAAAGATAAAGGAGACTGGCTTGTCCACCACATGGAACACAGTCTCCATCCAGCAATCCTTTAAGGGAGCAAGAGACTTGTACACCCATAAACTCATAAAACTTATCCTGAAGAAGTGGCCGTTTAGACCATCAAATGCTTTGATGTTGAAAGTAATTATTTTTTTATCTACGAATAAAGAATAATTGATCATACAAACATTGTGACACACCGTGGACAGAACAAACATACCGTTACAACCACCCCGAGGCAGAGGAGAGCGACCTATTCGAAGCAAGTTTATCTTGTGAAAATCTAGTGTGACAAACTGCTCCAACAACTAAAATTATAAGTAACTTATTCTGAAAGAGTCAAATTAAAGTTCCTGTCACGCTCCCCTCCTTCCTGAATAGAAGAAGAAGAAAAAACATTGACACTGTTTCTATTGCTTTTTGTTCTCTCTCCCCTTTAATTTTTCCGTCGAAATCACCAGGGAGCCTTAAAGTAAACTACTAGAGATCCTAGGTTGAAGACAAACCATAACCTATTCTGTTTTAATATCTGAACATATTTACCAATCATTTGTCAAGTAAATCAGCTGCAAAATAGGTATTTTAATTGGGCATTGAAGTGTTTGTCCGTGGTTCAGCTTTAAATTGCAAGTTTAAAAAATGGCCTAAAACTGTGTTCATTACAGTTTTTGTAAAGGAAATACATTATCATGTAACCCAATACTGACACAGGGCTAAGGTTAAAGAGTAAACCGAGACAGGGCATTTTTTTTAGCTGTATGCCTGTATTCAGAAACTAGGCTGTTGCAGCATATAGACATGGCCAACAATAAGTTGCATTTTAAGTGTAGCCTCAGGTAAAACTAATTACAAACTTGCTTCTGGCAAGGAGAGAGCTAGAGGTAAAAAAAAAAAGAAAGAAAAAGCTTTTGGAGCGTATTGTGCCATTTTTAGCATGTTGGAAGAAACTAAGCTCATAAAAGAACCGGGACAAGAAGAACATTTGTCATAATCATTTGCAACCAGTCCAAGTTCACCTAAAAAAATCCAGAACACTGATTGGTGCATAGAAGGATGTAAGGTTGCCCAGAATATTTAGTGATCTACATCTGCATATCAGTAAAGATGCTACTTATTAACTACTAAGGACTAGTGATGAGCGACTAGGCAATATTCGAATCCGCGTAATTTCGCGAAAATCCGCCATAATATTCAATTCCATATTCGTAATCTCGAATATCCACACTTACGACATGAATTCCGATCTTAAAATCGCAATTGCGATCCAATATGCGCAATGCATGCAAGTCAATGGAGCTCGGATATTCGACTGGGAGAATATCCGTCATTTCCGTTTAAAAAAATCGCATTGCGAGTATATAATCGCGATCCCATTCATTGCAATAAATTGCGATTATATATTTGCAATTCTAAAATCGCAATACAATCGCGAAAAATGGCGATCTCGTCGGATATCTGATGATATATTCGCGAAATGGCGAAATAGCGATATACGAGCTAAATATTCGAAAATCGAATATTCGAGCTCAACACTACTAAGGACATTGATAAGTGTAGAGTTGGGGTCCCTTTTATAGGGGAAAAGTAAATAATTGATAAAATCAATCAACAAATGTGTGTGTGTCTAATTTGAAAAAAACAATAATTTTAGGTTTTACATAATCACATAACTGCAAGTTTAAAAAGAAATATGTGTTAAATAAACAAACAAACTATGTATTTACCACTGCTGATCCAACACGACAGATCTTGATAGGGTTTCCTCTTCCTGAAAGATCTAATTCAGCTTTGTCCATCAAATATAGGCAAGCATCAAGTATCTGCTCTTCAAACTAAAATGACATTAGACAGACATTTTCTTAGCTTGTCAGACCCCATTATTAAATCATCAGATGTAAGCTATAACCATGATAACCAGATTGTTTCTTGACTAGGAATGTAGAGTATATATATAAGCAATTTATAAAAATTTAGATAACAAGAATCTAATAAAATGATATACAGGAATGATTTGGTCAAAGGATACTTTCTACTTGGATACACCAAAGAGACAGACAACATGAAAGGTTCCTGGAGGAAACCCCGGCATTGCAGGTAAATGGCGCCGCCCCCCTGCATCTCGGGTATAATCAATGCAAATTTGACCATGTTCAGAATTGCCACGGGCTTGCCGGGGATCGTGGTACCTGAGTGCTACCTGAGTGCTACCTGGAGTGTAGCTCAGGGTAAGTTAGTTTTACAGAACAAACTCACTCAGAGCTATTCTCCTCAAGTTTAGCACAGAGTGAGTTTGTTTTGTAACCCAAACTTACCCTGAGCTACACTCCAGGTACCAACAAGGAGGTTAAATATAAACAAACCTTGGAGCAGCCTTGTCTGTCTGGACATAATTCCCAACCCACAAATTGCCCAGGGTTTGACCATGTTTTAGGGCACATTACACATTGCAAGGCCACAAGTTCTCATGTGTGTACAGGTGTGCCATAGCCTATTGCTTTATGGCCACTTCTGCACTGTGCCTTTTCCCCATATTTAATACTTGTGCAGATTTAGCCTCAATGCTTAGGTGAAGTTAGATTACCGGGTAGGAGGTTTACAGTTGTGAGCTCTTGCTCGACGCAAACATAATAAAGTAGCTGCAGATGAATCACCCTTAGGTGTGCAACCTATTTTAAAAATTTTCGCTACAGCTTACTTGGTTACTAGAATTACTCATTGTTGATGTTAAAAGTATCCTACAAGTATATATAGAATATATAACCCTGGCACTGAAGAGCTTTGGAAGGGTTCTTGATGACCGCAAACCCATACTCACAATGTATAGCAGACATAATAAGTATAGACATTGATTTATATATTCCAAAGCTTACGTTATACACTGCTGTCTATCACCCTGTACGCATTCCATCATCTTAGGAAATAAATAATACATGACAAGCTTCAAGCATACTAATTCACAAGATTCTCACCTGTCCGTACTCCCAGGGTCGTGTCTTAATCCTATTCAATTCTCCATGAAAAATTACACCACAGTCATTCATCACATATTCTTCTATTTCTTTCGGATCATCCATGTACACAGCATCCTCTGTGCAGCACAGCACAACAAAAAGATAAGATTATAGGAATCAGATGCACAAAAACAAAATAGCAAACACATATTTCAATATATTCCACAAGTTTTAAAATAATACTGGCAAATAAATAATAACATGAAGAATAAAAAAAAACATGAAGTGCTACGCAAAGGGAAGGGGACTGGAAGGCTCATATTTATTTATTTTTATAGTGTAGCATTGAGAAATCTTGGAGCCTACTATCAGCATTTAAGGTGTACATTTTTTGGCAATTCTGGAACTTCTGAAGGGTGTATGAAGAGATCTCCGCAACATTTTACAGTGAGGGAAATAAGTATTTGATACCCTAATGTCAAAGAAATGAACAGTCTATAATTATTTTGGGAGGTTTATTGTAGCTATGAGAGATACACTAACAACAACTGGGCTATAAAACTATCACAAAGCAGCTTGGTGAGAAGATGACAATAGTTGGCACAATCATTAGCAAAAGGAAGAAACAAAAAACAACTGTCAGTGTCCCTAAGTCTGGGGGTTTATAGGAGATCTCACCTTGTAAGGACAGACACAAAGCGGTGCAGAACTACATGTGATGAACTTGTAATGATCTGAGGGGCCATAGTCAAGAAAACAATTGGCAACACACACTGTGGTAAGGACAAATCTTGCAGCACCCTCAAGGGCTCCCCTGCTTAAGACAGCACATATACAGACCCATCTGCAGTTTGACATGAATGAACACACATGAGTACTGGGTGAAAGTATTATGGTCAGAGTAGACCAAAATCTTGCTTTTTGGCAACAAATCAACTTTGTGCATTTGAAGGAGGAGAAATGCTGCCTAAAGCTAGCCACACACGGTTCGATTTTGGTTCAATCGATGCTCGATTAGATGAATTTTTTCATCGATTGAACAAAAATCGAGAAATGCCCACATGGTACGATTGTGCCAAAATCGTTTTATAATCGTCGATGTTTGTGGTGTTTCTCCTGGATCAATTAGATTTTATATAATAACACAGACCACTTCAATCTGAACTTCAATCGTTTCCATACCAAAATCGACAATTTTAGTAATATTTTGGAATCGAAATCCCACCACAAACTCGCAAAATTTTATGTGGGGTGTATGTTGATCTAATCGAGCATTGATTGAACCAAAATTGAACCGTGTGTGGCTAGCTTAAGACCTCAAGAACACCATCTCCACTGTCTAACAGGGAAATGCATTTATTATGCTTAAGGGGTGTTTAGGTTTAAGAAGTGTTTAGGCACAGGCTTCACTAAGTAGAAGATGTGATGGTCAGGACCATGTACTCTTATGTTTTGGGTGAGAATTTCCTTCCCTCATCCAGGGTATTGAAAATGGGTTGTAGATGGGTATTTCAACATGATGACAAACATTACACAAAAAAGCAAGAAAAACATTGGTCATTGCATTGTTAGAGGACAATCGTGCAAAATCAGCAGGGGATCATATACTTATTTCCCTTACTGCACATGCCTCTAATAACTACTAACTGTGCTTTAGGGGAGGGCCTTACCCTCTCCTTGAACAAAATGACTATTGTGTGTACATCACTTTTTATTTTGTTGTTGATGGCAAGCTTCAGAAACCTGAACTGTGCCATTGAGTACTATTTTTTATATTGTGTATGCAGGTGAGCTAAACACCACTAACTGGCATGAGCTATTAACCATTGTTATTAATGTTTATTATATGAGCGACTTAAAAACATTTTGTGGTTTTTTTCACTATTGCCATATATTTCTTACCTTTGCACCAAGGATTAAAGAGAATGTATGTATCCGTGTCAGATCTTCGGGATGTCCTCAGAATACCATAGGGGGTTAAAACTGCAACATACATGCGGAATTTGCCAATGATGCAGTCAGGAGCCGATAGAATAGTCAAGTTGACAATGTTTTCTTCAATGGAAGAAATTTTTGCTCCCCATTTTCCTACTTCCAACTTCTCCACAATTGGGATTGGTATATATGTACCTTTGCTTTGTTGTGGATAGCGACCTTAAATAAAGTGAAACACTTACATGATGACTTTTAAAATATAGAAAGTAACTTTTTTTTCTGCAATATATAATTTGTACAGCTTGAATGTTTTGACTCATAAAGCATTGTTTACATAATAAATATTCTGTGCATTTCATCTACAATCTATTTACAATCCAGGCAATTATAAATAATTAGCAGGAGGAAAGCACAGATCTAGAGAATAAATCAAGCAGAACACAACCTATTATAGTGTATGGTCTCCATGGCTATTTCAGGAGGACTTTAGCCTCCCAAAATGATATCAAGCCCCATATGTATGTATATAGTAATTATCATACTATTATTAAAAAATATGCCCAAAATTTCATACCAGAGCACTTGCACACTGAGGCCATGTAGGTTACTAATAGACACAAGACTATGAATTTAAATTACTTACAGTATATCCTAATTACCATTCCTTCCTTCTAACCCTCGTTGCTAAGCCCTTCTTCTTCTCCAATACTAGTGGCATCCCTGATGGGCCCATCCACACTACCGTGTTTTCCAGCAAGTAGATTGTGTTAACGCTGGTGCAAAAGACACAATGAATCACAGCCTTAACCTTTCTGAACTGAAATAAGAGAAGTACCCGTGAAGGTTATGGTGAGAAGGGATGAAAGGAATCAAAAAGCCCTCAACTCGAGCAGTGCATAGCATGTTTTTAGAAGGCTTGATTTGTGCTATGAACTGAAATAAGTAATGCATTGTGATTTGCACATCATTGGAAGCCAGACAGTCAGTTACAGCACCATGTACTTAAGGGATATCTGCCAATTTTTTTTATCAGACATTTGATATCATGCCTCCTGCAGATTAAAATAATTACTTCTCTTTATAGGAAGGGACACTGAATAACAGTTATGGCTGTTCAACCTAGACACCACTTCCATGTCTCTATCTCATTCGATTAACAACCAGTCTCAATCTATATGTATAATGGAAAAATACTTGGTTACACTCAATACTTAAAGGTATTTTTAGAATAAACATTTGAAATGTTTTTTCATAGTGAGAGACTATTTCATTCATCATTATATTTGCTACATTAGGAAATGCACATGACTTTGATCAATAATGATGGATTTTCGGCATTCCTGTTACACAATGTAACCTAAAAATAGCTAGCACCATTGTGTACATCACATCAATATGAATTTCATTAAGACATATCTAGAGAAAAGTCACTTAATGGTGGGGAAGGAAACATGATATTGGAGCAGGAAACAGACAGTGACTGTTCAGTAGATGCCTTTCCTACACTGATCAGAGCAAATTGGATCTTAAAGGCTATCTATTGTAATTGCAAGGTTTTTTTTTAGGTCTGTGTGTTTAAAATTATTTATATGAGATCAACTTATTTTTATATTGTAGGCACTTTGTATAAGAAAAGGTTTGGGCACCTGGAATTCCCTTCCAAATGATTTCACTATTAGTAAATCTATAGCCATAACACTGGTTCCAGCACCACCACTTCTGGCTAATATCTTATGCTAAGGCCAATTTAACGTAAATAAGGTTTTATTGCCAAATTCATTTTAAAATATGTTTTACAGTGTGCACACAAACTTAATGTTAATTTTTCTTTTGAAATTATTTTTTCAATTTTAGAAATGCTCTGAGCGGGAGCTAAGGAGGCTGGAAAGTTGTTTTTGATCTGTCTCTGCCTAGCGTGTAAGTTGGGCTCAACCCGCCAAGCTCACTGACAGAAAGCATAGGTGGATCTTTACTATGCACTGTATTTTCACCTAGAATAACCGATTACACATGTAATGAGCTGTGTGTGTGAGAGCTGGTAGAATGAGTCAATCTCTCACACATACAGCTCTTTCATCTGTCTCTGACACTTTATTGTTTATGTTAGTGGAATGGATCTTCCATCTCACACCTCCTCCACAGCTAGGCTTATTGCTGGGAAAGAGCAGATACTGTAAGACACAGCCATTTTGGGGGGGGGGGGGGGGGGGGGGGTGTTTGGGTCAAGTCAAATTATGCAAAAAAATTTAGCCTATCTCTAGTGAACTAGAATCTAGTATTTAAATAACAATGTTCCGATTCAGTTCCTTTTTACAGTTTGCTAAAAAAAAAACTTACAATAGTATTGATAAAAGTGATTTCAAATGGTCCAGAATAAATAAAAGTGCATACAATTTGTCTAAAAGTTCTTTTATCTTTTTTTGGAAACATAAATGCACCTGCTAGCACATATGGTGTGTACTGTACAACTCACACGTTAGCATTAATGCTATACACAACGCAGTGAGTAAAGTGAAAGAGCCGTAACTATACTATTAGTGTAATGTGTTGGTAGTAAACGGCCAGTGTCTACCTTTTCAGACAGACAGTATCTTTCTCTTAGTCAAACAGTTAATAACAAACCAAGAAACGTACATGGCATTACTAATTTGTATTATTTTCCACAAGTTGCACATAATTGAATATTTAGTAAGACCTCTACTGATAAGTAGATGTGATGCAAAATACTTGGCATAAGCATTCACTGTGCATGTAGACTGAAACCGAGCCAATCAAAGCTACCTAGAAGAAGACTTTGATTGTTCAATTTGATATGCTAATGTTAAATATTATATCTCATTTATCATCTGTAATCATAGAACATAGCATGAAAAAATGGTTGTGCAAACCCTTAAAATGGGTCTAAATGCTTGAAGTCTCATCCTGCTATTCTAAGGGCCAAACAATGATTTTAATCTCTTGCTCTTCACTCCTGAGAGCTTTAACCACTTGTTGACAATTATCTCATTAGCAATATATTGATTTCAGTATGCTGTAAATGAGGTAACTGACTACCAGTGTTTAAATCTCTCAACACATCGGTTAAAAGTCACAGCAGCAAAAATGTATATCGTACATGTAGTCATTATAATATTTATAGGAAGTTACGCCCCCAGTCAAGTGTGTGGTGATTTTGTCTAATTAAATGTTAAATTCTTGCTTAGTTCTTGTTGTTTATACCTAAATTTATGTAAGGCAAAATTGCATTTCTAAAAGCTGAACTCCAAGGAGATAAGAATAACGCTACCTCTAGAATCCTGCAGATACCATGATATGTACGTTTTACCTCCCTAACGTTCTGCCTTTACGGGGCCCTTTTTAACGGAGCAAAGGGGCAGTTCCGCAACCCCAGAAATGCTGGTGATATGAGAAACAACGCAGCTTACAGGGGTTTCCCCATCCCCGCTCCTGTTGCGGACACAAACAGCAGACGAACTTGGTTCATCTCAACTGCTAGGGAGGTTAAAAGAAATCAGTCAAAGTATTTAAACTTAGGGCTCCTTTACACTGGCTTTTTTTAACCAACCAGGAAATGCCCAATTAGAGAGTGCCTGAAGGTTTTTGGCCTTTTACCCAATAGACCTGTCAAGGGGGTGTTATCTAAACACTTGCAGACAGGAGCGGCCGCTCTCTTTCCGGGCTGCTTGAGGACAAAAAGCACCTGCATAAATGTAACTTTAACTAGCCTCTTGCTGTACAGCTTTAGCAGATATGAAGAAGTCAATTGGGTGTGCTGTAGTGCCTACGGGATAATTAGAAAAATTACAATAAAGTGAGATCATAGTGAAAAGGTGATTAGCCAATATATTGTCAGCAATAGTGGTGTGTATGGTATGGTGTATGGGATGGTCATGAAATTTCAACTAGTTTATGTGGGGGTTAATTGCAATGCCCTTAAACAAGGTAGCATCACTAGTGTTAATTGCAAAAATTCTAATTTGAGAATGTGGGAAGATCTCAAATATAGTGCTATATCTTTGTAATTGTGAAAATATTTTTTTATATCAGTACATAACTACCGTGCATTGTGTTCGCAATATAAGTACAGTACAAATGCCGATTTGAGCCCTGAACGTAATCTGTGGGAAAGTACCATACATTGTCTTCATAATATGCGCATGTACACGTGCCTATTAGCTCAATGAAGGTAATAATAACTGGAGATCACAAATTCTCAAATATATTGTGAATAATAGGCAAACAATTTGAGATATTTTGCGAATATGAATATTGCCTATGCTGCTTATCACTTATCACCAGTTTCAGAGGGTTTTTGTTTCAGAGTTATGTTAAAATTTTTAATATAAATTTTCATCTTGACTTCTAATTTTTTTTACACAAAAGTCATGTGTTAGAACACTTGATACCATGTTTAGGAGAGTTGCAATTAGCTAACAAAAGTCACAAAAAAGAATTGGACCATCCCTACTGATGTGAGGGATGGGAGGGTGTTGTTACAGAGCTGGACCACTTTGCAAGGGTAGTATCATAATGAATAAATACATATGCACATATTCATATGGCTGGCCTACATTAACTTTTTTTAATGCACTTAGTAAATATGTTTCTTATGAGCAACATTTTGGTTAGTGTTTCCTTTTTTTGGACAGAATGTAATAATCTATCCATCTGCTTTACAAACACACACATGCCCTCTTTCTAGACTGAACATGCTTTGTTTATTGGTACATTGAAAATAATAACAGGACTATAAAATCTTATTAGGCCAAGGATGGTTTTATTCTGCAGAGCATCATAGGAATTATTCATCCTTTTGGCTTTATAATCTTAGCAATAAGTATTCAGGAACTGTGTCTCCAGGAGAGAATGAGTTGAGAAAGGAAAGAACACAGACAGGAAACGGACATAGAAAATGAATAATACCGCATCAGCATGCATGGAAAATAGAATATACAACATATTGTGTATTTGTGTTACACTACATGTAGAATATAGAAGCATAACAGAGTTTTCTCATATGTTGGATTAAATCACTATTCTGTAAAAAGAGTGGTTTGCTGAATTCGAGAGGGATTGCAGTTTACTCTACACATCATAAAATCACTGGAGGCAGAGTATTAATATTGTGAGGCGGTGGTAATGCTGCATAGGATGATTTTATTAATGGAAAAAATATAACAGTATATCTGCACAGTAAAACCTGGCAGCGGTAAATGAATACAAATTCTAGAGATTTGCAGAATGTGGAAAGAAAATGGTGTTTTTGGGCTGATTTATAAAAACTGGAGCAAATATGAGACGTGCTATGTTCTCCCTCATAGCCAGTTATACAATAATTGTAGTTTTTATTGAAACAACTTTGGATGTTATTCCTATTTCAGTCTTGGTCAACATCTGTTTTTATATACTGTAGTTTGTATTCTATTTACATGACAGGTAAATATGGATTTCCATCATTAACAAGAGGGTGACTTTTATTCCACATTCGCTTAAAACAGGGGCCCTCAAAACAAGTCGGCCATACACACATAGATCCGCGGGTGATTTTGTGGCCAGCGATGGTCATGTGCGGTAACCGCGTATTGCATCTGCCTCTGATCCATGTGGCCCAAAATCACGATCAGCCAGAAAAAGGACATGTCCCTTTTTCTCTGGCGATCGCATTACTTTGGATGGCTGCCAAACAAAGGGTGCGCTCCAAATATCTGAACAACCAGTTGCAGAATGTCAACATTTTGCAATCAGCCGTTCAAGAATTATGCAAGGATCGCTGCATATATGGCCGGCTTTAGATGAGAGGTCCAGTTCATGGTCCCTGAGGCTGTTGGGGGGTCAGACTATAATAATAACAAAAATTAACACACAGACATAACACAAACATACACACACATATAAGACAAATATACTCACATATACACAAATACACATAGACAAATACAACACACACAGACATACACATACAGTATATGCAGCAACACGCATACATGGACACAACATTAAAGCCAAGTATGGGTGAAGGGCCCAGATAAACTCTCTTGGAGAGATGTTTCCCCATAGGCTATAGTTTGAGTACCCCTACTTTATTAATTTCTGTTGTTTTAGTGATGGCATCCATAGACAACATAATGATGAGATAGGGGCTGATATACTTTGTAACTAGAAGGCAAATAGGTATGTTTTTTTTATAAACATGCTTTTAATTTCAGGATAATCAGATTCTTTTAAAAAGAAAATTCTAATTCTAATGAAAGTAACTCTTCTTTGGTATTAGCTTATGCTTCTCATAATTGTCAATATCGAAAATTGGTTTAATTTGTCAATTCTGTATATAATTTCCATAATATGACATTTTTATGACAATGTCATACCAAAATATCAATAAAGCTGGTTGATTCTGTGTAATAGACCACATATGTGTCTACCTATTCATGAAAGCTTGAGCTTGAAAAGTTGCATTATCTGATGATTTCTAAACAAATGAATTGTAAATAACAGAAGTGACATTTACACTTGTACATCAGCGCATTACACATTGCTGCACACAATATAAGAAGATAGCCCTGTGACCCTCCTCCTCCGTTTTATTGTGTGTTTCCTGCTCCCTGATACACACAGACCATGTTAATATTCTTTCATGGGAGTTGCTACATGATCAAGACTCATGCCCCCTCTCCTGGAGGGAGGAGGGAAAGGAGCCGCAGCTTCTTCTGACCCCAGTAATCTTGGTTGGTAGCACATTCTTTCTTCTTTCCAGCGTTTATGGGCTGGTGGGAGTGAGAATGCTAGCTGGCTGTCTGCAGGGAGACACAACAAGTAGGCGGAAGAGCCACATGCAGCTCTGTAGCTGTCGGTTTCAGACCCCAGTCCCAGGCTGTATTAATTACTTATGACAGTGGTAGTAACAATAGATTGTGAGCTCCACTGAAAGGCATGGAAAATCTCTGTAAATCACTGTGTAATATCGAGTTACCTTATTTTTTGGACTATAAGACGCATTTGACCATAAGATGCACTCTTTTAAAGCAGGAAAACCAGAAATGAAAAACCCATAAAATATTTAAGGTGTTTAAATGAATTAGGGAAAAATCCCCTGCAGTACCCGATTTCAGCCACAAAAATTGTGTCATTAGAGAGCACACTTGACAGCATCTGATCTTATTCATACACGGGGAAGGGAGGGGGGCACGGGGGAGGGGGGATCTGCACTCTGGTCTCCCTGTCCCCTTTGGGGCTGTGTGTGTAATGAAACTGCCAGCTTGAGTGCAGCTTTACTATCACTAGTGGTTCCCAAACTTTCCTTGCAGGGCCCCCTTTTCTATTCAAACACTATTTCCTATTCAAACATTATTGAGCCCCCCCTCCCTATTCAAACACAGGTTAAGAATGAGGGCCTGTGCCCCCCTGGAATACCTTCGCGGCCTCCTCGTTTGGGAACCTGGGCAGATCTCCCATCTACCGGAGAGCTGGCAGGGAGCCAAGTCTGCACATTT
The DNA here is from genome assembly GCA_036250615.1 of Ptychadena robeensis. NCBI lineage: Eukaryota > Metazoa > Chordata > Amphibia > Anura > Ptychadenidae > Ptychadena > Ptychadena robeensis. The sequence continues at coordinate 67,110,483 of CM070036.1, read as the reverse complement.
GGACCATAAGACACAGACACTTTTTCCCCCCAGAAAAATACGGTAATAACATTATCACGCATCCATCCTAAACTGCTTTTAAACTATTTGACCATCAACAAATATGTAAATTTAGAAAATCAGAGAAAGTCAGAAGTCTTGTTTCTGCAACAAAATCTGGAATGACATAAAACGAATCTAGATTTTTTTAGTTAGAAAACTCTTTAGAAGAAACTTCTCTTTGTCTCTATAATCCTTTTAGCAATAATTAAGAGGAGTCACTTTTGGGATTTTTTTTTTTCTGACTTTAACAGATTTCCTATCATCTTATGTGCTATTCAACATAATTACTGCTAAATATTCTGTGTGGAATCAAATAGTCATAACAGAGCTGCAAAAATAACACAGATATAGAGGAAAGTAATAACTTATTTCTCACACAGGTTTACAGCAACAGATCAACTCTAAAATATCTGCAGGTCTGCAGATCCCAGGACTGCACCACATACATGGAAATTGGCCAAAGATGGGCTTTGTCAGTACACAATAATAGCACATTTTTTTTTTTGAACTGAGCTGACATTCTAAACCACTTTTTATGAATTGTTTACAGAGCATACGACATCATAATCCAGGAACCAATGAGTAAGCCCTGGAATATTGGAGAATTAAATTTAGCTAAATACTGTGTCAAGCTGTAGGCTTGAGAACCATTTCATTTATTATTAAGCACTAAGCAAAGCTGCTGAAAAAAATCAGTGAAGCATTTAGAATCCCATCAGCATTAATTTAAAATGCTAAAAACAGTAAAACTAAAATATTGATGAAATAGTATTAATTTTTATCCAATACTGCAGGGCCTGCTTTGTGTATTTGTACTAAGGTTAGTCAAATGCATTCAAGTCCTAAGAGCTAAGGGGGGCAAAAAATAACATATCAGGCAGTAAAACAATTTGGCAACAAAACTTTTACTTGCGTGCATTTCTAGGGCAATTAAAAAGGATCTAAGTTCAAAAAGGCTAATTGCTATTGGAGAGGAATCCAAAAATGCCTAAACAGTACTTTGTATCACCTCCTAAATAACAGCAGCATGTACATATGTGCCTAGATCGGAGGTGGGGGCAAACTTTTTGAATTGTGGTCTACAATGGGTTTTTTGGCCAGCCCAAGAGCAGAAATCACAATCGGATCAAAAACTCATCAACTATGTGAGGGACATATTTAATTCTTAGTATGCTCTAACATTTTGACACTAGTGGAGCTATATTTTTTATATGGAACAGCAGTGGCCTACTATCAAGGGGGCATTGGGCAGGGAGCGCTAGAAGAAGGTAGAAGTTACATTGCAGACAACTTCTTTTGATCTGACTTTACTCCATGGACAATGCTAAAGAGGGCACTGTGCCCCCTCCACTTATTTACATGGGCAGATAAAATGGCTGGAGGTGTCCACACCCTGCCATGGGAACACGTCCATAGGGTTATCACACCACTATGTTATCCTCATATTGGCATGTAGGACACCTCTAACCAATACATCTGTCTGTGTAAACAAAGGAGTGCAGCAAGGTCCCCATTAACACAGTGAACAGGCTATACTTAGCTCATGGTTGGCCTAGACCAGTGGTGGGCAACTGAGTTGAAATTGAGGGCCACAAGTGCGGCCCTCTGCATCACTTAA
>CM070036.1:67079877-67108723 GCA_036250615.1 Ptychadena robeensis | reverse complement strand
CAACGCCCAAAGGGCCGCATGCGGCCCCCGGGCCTCAGGTTGGGCACCTAGGGCCTAGACACTCAAATGTAGTCCTATATATTTTCAGAGATGCACTGCTGCCTTTGACTTTTAGTCTCAAAAGATTTGGAAAAAAAATTGGTGTCACTTTAGCTTGGTACAAACCTGCTTTAGAGGCCTTCTGGTTCTTCTTAGACGAAAAAAGATGCCAAGGGAAGTCAGGTAATAATGATGTCTGATTAGCCTCCATAGAGAATGAATGGACATGATTTTTTGATCGCGTCTACAGGCGATCAAAAATCGCATCCATTCATGTCTATGGGCGCGATTCAAAATAGTGTGCACAGTCTGCAGGCGATTGAAATCATGTGCAAGTGGCAACATAGCCTTAACTTATGTTCTTTGGGAAATTCCCAATTTAAATCCTCTTTACAAATGTCAGAGCACAGACCTAAACAATGCACTCAACAGATGCAGGAATGTTCCTGGGTACGGCTTTATTTTTAGTAAGCCCTTGGGATATTAGTCACAGTGGTGCTATTTATACAAATGAGATGAATGATGTGTGTACATACATGTTCCATTTATTGCAATAAAAAGCTACTCAAATGTAAATTGTGCCTATTGGTTGAATACAGGGCAAGGCTTTTGATGTTTGCCAATGAGCTGAGAGCCTATGATTGAGAATAGAAAAGGTGCAAAGAATAAAGTACAAATATCAGTTGATGATAATGGAGTAAATGTATTTTTCCTAATTGCTGGGCAGAAATCCCCTTGAGGTAGTCTCTCTCTAACTTTCACGTGAAAAGAGTTATATTTTACTTGTAGTTATTCTATATTAGGCACAACTTTATCATCTGTATGATAATTTAAACAGTTCTTAAACTAGTATTTAGTAGTTTTATTTATTTACATACCAGTACATTTTAACTGTTCACCACCAGTCTGTTTCCTACGTATAATTTTTTTGTACAACTCCATGTAAGCAGTGTGCATTTCCACAGGATTTGTAGTCCTAACTGTTTGTAGGTCAAGATGTCTTGCCCTGAGGCAATAGAGCGACTTTCTCCGCAGTTAAAATAAAACCTTGTCATTTTTTATATATGTGCCCTCCTGGATCATAGCCATTGGGAAACTTAAGGTCTTGCTTGTATATTCTAGTAAATACAGTTTGATCTCATATATGTTAATTAAACCATAAACATATTAAGGTATCTAGCATATTTTTTTATTACAAACATTATCTAAATTGACCTCATTTTCTCATCTTAATTTTCAATACATCATATGAATGCTAACTGTAATGATCAAAACTAAATTAGGTCATATAATGCAAACACTAAAATCCTCATTTCCTTTACCTGATCATCAACTCCATTCTCCTAATTTCAGCTGAAAAGCCCCTAACCCCTTTTAGCTAGCCATACATTGTCGGATTCCATGGCCGATCGATCACCTATCTGATCGATTCCGGCGATGTCAGCGGGAATCGGAGGTCCGATCGGCCAATTAAGTGTGTTCGGTCGCTACATACCACCTTGTCCCACGGATTCCTGGACGATTCCGTGCCCGATCGCTTACTTCCCAAATGGCAACTCCCCCTGATGTGTGCTGAATCGGATCAGAAAGACCAACATGTTGGTTCTCTGTCCGATCCGATTCTGGGCCCCCGAACGATCGGACGTGATCAGATGGACAAGGTGGGCTTCACGCGATTCCGGGACGATCGATTGGTGTGCACGCGCCCGGAATCGATCGTCCCAGAATCCGTTGGGAAACGGACCCGTGTATGGGGGCCTTTTGGGTTTTGTTCCTCACAAAAAACTTATTTTCTACATTTCCTTTATTTGATCATCAGAAACACCATTCTACTAATTTTAGCTGTATAAAGGGGACAGTCAAATGCTTTTGTAAACAAAAGAACACATTATGTGGGTAGGCCTGTCAATATTGATAAGGTTAAGTCAGAAAGTTCTATATTGTCTGCTGTGCCCCAGACGGCAATGCATTTCCGTCTTCCTGAGGAATCCTATTAAAGAGTAGTCCTCTGCCACAAGAACTCCCAGGGATTCTTCCCTTTTCATAAAAGCCTTTCACATACTTGGTGAATAGTAGTGACTAAGTGGTTTGTAATGATTTTTATGTAGCTAAGCGAATACATATCTTCTTTTTAAACCTATTGTGGTATGTTCCTCTGTCCTCCAGATTTATGAAGATACTGTTTATACCATTAGCACATAACATTAGTGCATCAGCATTTGTATTATTTACGGATGTTCCTAGAACCTTGCCTCTGGAGGAGAGATAGATGGGTGCATTAGCAGATCTAATCACATACTTGCTCTAATATTGCTGTAATGACTTTCATATGCAGTGAAATTATTACCTTTATCTTTTTATAAACTGTTGTTTAGTCGCTTTAGTCACTTTTATAACTTGCTTTAACACTTAAAATGTTGATTGGCGACCAATACTCAACATCATTTATAATATGGATTTTGCAATTCAGTACATGACAGCTCTGTACTGGAGATAGTATAATTGCTGTGGATTAGATGTAATGCACCTACTGTAGCAAAATCTGTCATTTGTAGATTTATGATAACACGCCTTGTGTGTTTATGAATAACACCATCTACAAGAGGTCAGGCAAGCAATAATAATACTTGTCAAAAGAACAAAATAGTCTTGCAATGGAAATAAATTAAAAGCTTCAAGCTTAAATCTCAATAAATGGTGGAATATCAATAGTAAATCATTCTAATGTTTAAGGGCATCTCAGCACTGCCCATTCTGTACCACAGCAACTGGGTTGGTAGATACCATACCTCACAGGCAAAAGTCACATAAGTTAAGTTAGAGAAAGTGTATGTTAAAGGAAATTTTGGACCGATGGCTAGAAAATGTAACAGTAATTGAAATATGATCCTTTCTGTATATACTGTATTTTTTGGACTATAAGATGCATCGGACCATAAGACACCCAAAGTTTTGAAGAGAAAGACAGCTATTCAAGTGTATATACATATTGTTCCAGGAAAGTAGGCATGACTGGACCATGTAGTATTCACTCTACATTCCTCCAGCCAAAATTCCAGTGCCAGGAAGGAGGTCTTGGCTGTAACAGAGGGCTGCAGGGCTGAAACTTTAGCATGTGTATATACACTAGCTGTACCCATTCTCTGAACACACTGACCAACTTATGAAGAGACACATTTTTCAATCTGGCACTGAACAACTTCCACATGAACAGCTATTTACATATGGGAGGAGATATGAGTCTTTGTCACACTATGTATTGATTGCAATGCAGAATGTTAATGTAAATACACAACACATGCCATCTAATTGTAAAATGTCTCTCTCCATAAGTTGGTCAGTGTGTTCAGAGAGTGGGTACTGCTAGTGCTAATGCAGATAAGATCTTTTCTTGGCAGTGGCTTTTTGGCTTGGCTGGAGGGAATGGAACAAATTTATTCCTCCTGTGATGCATAGCTATTGCTCCTAGGATGATTGGGACTAAAAAAACACTTTCCCATTGATTTTAATGTTTAACCTCCTGAGCGTTTCGCCAAGGTCCAGATTTCTGTACCAAAAGCGTTACGTGTTTATTCTTGAAAAAGACATGGTTTGTAGGACTGTATACTGGACAAAAATCTGTCCAAAAAAAGGTCTAGTAGACATCCTGAATATATAAGTTTCTAAAACGTCTTAATTAGTGGATGTGTTTATAAATCATCATTCAATGATCAATTAATAGAAAACACAAAAATCTGCTCAAACTCGGAATTCATTTTTTAATATAAACTCAGTAGGACGTGACAAGTTGTGGTCTAATAGCACCGCGGTCCAGGAAAGGCAATGTCGTCACGCGTGGGACATTTTGTCGCTGGCGGATTACTCTAAAGCTTGCCAGTGGCTCTTAGGTGTCGCTCCCTGCTGCTATTGGGGGAGTGCACTCCTGTTGAGACTAAAACTGCAGAAACAACTGTGGTCGTCTGTATCTGTGCATTCATGACATGCAGTCAGAGGCGGCTGTTTTTTGAGTCTTGGTGTGGTCTCTGGCGGGCTAATGTGCAGCGATTGCAATGAGACTGCACATTAGGCAGCAAATCGCGTCTAGCTTCATTTATCAGCAGCGGACTCACACACTCAAATTGGCTATGTCAGTGTCTAATCTGGCGCTATCATTTGAATGGGTAATGTGTAACTCTCTGCGTCTTTTTTCCCGCGGCTGCAGACAAATACGTCCACCGCAGGAAAAAACAGTTCTGTGGACGGCCCTTCCCCAGTACAAGTTTTACTTTGTAATGCCTTTTCCTTTATTTTGAATTTGGATACAGAAAAATCAATCCAATCAATCCAACATGAAAGGAACTCAACTCCCCCCCCCCCCCCATAATAAGCAAATTATGCTTTTATTTTATGTGTTTTTTTGCATTTTGAATTGAATTGGCAGGCAAAAAGAATCGGCTCCAATCAATGGTCAGTAATGAAAGGAGAACCATACATGGACAAAAATAAAAATAATTTTTGTTTTCAAGGCATGTTTGAACTTTCCCGCCCTCAATCCACCCCCTCTTGATGTGACGTCATCGCCGCATCCCGGCGTGGATTAACTCGGACTATACGGAATCTGATGTTCAGACATCGGGGGACACGGGGACAGATCAGCAAGTCTCCTGTGCTGCCTGCAAGCCATCTCAATGCAGGTAACAGCAGCCCGAGTTAATTCGGGCTAAACCATTTAAGCAACTTTATTTAGCCCGAATTAACTCGGGCTAAACACCCAGAAGGTTAAAAAGTGTGTCTAAAGCCCCCCATACATCTTTAGATTCCTCCATACAATTTCCATGAGACCTACCAACAACTCTGTAGTATAGTGACCTCCCTGATATAATACATAGTGATTGGAAGGTGTAGAAAGGTCCTCATATTACATGGTTTTGGTAGAAGAAAAGTTGGTTGTACAGAAATTGCATGGTAATTGTATGTGGTGTAGGGGGCTTTATAGTCCGAAACATACGGCATTTAAGTTTTACAACAGGGATTCTTAATAAAAATAGCCATTGACATGTTTATGATTCATTTAAAATTTGCCCATCAGTGTTAAGCCCCCCATACACCACATACAATTACCATGCAACTTCTGTACAACCATGTGTTATTTGTCTGAAATACTGCCTGTGCTGAACACATCACAGGAAGCATAATGAAAGCTAAGTCTAAATGCATATTTTATGAAAGGAAGTACTAAAGCACTGGGATTGTCTTTCCTTGGTGTACAACCTATATCATAATGATGCTTTGAATAATGGCAAATATCTGTTATGCTTGAAGATTAAATTAAGGTGGTGTAAAATGACAAATGTAGCAGTATTTATAAGCTTTTCCATAAACAAAATAAGTTTAAGGTTTTTTGTATGGATTTCATGTCAAGTAACTGCAAAAAAATGTATTCAGTAGTAGGAGAAATCTACTTTCTCCATTTACCTGCTGTCAGGGTGACTTTCCTGACAGGTTGCCCATTGAGAATGGTTATGGCCAAATCAAATAATTAATATTTAATTTAGAACAGCAGTGCACTGTGAATGACAGATATAAATTACTACAAGTCCCCCACCTATAGTCGGCAAGTTTCTGTGGGAATTGACCCTCTAGAGACTGTCCTCATTGGCTTGACATGTGCAGGAAGGCCGTGTAGACTTAGTACAGGGGAGAGTAAAGCCACCCAAAGACGGGCCGATTCCCGGCCATAGTTGCCCCACTGTGCTGCAGGCTGTTAACTCGGAGGGGAAGTCTCCTCCCCCTCCGAGTTAATTGGCTACAGTCTGACAGGAGTCCCGTGTGTTAGTGGAACACACAGGATTCCTGTCGGTACTGTAGCAGACTGCTCACAGCGTGGTGACGTCACCACGCTGTGAAGAGTCTACTAAATGTCGGCCATAGATCGGGACGTCTATGGCCGGCTTAAGTGTCATTCAGTGAGTGACATCATCCTCAACAGACAGAATGATTTTTATGGGAACTCTGTCTATGTGGGTCCATGTTGATGGGTACAGTGACTGAGGGGTATGTGCCTAAATGAGCCCTAGCACTGTCACTGCCTGGGGAACAAATTTTCATGTGCCCTGTGTCACTTCACAAGCTCATAGTAAAGGGCAGACCTGATGGAGATATATCTAGGTGTCTTTGTAGATCTGAATGCAATGCCAATGTGTAACTTAAAATGTGATAAAGAGTTTTTTTATGAAATGGACAGAGTGTCTTGACAGAGTGGCATATGCTCAGGGGTGCACATAAGTGGTACTTTGGTACTCATAAGGGGCCAAAAACTAGCTATGCGTTCCTGCATTATTGTTACAAAGCTCATATGCGTACTAACAACTTGGAGGCACTCCATGTCTGAGCGGCCGCAGCTAAATGTTAACTGTATACAAAACATGAATAACTATAAAATGTTGCAGTTAGAGGTGTAAAATCAGGAATGTAAATTAATAATCCCAAAAAAAAAAATTGGACTTCTAAGGGTGTTGGAGATCTGGGGGATCAAAGTCAGAGTAGGCATATGTAAGAGTAAAACCTAACAAGAGAAATGCACTGTGTGACAGCTGGAATATGACTATGGAAGGTTGACATTTGGACTGACGGTAGTCTCATTGGTTAGCTACCAAGCCAGAAAATTTCAGGGTTGTACTACTGAGGTATGAGATCTGGGGGTTCAAATGGTGTTGTTTTGTGAGACACATGTGACCCAAAGCCAGCTGGTGACCTGTGGATGGAGACAGCTAATCAGAGGCTCAATCAGGAACAGCGAGGTCCATCTGCAGCAGAATCTACCATGCAGGAGGCTGACTCAGAAGACAGCGAGGGGGACAGTGAATATGAGGTACTCACCTGAGGACTAAATAAAGGACAACCCTTAGCTATATTTAGTATATGGGAAACAAAATGGAGTGCCACCTATACTCTAAGGGGGAAGGCCCCCATCCCAAATATGACTGGAGATACCAAAAAGGTGGGAGGACCTTTTTGGTATCTCCAGTCCTCCCATGCCGCATGGGAGGATGGGACATGCGAGGCAACCTCATACCTTTTTAACCCATGGGCATCGCTCCCATCTACCAGATCCTAGCACAATATGACTACCCTCTAACAGTGGATCGCCCCCTGTTCCTCCCGTGACCCCCAGCAATGGCATAGACCCTCCTTGGTCCTACCTAAGAATATTTAGACACCTCCTGATGAAGATCGACGAAACGCGTGTCGAGGTGCTTTCATTTTCTACATCCAATACCATGGACATGAGACTTCAAACCTAGCCATTGTCTGATTCGGTGACCCCAACATCTGGGTGCCTTCCTTCGCTATGCTTTTAACGACATTAGAATAAAGATGGACTTTTAACTGAAGGACCAAACGTTTGATACGTTTATCACTATTGAATATCCTACTACTTCGAACCTGATTCTATGATGTTCTTCTGCCTGAACACTTAGTCCTAATTGCCTTGACATAGTTTTGTTTTTGACGCTTTTGATGTTATTATATGATTTAAATCCTCCACTATGAGGTAATGTAGTAAACATAGGGGGGGGCCCCACCAAAGTCCCCTTGCCTTGTCCCAAACAAGGAAAAACTCGGTGGGTGGATAGGCCATTACCTATGACCTCTCCTCCCACCTTTTTGGTATCTATATGTAGGATATTTCAGCTAAAATTAGACATGGCCGAGAGGAAAAATGTAGGATAGAAAATGCTTGCCTTGTTTGAATATATAAATAAACCTGTCTCTGGAAAGTTCTATACTTTTAACAAATGGAAAATGCCATCACTGGGTCTCTGTCCTTCCTTATTCAATGCAGACAGACCACCATAACCGTAGACTGGCTCCTGTCTTTATACTTTTCTTCCTCAATATTATAAAATATAACATCTCTTTTGAGTGTATGTTTTTATTAAAGTGTATTCACAGGAACAGTAAAACATAACTAATAGATATAAATGTATTTTTCAGGAATTGATCAAATAAAATTTATCACAATGCCATGCTGTTTAAATAGACGTTACCCATGATTAAGCAATATTTAAAGATCTGCCACAGTGCACTTGACAATTTAATTGCTTAGCTGACTGTTTGTCCAGGATAATGCTTTGCCCTTTTCTTTCTCACATGTAAGTTGCATTGTGGAAAAAAATCTACTTAACCTTCTATGGTCCTTTCTAAAAGAATTTGTAATAATGGTATTATAATATGATATATTAATATATAAAAAATAATAACAAAAATAAACTGTAATAACATTCTCTGTTATTCGGTTATTACTTACCGAGAACATACTCCACCCAGAATTGGTCTTTCCCTGGATTGTATGGCCGGTTAAAGTAAAGTCTAATGTCATATTTCTGACCACGGCGTATGATGAGTTTGTTGTTGAAGTATCGGTCTGTGTGATGCTCCTTTTTATTGTTTTCATATTGTTGCTTGTACAGCTCAACATTTTCAACTTCAAGGTAATCTATGAAAGTCAGACAAGATATCTTGAATATGCAAATGAAAATAACAACTCGGCTAAACATTTCCATAAAATAGTCCTATGTGTCTGATAATAAAAAGGTAAAACAACAACAATAAAAAAAAAATAGATTGATGTATAAGTGGCATCTTTGGCTTGTATTCTCTCTTTGTCCATTGGTAATACTCATATTGTACTAATGGGGATCACATGATACACTGAACTCTTTTTTTCAAGAGTAGTGATGGGAAGTTATCCATGTTTGGATGGGCAGCCATGTTTTAGCTAGAGATGGTTGAATTTAAGTAAATTAGATTCGACTTAAATTTCAAAAATGTGCCAGTATCTTCATCTTAGTCACGCCAATAGAAAAACACAGTATGCTTAAATAATACTACACAAACATTAATTGGCTAATTGGAGCCAGGAGTGAGCCAACTTTGAGGCCAATCAGTGTGATAATATTGGATGTTTTGTTGAAAGTTGTCCTGCCCTTTAAAAACACACACCAGTTTTGGGTTTACTGGTTTCAAGAAGCACTGTCTGGTGTGAACCGTGCCTTGCAGAAATCGATGTAAACAAACTCCACACTGCCACCTGGTGGCTGGTTACTAGTTCAAATACAATTCAATTCAAATAATATTAATAATAATCCTGTGTTCTCTTAAATTTATTGAGGTTGTGGCACTAAGATGAATCCTATTTGATTAATTCCTAGGGGCTATCTGACTCTGCATTTCCCATCCTCGGCTTATACTCGAGCCAATACGTTTTTCCACTTTTTGTAGATAGAATTAGGTACCTCGGCTTATACTCGAGTATATACGGTATCTCCAAAAGCCTTGATGTTCATGTGTCCACGGTAAGACAGATTGTCTACAAATGGAGAAAGTTTATCACTGTTGCTATTCTCCCTAAGCGTGATTGTCCTGTAAAGATGACTGCAAGTGCACAGAATGCATAATGAGGTAAAGAAGAATCCTAGAGTGTCAGCTAAAGTCTTACAGAAATCTCTGGCACATGCTAACATTTTTGTTGACACATCTACAATAAGAAAAAAAAACAAGAATGGAGTACATGGGAGGACACCAAGGAGGAAGCCATTGCTGTACAAAACAAAATTGCAGCATGTTTGAAGTTTGCAAAAGGGCACCTGAATGTACCACAGCACTACTGGCAAAATATTCTGTGGACAGATGAAACCAATATTGAGTTGTTTGGGAGAAAACACACAGCACTATGTGTGAAAAAAAGGCACAGCACCAACATCAAGGCCTCATCCCCACTGTCAAACATGGCGTATGGAGCATCGTGGTTTGGAGCTGCTTTGCTGTTTCAGGGCCTGGACGGATTGTTGTCATTGATGAAAAAATTCATTCCAAAGTTTATCAAGACATTTTGCAGAAAAACGTAAGACCATCTGCCCTCCAACTGAAGCTCCACAGAGGATGGGTGATGCAACAGGACAATAACCCAAAGCATACAAGTCATTCAACAAAACAATGGCTTCAACAGAACAAAATACGCCTTCTGGAGTGGCCCAGTCAGAGTCCTGACCTCAACCTGATTGAAATGCTGTGGCATGACCTTAAGAGAGCAATTCACACCAGACATCCCAAAATTATTGCTACACTGAAACAGTTTAGTGTTTAGTGTCCAAAATTACTCCAGATCGCTGTGCAGGTCTTATCTGCAACTACAGGAAACATTTGGTTTAGGTTATTGCTGCTAAAGGAGGGTCAACCAGTTGTTAAGTCCAAAGGTTTACATAGTTTTTTCCATCCTGCACTGTAAATGTTTACATGTTATGTTCAATAAAACATGAAAACATATAATGTATGTGTAGTATTATTTTAAGCAGACTGTGTTTTACTATTGGTGTAACCTAGATGAAGATCGGAGCACATAACCAATATATAACCAATTCATGCAAAACGTTGCGTAATCCCAAAAGAGTTCACATACTTTTTCTTGCAACTGTACACCTATTACAAAAATACAATTCGATCAGCTGATCAAATTAGTAGCAAAGTTCTTCATGAGTTCACCTGTAGTAGAACTTCAATTGGGATCATTTTTCATGCCTAATAGGAGAGCTTGAATGGCGTGAAATGGGGTCATAGATTTCCTTCTTTTATAACTTAATGTTTGGCACAGTTTCCTTATTAAAACTGTGAGGTGGAAATTTTTTGTGAGACATCTTGAAGATAACTACCCTTAATTAAAGTATACAAATGGGAATGTATTTGTGTGTGTTTTTTGTGTGTGCACCTTAATATATTTTCCTTTACAGTATTTTAACAAAAGTAAAAAACTGCCGAATAATGATTTATGATTACCTTTCATGTTAATACCCCTAGGGATAACTCCAAAGGTTTCCAAGGTGGGGACATCATCCTCATCAGCATTGGAAACATTTCGCGGTACAGATCTACGGCCTGCATAATTCACTGTGGCCTTCTTCTTCTCTTCAGTGGTTTCTTTATTCTCTGACATTGTGGTGGTCACTAAAGAACAACAACAATATAAATACTTTTTAAATCACACATTACAAAATAATATTTCCCAAAAAGAAATGCGGAATAGCTAAGCTGAACATCACAATGTATATCTATATCCTTATGTCCTAAGGGCAAAATTCCTCCATTTCTTTGTTGTTAGTGTCCATAATATGACATGGATGCTCCAAAATACTTGTGTCATGCAGTGGCAAGTTGTAAAATAACTACTCTAGGACGCTAGAACCTATATGCAGAGATAGTGATTAAGGCACAGAATCCAATGTCCAGCTCCCAGGTTGTAGCCCAGTACCATACCAATGCAGACCAGCAGGTGCATAGTGTAAATGTTGCCAAAATGATTTCACAACTAGATTTGGATCAAGGCCATTGTAGGAAGCAAACAAGCTTAGCAAGGTATACAGAGCAACTCATAGAAAATTTAAACACATAGGTTAACCATGTAAATCATGAGTCACAAAAGCCACATAGGCCCAAAACACACTACTACATACTAGGGTCAGAGCTCATAGGAAATGCTTAAAAGGCACATGTTGCTTGGATGCATAAAAAGCAACTTCTACACCTTTAAGCATAACAGACCTTTTTATTTTTCTTCTATCTCATAACATGTTTTTAATATGTAACATGATTAAAGCTAGGCATAGACGGGTCATTTTCCCATCGACTGCTCAGCCGACCGACCGGGCATGATGACATTATCACTGTCGAATTGGGCAGGAATCTGCCTGTCTATGCCCAGCTTTAGTGATTCTATTTCTTATGACAAACAAAAAACTATGTATTTTATTTAATATGATTTCATGAAAATCTCAAAACAAAATGCTTGTATGTGTATCATCATCAAAAATAGAGGTTTCATCATTTTGTTTTCTGTACAGAACAACATTTTGGAACAGATCCCAAAATGTTTTACTCAGTGTACACATACTGTATATAGCATGTGGCTATTATTTGTAATGAAATCCTATCATATCCTTTTCACAACGTAGGTCTATGAGTCTTTTGCACTTATTGAACATCGGGTGAAAGGAACAAATGTAATGAAAAAACCAAGTATGGTGTTTTAATGTAATGTGAAGGCTATGGTAATGTTATCAACAAACATATTAAAAGGGGCATTACTTTCTTATAATTATGTGTAACATTATTTATATCACTTACATCAACCAGGGTGAAGCCATAATGATAGCTTTGTTACAATCATTAATAATCAGGCTTATTCACACCTGGCTCATGAATGGCTAAATGCACATCTATTCACATATAAGTTAATATACAGTATGATCCAGCAAAGTAGGCAGAGATGGACCATGCAGTGTTCACTCTAGATTCCTCCAGCCAAGCCACTTGGTTTTAGCAGAGTGTGCAGGACTGAAATTTTAACATGTGCCTATACACTAGCAGTTTCCATTCTCTGGACCCACTGACCAGCTTATATAGATACACATTTTACAATCTGGAACTAACAACTTACTGTTGAGCCCAACATACCAATTTTATTGGTGAGCAAGTCATGGTGAGGGTGAAAAAAAGCATAAACAGTAATCTACTGTAAATACACATGCCCCTAGAGGGCTATACCTGAGGGCCAGAAATACAGCCCAGCTACATCTGGGAACTGACACAAAATAAGAACTAAAATTAAAAACTTGGTGGGCTAATTGAACTACCTGTGGTTTTACGGCATACTGTGACCACAACACACTTTTATTGGTATATAGTAAGTGTGAAAAAAGTGGTGTCTTAGTGAGAAATAAGAGAGAAGTACCCGTGAAGGTTATGGTGAGAAGGGATGAAAGGAATCAAAAAGTCCTCAACTCGAGCTTGATTGTGCTTAGTGAGAAATACAAACCTTACCACAATTCATGTTCTTTCCAAAACAACAAATTTGGCTAGAGTTAAGGCTCACATACACGTAGCAAGCCGCTGCCGATTTTGAGTGCCCACATTGGGGGACAGATCCCTAACCCCCCAAAGCTCGGTCGGCCAGTGAATGGACATGTACGTAAATCTCTGGCCGAAACTATTAGTTTGAATGGGGACTTGCTCTCTGTTCAAACTAACGGCCGGTACACAAAGGGTGCCCGTCGATACTGAGAGCAATGGAGAGCAGCGTGATGACGTCATCAAGTTGCACTCCACAGCTCATCTGTCGGTCTACGTGTGTGGGAGGCCTTTAGGCTTTAAGCCACCTTAAACACATAGGGAGTCCTCTGGCTTTATGTATTGGCTGGCAATGCAGGCATTTACCAGGAGCATTGATATCTTGTAACCTCTTTTATAACATGTAAGATGCAACACCCTTCTCTGCTATCATTGGCAGGTAGATTCATGAATCAAGCATTTTAATTGTGCGCATAGTTGACTAATATTGATGCATTTATATTTTCTAAGCAGCCATTGAGATTGTTTTGAAAGATGTAGTGCAGTTAAGAAAAAAAAAACATTTGATCCACAACATTGTTTGGTTATTTGTTATTTTCCCTTGAATTAATAAAATTATATTATATAAGATCAATATTTTTGGTCTTTAGTCATTGCTATTCATACAAACTTTATTGCCTGTACTCTACTCACAAATGGGTTACTGTTTAGTCTTCTTTGCTTGCCCTATGACCTGGTCACATGTCAAAAAGCATGTACTTCTAAGAAACTAAAGCCCTAGAACTGTCCAGTTCCCAGAGGCAATCTGTCCTCTGTCAGTTTGTCACGCCTCAGTACTCTGCTACCAAATCTCAATAGTCTTCCAGCTGCACCTGAGGTCATTTTCTTACTTGGCTACAATGACAGATAATTCTCTGACAACACTAGTTTCCTTATTGCCTAGCTATGTACAAGAATACTTTCTGAACCCTTATTGAACAGAAAAGCCAAGTAGACATTTCTAAAAATCTACATGAAAATACAATCTTTACACTACATAAGTCAAATATATCATGTATAAACAGAAAAGTCTGTTCTCTAATAGGTTGTAGTAGTCAGTCATATTCAACTGACTCAAAACACCACATTAGTAGTCAGTCATTAATTTGAGTGGAAATAATAGCTCTGTTATGAATCACCTTTAACATAAAAAATCTATTCCAGTCAAATATGACAGACTACTAGTTACCATGTCCTATATAGTGACCTGGATGAATTAGCACCTACAACATATCTCTTTTCTACTATATGCTCCATTCTACCTACCGGGACTTGACCTTTGTATGTACAACATGTCGGGCATACCCAGTTTAAAAACTGAGATAGCTACTCTGTGCCAAGAAGTAACTTTTGCCGTATATGTAGGAGTTGCATGATTCCAACATGGCCAAGAGAAAGGATGCTACTACTACCACTACAACACTGTGCCAACTTTCTACCCCTATCTAAGAGTTGCATCATTCCAGCCTGGCCAGTGAAGTTGGTGCTACTACGACTACTCTGTGGCAAGAATTAACTCCTGATAGTATGTAGGTGTCTATCATTCCAACCTGGTCATTACAGCCTGAATGATTTAGCACCTTGGACATGTCTCTTCTCTACTATATGCTCCTATCTGCCTGCCTACTTCTTCTGTGCCAAGAAGTAACTTTTGCCGTATATGTCGGAGTTGCATTATTCCAACATCATTCCATTATGGCCAAGAAAAGGGTGCTACTACTACTACTACTACTACTACTACTACAAAACTGTCCCAATTCTCTGCCCCTATCTATCTAGGAGTTGTATCATACCTTCCTGGCCAGTGAAATTGGTGCTACTACCACTACTCTGTGGCAATAATTAACTCCTTATAGTATGTAGGTGTGTATCATTCCAACCTGGTCAATAAAAAGGCTGAAGACTCTCAATCTAGAAGAATAGATTGGTGGAACTATAAGGTATTAAAGAGCAGGGAATGCTTTGTCATAATGTGCAAATATGTTGAACATGCTGGCACATTATAACAAAAGCTCACCCCACTCCTATGTAATTCTAAAGGTAAACTCTTTGTGACCATAGCCTGGTACTATAACCTGACTTTTTCCATGTGTAGTATTAGGTGAGAGGAAATCTCTCCAAAAGAAAATGTCTCCAAAATGGTTTTCCAATTTTAACACAGCCACTTACCTCCTAATCATATTCCTTCACCTTCGGTGTTGTCAGTGACAAACAGAAAAAATAATTCTCCCCTGGGGGACACAGGCGTACAATTCTGACAGGAGTGGTACACTACTTCCATACTGTATTAAAAAACGCCAAAACAATTTGGCCTAACATACACATTAAATGCCTGTAGAGACTGCTATTCTTGATTAGAAATCTTTGAAGTTCTTCCTTTTATTTTCCTCCAAATTGATTAGGAAGTTAAAATGAAAAATGTGATTGCTATGAACTTCAGTTGCTGTAAACCACTTCTCCTGAAGAATATTGATCAATACCAGGTATGTTAATAGTCATGCTATTAGCTGGGTTTAACATCCAGGGACATTCACCAACATAATTTTAAACATTTGTGTTTAAAATAAAACTAAAACATATGTAAAGCTGCAGAGTAATAATGCAATTTTATGAATTAGGGTTCACTTTGATATATAATAGACTTTGTAGAACAGAGTCTCTGCAGTTCATGTCCTCTTTGCATTGTTAAAAATAGTTAATCAGGTGAACTTGTGTTAAGCCCCCCATACACCTTTAGATCACTCCATACAATTTTCTTTAGATCTACCAACAACTATGTAGTGTCGGGTCCTAACTGATAGAATACATAGTGATTGGAAGGTTTAGAAAGGTTCTCATATGGTTTTGGTAGAAGAAAAGTGGATTGTACAGAAATTGTATGGTGAGATTGTAAAGTGTATGGGGGCCTTTAAGTAAAAATACCCAATAGCATCCAAGAGAAATGTTTGATTGAAGTGGACATTTATTCATCCTGATCATTGCTGAGTAAGCATCCACTACTTTTTTTCTAAATAAATTAACCCATATCATTAGTACATTATTTCAAAATAAAGTGGAAACCACATTTATTTTTCTGAAAATATTGTTAGTTTAGCATCTAAATATCAAATAATTCCATTTAAAGTAAGCATATAAAATACATCTTGAGAGTTTTTAGCTTTATGCATACCTTTTCCTTCCCTTAACTGCTTGTGGCTGTTCCTCCTTGTGTCAGAGTTAGCAGTGCCTTGTAACATTCTGGCTTTTTTTTAGAGATAGCCGATATACTCCTCCTCTTTCCACCCATTTTACCACCATGGTTTCATTGGTTTCTCTTCCCCATGTTCTCCACCCATCACAGTGTGTTAATTATTATCAGATTGCATGCATGCCTTTAAAATAGACTTTTATGAAAAATGTGGTCATTGAGTGTAAAAGGAAACAGATGACAGTTGTCAGGCTACAAACAGGCTAACATTTGTTGTGCCTTGATTATTTAGCATTTTTCTTTAATAGGATGCATGCAACAGTCAGTCATGGAATATTAAACAAATAGTTTTGTCATATGTATACCAACAAGACATATTATTGTATTCAGATATTTGGATATTACTACTACTAATAGTCAATGTACTAACAAATACTGAATTTAAATTGATTAATAAAGACACCACACCAAGTTCATGGCAAACCAATGATCTTTCCAGTACTATTTATGAATTACTGGAATTGAGCATGGAGCTAACATGTTGCATTTTGAAATATGTGTTTGGTGAAGACATTTTATATTCAAACCTGAAAAATCTCTTATGGCCTATTTAGTCATCATATGGAGACCATTCTGGTTTAATATATTGCAAATGGCACCTTAAAGCTCAGTAGAGGGCAATGCACACACAGAATATGCTGTGTTTCGTCTATATTTAATTTAATAGAATTTTTTCCTATTTGTTGTAGTGCATAAGCAGGCCTTAAAAAATATGCACTTTGATTGCCTAGTAGTAATGATAAGGTGATCATTTTTTTAAAACTTTTTTAAATAGAATATAGGATTGTGGTATCTCTAAAGCCGACCATAGATTCCCGGCAGTAGTTTAGGCGATCAACCGGCGTGCACGCTCACGCCAAACGCATGGTGGTCGGTCGCTTGCAACTACAGGGGTCCCCACCTTGAAGTATCGACCCAAGAAGCAAGCAGGTCAGATCGCACAGTGATCTGTCCTGACAGGACTTTTTGTGGCCGATTCTGTTGTAGTCAGTTAACTTGGAGGGGGAGTCACCAATGGCAAACAATACAGCACAATCTGTCAAATTCTACTACTGTGTTTGATATATGGATGTTAAGGTCCCCACACGCGCAATGAGCGGCCACCGATCGTGGGTGCCCACATGCTCGGTCGGCCAGAGAACGGACATGTCCGTAAATCTCTGGCCAATGCAATTAGTTTTAATGGGAACCGGCATCCCCATTGAAACTAACGGCCGGCACACAAAGGGTGATGTCATCAAGCTGCTCTCCACAGCTCATCTGTCGGTCCCCACTTGATACGTTTGGGGGGACCTTGAGATGACATTGGAAAAATAGAAAGATGCTGGAAGAGAAGAGTTATAATGGAGCATGTGCGCAGAACACAGGTACCTAGTTCTGGGATCTAAACTAAAGTCTATTTATTTCTACTTACACTTTTCACCTTAAAGTAGACAAAACTTATCTGTGGAATTCACTAAAGCAGTCAGAAACCGAACATTGTTTAATTAAAATTCCAATGTGCCACCATTATGCTCAGCCCTACTTTACCACAAAACTCAGAGCATTTTGTAAAAGCCAATCTTTGTTTCTACAGCACAAATGATAGAGCTGTTGGCCTTTTCACAACTGGAATAAGGAATCGTAAATTCTGCAGCAAGACAATTTAACACATGGCTGCTAGTTTTTACAATAACATTAGCTAACTTCCAGCGACTGTGGAATGTCTAGTTATATAGTCTGCCGATGCGTGTTAATGTATTTATTCTGTAGAAGCAAATAACAAATGAATGCCAAATGTGGAAGAGTGAATGTGAATGTAGCTTCATGCTTGTACTGATACTAATCAATAAATGACAAAGTATCACATATTGTTTGCTAATAAAAGGTTACATTTAATCATGCACAGAATTTTGGAATAATAGAGGTGTATGAGTTTAACTAGAAATGAATAGAGATGGTCGAATTTTTTTTCAAAAATTCGACCATTTCGCCGGTTTCGACTTAATTGCAAAGCCCCTGAGCATGGTATCATCACCAAACTTGCTGGAGAAGTAGAGAAGGTTTGGGGATATACTACAAAAAAGAAAGTATGTCTCTAACACAAATAGTTTTTTCACAAATTAAGTTCAAAGTCAAGTATAAAATTCGAAAATCGGAATTTCGACTTTAACTTTGAACTTAATTTATGCAAAAACTACATGTGCTAAAGCAAAACCTTTTTTTTTAAAATGTTCCTCCAACCCTTCTCTACATCGCCAGCAAGTTTGGTGATAAAACCATTTTCAGGGGCTTTGCAATAAGCTCACAAAGTTTGCAAGTCGAAAAATTCGACCATCTCTAGAAATGAATAAATGAAGCTGAATTTTGGCAATAATGCTAAAGTTAAATGTTATTAATACTCATCTGAATCACAAGAATTTTATTTTTTTTGCGAGGGAAAAAAAACAGCATTTTTGCATTCAAACTGTTTTAGCGCAGCTGCTCTTTAGCTGTATGCAGTGGTTGCAAACGTTATGCCGGAAGTTGGGTCGTGGTTGTTAATCAATGTTATGCTTATTGTCAATCGGCCAAAAACTGAAGCATTTTCAAATGACCTTCTGAATGCAGCCTTAATTCACTGATTCCTCATATGTTTTTAAATATATCACGGTTTGGATACACCCCTGCAACATATTAATCATCCTGTGGTTTGTAAGTAAGAGAATAAAAAAGTTCAAAAAATATTTCCCCAGTTAGTTAAACAATATCACATTATCTGATTCATGATACTGCTTACCTTTAAACTAATTGGGATGAAGATGATATTTAACTTTTGTCCCCCATACAGCAGAACAAGAGTGAGGTATGTGGATGACATGGGGACGCCAACAAAATATCTCAGTGCGTCTTAACCTTTCTAATGCAGTGACCTTTTAAACTTACAAAAAGTGACATGGTGATGTGTCAATTCCAGTATTTGAAATAAGGAAGTGTCATCATGGAACATTACTTCCGTGTTCCAAATCCGTGATGTCCTACCTGACATGTTCGGGTAAGTGTTATGCACCCTTGTGCAAATGATTTGCGGGGTAAGAATTTAGGAAAGAGAGTAATGCCCCCTCCCTCTTAAGTTAGGAGGGGGCTTTACTCTCCCTTCTTATTTCCCACTTTGCTTTTGGGCATCAGCACTGCTTGATGCTTTCAATAAACAAAGCAACCCCTGTAAAATAATCATTGCGACACACAAGTTAAGAACCACTGCTCTGTTTTTGAATTCAACTATGCAACAAAATCTTCAACAAAGCCACCAATTTCCCACTTTGTGGATTGCATGAAGATTTCAAATTTAACACATTAATTTTTTTAGACATGTGCACTAAGATTGCCAAATTTTGGATCTGAAAATATATCCAAAATGGTGCTTTAGAAACTTGTTTACTAATCACACAAATGCACAGCCACTGGAAATAAATTATGTACTGGCCTACATTGGTTGAAATATATGACAATAGGGAAATAACAGTAAGTTTCAACTTTTAGACCTCAGCTTTATTCTAAGTTTTGCTCCATTTCTGCAATTCAGGTCCGGCTCTGGAATGTAACTAATAAAAGACAAGCTGTGCTCATTGATTCTGACAGAACTTCTGGAACCAAGTGTGTCTGTAGGACTTCACCCAAGTGACAGCGAATATTAGTGAGCGTTATTGACTATGTATTAAGTACTGACATGTAATACATTTTCTGCCTGTTAATGTGATGGATGGTCATGTTTATGGTAACTTGTAAAACAGGCAAATTACTGACAATTAGTGACAGTTAGGACTAGTTTACCCAGGTGTCTTTAATCAGATACTTATTTGGCAGTGACACATACTTGTGATGTAGTCACCACTTGGTAGGGATGTCAGCATGTCAATAAAAAGCCATGCTAACCATTGAATACACGATGATGGAAAATCAGCATAAGATGCCTAACTAACTATACAGTTATTAAGCTCCACAAATATATGGTGACCATTTTCCTCCTGCAGTCCTGATGCATGGAGTTTATTTCTAATACATTTAAACTAGTTTTAGGAGTTTGTTTTGTAATTTTTAAAGACATCTTTGTGCTCTCTGTCAAAAAGCAGTTTTAATATTTTAGGTCTGTGAACAAATTGCGTAATAAGGAAATACTGAGTCATTTGTGCATGGTCATCTGTTGCCACCACAACAACCATAAAAACATAATTTTTAAAATGGAAATGTTATTAAAATATTAGTGAAATCTTGAACCAATTACTTTGTTGCCTAATTATTGCCACCTATAGAGAATCAGGAAAACCAAAGCACACTGAGGAATACTAAACTATTCCTCTTTTCTTTTCTGAGTAATTTACTGCTCTTTTTCTTACACCCAATATACTCAGATTTCCATAGCAGCTGGTCATGTTTTTGCAGTGAAAATGTAGAATATAGTCAGAAAGGTGCCATGAGAAAAGCAGTGTGAATTATGTGGCACAATTTGTTTCATTGTGGTGTATAATCTATGGCACACATAGTCTTTAATAGGAAACATGTAGTTTTATTGTATTCTGAGGATGCCACCCACTTCAACAGTTAATCTACCTAAAGAAAGAGAAACATGAGAGAAACAAATAATAAATGTTAATGATGTTTTTCTATTTATATATATACAGTGAATATAAGTGTATACAGTGTAATGGCAATGGAACAGGGATTTGCCAATGACATTTCTAAAGAGGGATCACTCAAACAAGGGTCATAGCAATCGATTCTCGAACAATCGCTCACCAAACAATTGCGTAAAGGTGCATGGCAATTGATCTTTTGTGAATAGAACTAAAAATCTTCACCGTGTGTGAAGGGCTTTATATACAAGGGCACTTTGCAGGCTAGTCAGACAGAATACAAGTATATGTAGAGTCCTGGTAAAATGTTAGGCTCCTGTGCTGTACAAAAATGAGACAAAGATAAATACTTTTTCCACCTTCAACCTCCCTAGCGCTCTTGTGAGGTCCAGATTTCTGTACCAAAAGTGCACCATAGACTTAAATGAATTATTTTATGTTGTAGGCCTGTAACTTCCCAAAATATGTCCGTACAAGGGTCTAGTAGACATCCTGAATATAAGAATGTTTGAAACCCACTATGTTAATTATGTAGAATTAAATGACATTTAAAAAATTATAATAATAAAGGGGCACATCTGGGAATTGTACAATTTTCTTTTGTGAATCGCCAATGTGATGGTGGGGAGGGGGGGGGATCAGCTTTAGTGCAGAAGCCAGTTCAGAAGATCTGAGCCACCGGTGCCAGATCGGTAAGATTGCGCTGCCGAGGTTCCAATTTTCGTCAGGAACGCCAGAGGGGTACCTATAAACTGTACCACTCAATTGAAAAACTGCAATCTTTTAGGTGGAGAGAAGAAAAATAAATAAAGATAAAATAATGTGGTTACATAAGAGTGCACACCCTTAAACTAATACTTTGTTGAAGCACCTTTTGATTTTTTTACAGCACTCAGTCTTTTGTATGAGTATTCTCAGTATATCAGTCTATTAGCATGGCACATTTTGGGTATGAGTCTATCGGCATGGCACATTTTGACTTGGCAAGTTTTGCCCACTCTTCTTTGCAGAAACACTCCAAATCTGTCAGATTGTGAGGGCATCTCCTGTGCACAGCCCTCTTCACATCACCCCACAGATTTTTTATCGGACTCAGGTCTGGGCTCTGGCTGGGCCATTCCAAAACTTAAATCTACTTCTGGCGAAGCCATTCCTTTGTTGATTTGGACGTATGCTTTGGGTCGTTGAAGTTCCTCTTCATGTTCAGCTTTCGAGCAGAAGCCTGAAGCTTTTGTGCCAATATTGTCCGATATTGGACTGTTCATATTGATTATTGACTAGCATTAGTATTTGTTCATAATTCCCACTATCTTAACGAAGGCCCCAGTTACAGCAGAAGAAAAATAGCCCAAAAGAATGATACTGCCACCTCCATGATTCACTGTGAGTATGGTGTTCTTTTGCTGATGTTTAGTATTGTTTTTGAATCAATATATCTTTTGGAATTATGTCCAAAAGGTTCATACTTGGTTTCATCAGACCATAAAACATTTTCCCACATGCTTTTGGAAGATTCAGATGTGTTTTTACAAAATGTAGCCTGGCTTGGATGTTTTTCTTTGTTAGTAAAGATTTTTGTCTTGTCACTTTACTATACAATCCTGAACATCACCAAAAGAACCCCATACCCACAGTGAAGCACGGTGGTGGCTGCCCCAAAACAGTTTATAGGTCATATTAAAAGTGGAAAAGTTCTGAAATTGTTTATGACATTTTACCAGGGGTGACTTTCTTATATCCACTGTATATACTTGATAACTGTTTGACTAGCCTGGAAAAGTGCTGGTTCGATTTTTCATTCTATTCCCGAAAGATCAATCGCCATGCAAGTTTACGGCGACTGTTTGGCAAACGATTGTTTGAGAATCAATTTCTAAAACCCTTTGCTCGATTGATCCGGCTTGAATAAATGTCAATCTGGGAACCAACAGGTTGGTAAATCCCTGTTATTCGCCATTACTTTGCATGGGGACCCAAGCTATTTGTGCTTTGTGTGTAATTAACCTCCCTAGCACTTCTGACGGCACTATCTCGTCCTGCACTTGCTTATGCAGTATTGCAGTTGACAAGATGGAGCCGTTTAGCTTAGCTCAGATCTCCCGACAGCAGCACATACTCCCGACCCCCGCAAAAGGCTCTTTTCCGGCCACCCGGATGTCTAGGGACATTTTGAGATACTGGATGTGATGAGAGAGGATTTCTTGATTAACCATGTGGACCCCCTGATGAAAACTATATCTTTGAAACATATGTTGGGCTTTATACATCACCGTTTTGGTTACTCGCTGGGACCTAACACCTGCTCTCCATCCTACATCTAAGTGCCTGAGATAGGCCAAGGGCAACAACTTGAAACGTGGAACTTTTTACATGTTTTTAATGGACATTAAAGATGCTATTATCTAGCACTGTTAATAACTATATACTGCATTGCGTCATGAGATACTGAGTTTGAGTGTGATATTACGGGAAAGTAGGACAGCCCATGTCCAACCAGGAGACACAGTTAGACTAGTATTACACCCTGTGACCCTCGACCCTGAAAGTCCCCAGGTCCCTGCTGTTCAGGGAAAATCTTCGAGGCGGTTGTTCGGGGTAAATTGGTGACTGGGATTTAGGTCCCAGTTACACCACCCCCCGCTTCCCCCTCCCCCCTTTTTATAAACATGAATAAAGAGGTTCTTGATCAAAATGTAAGGTGTACATTTCCTTTCGACCCTATCAACGCACCCATTAATATTAAAATCAAAGATGATACAGTACATTGCAAATGACGACCAGTGATTTTACTCACATCTAACCTTAGTAATGCAAAATCTAGGCCAATTAAAAACTAAATGGGTTTATACAAATCTATTGATTACCCTGATATAGACTAGTAGGCACAGACATACATATCTCCACCATGTATGTGGTGTAGGATAGTTCATGCACAACCCTTAACTGATATACAGTAGGCATTAGCTATTTGTTCTTGGATTTTTTTGGTATCAAAGAAGATCTGTACTACTAAAAGTTCTTGGACTCAAGAACAAAAAAGACTAGTCAACAGTTTTGTCAATAGGTACCATGTATATCAATATCTAACTTATAATGCATGCTACATCTCTGTGTGACGGTGGTATTTTAGCTGAGGAGAAATGCCCTTTTTCCTTATATCAGAGATTACCTTTGATGACTAGGTATCTGGTGGGTGGGACATTCAAGAAGCAGCATGAAAGGTGTTAGAATAGTTAGTTAGTGATTTGGCAGAAGGGAGATGTTTACAGTAGAGATCATCAGAGCTTTCATTAAAGGGGAACAGTAAGCAGCATATAAAGGACATCACTGAATTAAATCCCCAATTTTTTTGTTTGTGAGACTAGCAGTCAGAGGCACAGTGCCTTTAATAATTGTATACTGCAGATATGCAAGTGTGAGGCTGCAGGCTCGCAAATATGTACAAATAGTGTTGAGCACGAATATTCAAATCACAAATTTTTATTGCGCACTTCGAGAATTTGAGAAGATCTCAAATATAGTGCTATATCTTCGTAATCTCAAACGTTCAAGATTCTGGGGAATGTACCTTGCATTGCGCACACAATATTCGCATGTACAAATGCCAATTCTCCCCAAAAAATTACTTCTGAGTGTTGTCTTATGTGATCTCCCATTTCCAGCTGCAATTTCCCAATATGCCACTAGATGACGCCGTGACAACACACATTGCAATAAATCGCTTTACAACTGCTTACGCTCCAAAACTATAATGGAAGGAGATCTCAAATCTGTGCATTTACTTCAAATATTTTCAGAATTCGAATATTGCATATGCTGTTCATAAATACGCACAAGCTCAGAAAGAGGGAAAAAGTTCAACTTATAACTTATAACTGTTTTCAATAACTGGCATCTTGAAATAGAAAAACTTGAATTCGAAAAAAAGTATTAGGCTGTTTTTTCACAGAAAACATTCCATCTGACAGTGAATACACATTCCAGGGCAGTGAATCATATAATAGGATTCTAATTGTTTTCACTTTTATTATATAGTAAGAATGCTGGCAGCATGGCTATTGCAGAAGAATCATTTTCTCATTTTCAGTTTTCCATAGAGGTTAATATACATTAAATTAATTCATTCATAGAGAAATATGTGTCAGCAGCCAGCGAGTTGCATAATTGAGTAGCCCTTCTTTCCACAAATAGTTTATTAACTGGTGATTTGCAGTTTGTAGCATAGATAGTGTAATACACATTTCACTGAGAGTCTCTTATCTGGAGGCCTTTCAGATGCTGAACCAGCCATTTAAACCTATCTAATTCCTCCTTGGTATGCCCACAGGATGGATAGCAGGGTGAACTCAACTGGTATCTGACATTGCATAATCTTCTGAACTTCAAGCTTCCTCCTGGCTGAAGCTAAAATTACCACTAGACACAGAAACTGCCATCAACGGTTTAAATGTTTGGTATATTTGTCCCCCCTCCAAAAAACATATAATCATGTCATGTCATGTTTGTTACATCAGAGCTGTAAAAAAGATATAAACAATACTTTCACTTACACAATCCCATTGCAAAAAGCAAAAAAGAAAATCACTTATTTTCATACTGTAATGGATGCAACCCTTGAATGTGGAGTGATAACCTTTATATATATATTGTGACAGGGAGCCGGTTAAATCCTCTGGATGTATCCAGTATGGGAGGTATGTGTATGGGAGGTATGTGTGTGTTTTTCTGTCCAACCAGCAGGGGGAGCTGGAATTGCTGGGCCTGGTTCTGTGTGATCACAGCTGTGATTTATGAGGAACTGTATATAACCTCCCAGCCTAAATAGTGAGAGTCTCAAACCTGCCTGCATTCTCCACCATATGTGAGATTAGCAGTAGAGCTGTGGGGAGCGGCACCCCCTGAATGAGTTCACAGCAAGGTAACAGTTGGAGGTGAAAACACACGTGCAGTTTATTTTCTATTTACAAAGATGTACAAAATCCAGATCAGTTCAAGCAGGGTAACAAAGCACAATGAGGAAAAATCGAGGCAAGTTACCACCAAGAGAGATCCCATCCTTCCCCTACCAGCCAACCATAAGCCTTGGGGAGGGACAAGAAGAAAGCCAACTTAGTGGACAATGGGGCAATTAAAGTCAGAAAGTAAATATAGTGCAGTGATGGCGAACCTATGGCATGCTTGGCAGAGTTGGCACTCAGAGCCCTGTCTCTGGCCACGCGAGCTTTCAGCCAGCACAGAGGAAAAATCTGCAGCCTACTGGCTGCTGTCAGTTCTCTTCCCCTCTCTTCTGATTGCACACTGCATCCCATACCCTCTCCTATTCTATCTCATAAGAAAGTAGCGTGTGTGTGTTTATATGATTTGTGTGTGTGTATATGAGTTGTGTGTGTCATTCAGGTTATATTGCCATGTCAGCACTTTGAGATAAATAATTGGGTTTTGGGTTCCAGTTTAGGCACTCAGTCTCTAAAAGGTTCGCCATTAGTGTTGAGCTTGAATATTGGAATTGCACATATATTAGACAAATATCGGCTATTCGAGAGTTTGCGATTATTCACAATATTATGCATCGGGAAGCTTTATGGCCATCCATTGTGAATATTTAATCGCAATGTGAAAATAAATATAGCATGTTACCAATAATTTTTAAGGTAATGGCAATGAGAATATTGAATCAAATATTGCCTATGCCACTCATCACTATTCGCCATCACTGGTATAGTGTATGTAATGTGTGTGTCTGTGTCTCTGCATTTGTCTATGTAATGATGCATGAAGGTGTGAGTATTTGTGTGTCTCTTTACAAATGATGCATGTTGTGTGTGTGTGTATATATATATATATATATATATATATATATATATATATATATGATTTGGATGTTTGTATAATAGGGAGATAAAGGGTGTTGAATTTAAAAAGAAGTGTTAGAAAGCCTGACTTCTTTATTTCTTACCAAAGGTGTTCTGTAGAGGTTAGTTTGGGGCTCTGTACATGGCTTTTCAAACTACACTCACCATGCCTTTATGTTTTTATCAAACTTTATGGGGCTGCCTTTGGGCATGGTCATGCTGGAACAGTCGTCACAAAGCTGGAAGCTCAGTCCTCAAATATGTGTTGGTATTTCTTCACTCTAGAATTAACAGTTCTTTCAGTGGACATAATTCAACTCAATAATTTAATGCAAAACCTTTTGAGCATACAATACATGTTTAGGGTTTATAGATACATATTTTAATACATGTCCAATCACATGGGTGTAAATATGAAGTTTTAGTATGCATTCTGGATGCAAAGCTAAAACATTTAATAAATATCTTATATGAACAAAAAAAGGAGTGATGTTACTCTTCTGTGGTGGAGACAAGCTCATAAGATGCTTTACATTGCAGTGCTTCAACTTTGAAGTAACAGACAAAAGTGGATGAATAGAAAATTAAAAGGATGTTTTAACATTAATTTAAAGATATACTTACATAATATAAAGTTTATGTTAATATTCTTATAGTTATATATATATATATATTTGTAACTTTGCAGTGGATATAATTAGGAAAACAGTTTGCCCATCCTGAGGTACATTTTGATTTGTACAATTATATCTGTTCCACAAGGGGTGAAACCAGCTATGGTCTGGCCTCTTATGCCATATCATTGTATGTGTACTGCTGCAGTGAATGTAACTAGGACAATGGTTTGCCCATCCTGAGATACATTTTGATTTGTACAGTTCTGTCAAGGAGGTTAAGAACCAGCTATGGTCTGGTCTCTTATGCCATATGATGCCCATAGTAACTCAAGAGCCGTATTTTTTTCCATAGTTACATCTAGATGAGGTCATCACACCTGTACCTCCTGCATAAAGCCGCTCATCATAAGTTTGTTCTGTTGCTGAGTTATAATGTCTGCCAATAATAACAGAATAAATGTACATGTTTTGGAATATTTTCTGTATTTTGACAGCTGGAATGTCAGTTTAATGGTTAGTGTATCCTTGTTGCTATCTCAGGGAAGTGAAGCTGTAATATGTTGATTAATGACTGCATTCAGAATATAATAACATGTAGGGGGAGCTGAATTATTCAATTCAAAAATAACAGCAAGGAAACGGTGATGCTGCTAAACATTCACACAAACAGACTAAAGATTTGCATACATAAGCTATAGCCTGTGTAGACAGTATAATAACTTTGACAAAACCCAGCAACATACAGAAAAAAAATGCTGCTAACAGTAGCACAAAAAATGCATTCATTCTATGTTAACTGATTTTATATATAAATACTGTAAAGGAAAGAAATATTTGATTTCCCACTGATGATACTGAAATGATCAGCCTATATTTTCAATGGTATGTTTATTGTAGCCGTAGGCATAACAACAACAAAAAGAACCTCACAAACCCATTGCACAAAAGTCCGAGATTGATGTGCATTGCTGGGTATCCTAATTTGCTGGCTACAAACTGAAATGAGGAGCAAAGTTTGTAAGGCTTTATTTCTACAAGCGATACATGTCCATGCCCATGTGGATTGTCCCCTATTTGTGGATTGCCTGCTGTTTGGGACCAGCTTTTCCATGTCCCACTGAGGTGACGTGAGAAATCACATTTATATTCCGGGGCGTGGAGGTCGCAGGTGTCCACCACAAGGCCCTTCTTTTCGCAGATGATATTCTCTTGGCTGTCTCCAACCCCCATCTAACCCTCCCCACCCTTTTTAAGATTTTTGCCCAGTTTGGCGACATCTCCGGCCTGCGGGTCAATGCCTCTAAATCTAAGGCCCTCGACATCTCCCTTTCTTCCTCCCTCTCCCTACTGCAATCCAACTTTTCCTTCCAGTGGGCGCCCTCGCTTCCGTATCTGGGGATACGCCTCACGAGCACGTATCAGGGCTTGTACGCTGCGAACTACCCACCTCTTTTCCGTTCCCTCTCCCTCTCCCTTTTGGCTTGGAACCCCTTGCTGATATCCTGGATCGGGAAAATGCATGCAATCAAAATGACCTATCTCCCTAAGCTGCTCTACTTTTTTCGGGTCCTCCCAGTC
>CM070036.1:67046831-67061730 GCA_036250615.1 Ptychadena robeensis | reverse complement strand
TTGTTGTTCAATAATAAAAGTATTCCTCAAAAATACCACTTGCCTAATAATTCTGTACTCACTGTAAGTGCTTAAAAAACCCTATTAGACTTGGCGACCTGTTTGGTCAGGTTAGGGTGTTTTTGATACTTGAATTACCTTTGAGGGTGTGGCACACATACTTCTTTCCATATACCCATCCATCTTTTTCTGTTTTATATATACAAACAGCCTAAATTGTTCTCCACACCAAAATTTTATCTCTCTGGAGTAGTGACTTGCTCTTTGATGCTTTGTCACCATGTTCCAGGCATGCAGACAGGCTTTAGATTACAAGTATATGATAAGGACTCTGTGTCTAGTCAATACTTAGAATAATGATAAAGTCTAACCATTCTATAGGCTTAGGCATATAAATGTACACCCATAGAAAAATATATGAAAATTACATTTAGATATTTTATGCTAAATAATGTGTGATTTTTGAAGACTGGCATTATTGGTGTGTGAGGATCCTGTGACAAAGTTGTATGTCACAAATTATGACCAGGGAAACAAGTGGGTTTGTGCTGTGTCATTGCACCTCTTTTCAAATGATTAAGATCTGACCATCTGTCAACTGGAACATGCAACTTTGGATAAAAGGCAGTGTGCCATTGGCCAATAGAAGAGTAATACTAAGAGAACCATACTTGTTGTGGTACATAATGAAAATACTCTACCTAGAGGCAAAGGCGTATCTTTCCTTTAGGTAGACCCAGATGACTCTCCATGTCTAAATACAGTCGATACAGTATCTGGTGAAGTCTAAGGTAACTGTACTGTGGTACATCATTAAAGAAGTCCTATCTAGAGGCAGATGTGTATCTGTCATTTAAGTAAAGGCTTGACCCAGATAACTTTATGTTTCCATATTGTAGTAGAGGACTCCCTAGTTGAAGTGGTACACTGTTGCAGTATCTGGTGAAGTTTAATGGTGGGCATACACGGTTCGATATTTCTGCTTGTTCGACTAAAACAAATTGAAAATGTATTCCTTTTTACCTGAATTGATTGACCAAAAGTGATTACAATCAAACATAAAATTGATAGAGCAGTGATTCGACATGTTGGTAAATTTCAGTGGATCGTTTAAGTACCTTAAGTGTTCTAGGTTTATCAATTTGTATACCATCATTTTATGGAGCATGTACACAGGGGTTTGGAAAGGAATCAGTTTTGAATTGATCACATTTTAAATCGATGGATCAATGTTAAATTGCACAAGCTAATTGAATTGATCAAACAAAGTTGATATGTGTATAGCCAACTAAATGTGATATAAATGTGGAAAATGATGAAAGAAGTCCTACTAAGAGTCAAATGTGCATCTGTCCTTTAGGAAACAGGATGGGCAAGATGATAATCTTTTTTAGAGTTTCAGTAGAGGATCCCCCAATTGAATTGGGTCACAAACACAGTGTCTGGTGAAATAGTATTGCATTGTAGTAATCTTGGCTATTGCCATTTACAAGTACTGATTATTATTATCAATATTGTTGCATACGCTCCATTCACTACTGTACATTATAGTATTATCTATTCTGTATAGTCTGTATATCATTTCTCATAAATGTTTCCTTGTGTTTTTGTTTTTTTTATCTGGTGTGTCTAAGTGAAATCCTTGTATATCCAGCATTGTCCATTGGTTCCACAAGCAGTGACCCGGTGAGCAAATTTGTTCTCAGTAATACATAAACCCTTGGTTTATTTCAATTTGTAAAAAGAATGTCATGACATATACTGTACTCTTTGACCATCTTTTCTGGAAACAGTTATTAAGACAAAAGTTCTTTGTAACATGGTTTTTGAAATATAACTTTCTTGGCTACAGCCCAAGTTAGAGTTTTTACTTCCTTTCGTGGTTCTTACACTGGTGAGGTTAATTTGTACTGAATTTTAAAGTATCAGAGGAGAATGCTCTGTCTAAGCTTCCTGACAACACATTCTTAAGACCTTCTGACTCTTGACTTGCAAGCTAAATCTAGACAACTGCCACCCATTGCTAAAAGGAAAGGCCTAATAGGCCAAGATGGATACTTTCACTGAACAAGAGTTTAATGGACCTTAGCCATGAAGATAAGGACACTAAGGACCCAATGACAAAAATCAATTAAACAAGAAATTGGATGGATGTTTTCCCCACGTACCATTGATAAATTAATTTATACTTATGTTTGTTAATCCTGAAGGGGAATAGTTGGGCCCCTAGAAATGGTTTGATTACAATGGTTACTAAAATTGTGTTTTGTTTCTTACATTTTATGCCTGGTACTTTAATTACATAGTACCATTACTCAATATCAGACATTTAGTTATTTGAGGTACGGGACACCACCTACTGTACTTTCTGCTTCCTAAAAAAAAAAGTTGTTGTGTCTGCTTTTAAGCTAAACATTTATTTGTAAAAGATTAATATCTCAATTTTGTACAGTAGGGGATACTATCTAGTTAAAAAAGCTAGTCTTATTAAATATATAAGTAGTAATATATGTAAACGACTTATTAAAAACCCATGCAAATGAATGTTGATACAGGATTTGCCTTCCAGGCATGATCAGATTCATACTTTCATCCTCCAGGCCAATACTATGGTGTTTTTCTTTTTCCACTCTGTCAATAGCTGTCAAATCATTGTCATTTTTTTTTCTTCAATTATAACATAATGGCAACTATAGAAGCAACCGTTCTTCCACTGAATATATAAATCTAGCAAAAATAGACATATATAACCCAGCCATTGCTTTACAAGCTAACCAATAATGTATTCCTGTCAACAGAAAAACCCATAGAAGGGATAACCCCAGCACTTGCCATGTCTGCCTCTTAATCAGAAAGTAAATCCCCAGTGATGACTGGACTATACTTCTTCATACCCAAACTTCCCTTTGTATTATACCAGTCAACACAAGTCCATGACAAATATAGTCATTTTAAAGTCTTATGTATAAGCAGTGACCGTTGTGTTGGAGTGTACAAGTATTTATTCTCAGCAGTCTTGTTTATAGCATGTCTCTCTTCCTTGTAATAAAATCTCATGACCCAAATTTTTTGGGGTAAAAGTATGTATGTATTGTATTTGGACATGTCCTTGTATTTAACCACTGTTCATAAATTAAGGAAATTCTTGACCCAGATATGAGTTATGGCCGAAACTGCTCACTGTCAATTGCTAAGAATATGATTGACTGCTACGGTCAACAAGCACAAATACCTCTACACACAGGATGCCCTGTTCTGCAGTAAGAAATGAGATAACATGGAGGACAGATAATAGGAACTAACATAAGAGGCTTCTTTCCTGTTATTTGTTAGAACATATAATAGATAACATTTGTTGGTATTAGTTTTTGTCTTCTTCATATTCATATTTCATACAGGAATAATATAGGAATATAGGAATAAAAAGGTATTTTCTGTAAGTGTCATAGTATATAGACCAATTGGCCTGATAATTGGATATTGGAAGGAAGATAGCCACACAATATGTAATGTTCATCTTAATGATCCCCCTTGGTGGCAGTGGATATAAAAAGTCTAAACCAAGTCAAAATGTGCCATGCTGATAGACTCATACCCAAAAAGGCTGAGTGCTGTAAAAAAAATCAAAAGGTGCTTCAACAAAACAATAGTTTAGGGGGTGTACTCTTTTGCAACTACATCATTTTATTTTTATATTTTTTTCTCCCTCCACCTAAAAGATTTCAGTTTGTTTTTCATTTGAGTGGTACAGTTAATATGTCACATTAAGGGGGAAAAGTCGTGAAATGATTTATCTTTGACTCGTTTTTGTACAGCACAGAAACCTGACATTTAGACTTTTTATATCCACATTATGCACAGAAGTTGAGAACCAATGAGGAGGCTATGCATTCATTACAATAAAGTAAAAAAATGCAATAGGAAACGGACTGGCTCCAGAAGATTCGTCTGCAGATCAGATCATTTTCAGTTATATTTGCTGACAGCAGGTCAGCCTGATCCTCTGGAATAGAGAACCCACAGCATAAATGTACTCACCTTAAAAAAGAAGAGACTAGCTTTGTCAGGTAACAAAGCACAAACTAAATCTTACAACATATAAATTCCTAAATCACAACTATTTGTTAATATTTTTTAAAGCATTCCCTTTATAAGCGTATAAAAAAACGAAACATAATGTAGTTATTTCCCAGAATTTGGGCATTACAAGGCATATGCAGCACATAGTTATTTTCCAGTAGAAAAGCTACAGTAATGAATGCAAATCTTTTCTTTTGGAACTGTTAAACTGCACAGGGAAACAATAGAAGAGAATATTTCAGGTCGCGAGGAACATTATATATTAATGTATTAACAAACGCTCTTCCCTCTAGAGTGCTGTTCTGTTTCAGTGCCATATTGCTTGCTGTTTTAAGCTAAAGGCTTCTAGATTTAGCAATGTGATGAACATCTCAGCTGTGCAGCAGAATATGCTAAAATAAGTTCCATAAAACAGATTATCTTTATTGAAGCATACCAACCATTTGTGAGCATTTAGCAAAGTTATTAAGTGTTAACTGTGAATAATGCTCTTTTCAGGTCTCACTTGTTAGGGAAACTTTTTTTGTAAAATTATAAAATACTTTTTTGTTAACTTATGGCATCAATGATACCATTTATGCATTAAACACAGATATAAATACCAGAGAGAAAGAGGAACCCAGCACACAGCTACAATTAACAGCTCTGCCATCATTTGCTCTGATGCCAATGATAAAAGGTGTTTCGACCTCTCTAAAGCCCCCCATACACCTTACAATCTTACCATACATTTTTTCTGTACAATCAACCTTTCTTCTACCAAAACCATGTAATACAAGGACCTTTCTAAACCTACCAATCACTATGTGTTCTATCAGGGAGGAAACTATACTACATAGTTGTTGGTAGATCTAAATGAAAATTGTATGGAATGATCTAAAGGTGTATGGGTGGCTTAACTCAGCAATCACATACAAAATATCCCACACTCAGGAGCGAGATAGGGTGGTCAAACATGCAGGTAGTGTATGTATGCCAAGGGATCCTTTATACATAAGACATACAGTGAGGGAAATAAGTATTTCATCCCCTATTTATTTTGTAAGGGTTTTTTCCATTGAGAAAGAAATTACCAGTTTATAATTGTTATGGGAGCGTTACTGTAGCAGTGAGAGACCGATTAACAACAAAAAACCTTTGCAAACCCGGTGCACAAAGGTCAGAGTTTGATGTTCATTACAATGAGGTAAATAAGTATTTGATTCCCTGTCAACCGGAATTCTTTTTTTGATATGCTGGTAATGAGCTAAGATTAGGAGCAACATCTGTAAGAGTCAGGAGTGCTATTATTCAGTACCTGTATAAAGAACACCTGTCCACAGAACTAGCTACCATGTCTAAGAGCTGTCCAAGGATGTCAGGAACAAGACTGTAGACCTACACAAGGCTGGATTGGGCTATAACACTATTGCCTAACAGCTTGGCGAAAAGTTGGAGCAATAATAGGCAAATGAAAGAAACAAAGAAGAACTGTTACTGACCCTCAGTCTGGGGCTTTATGGAAGATCTCACCTTGTGGAGTTGGTGACGAAGCAGCATAAAACTATGATGAACTTAGCAATGATCTTAGGGCAGCAGTGCCAGAGTCACCAAGAAAACAATTGGTAACACAATATGCTGTGAAGGACACATTTTTCAACACCATCAATGTCTCTCCTGCACAAGACAGCACATGTTTAGGCCCATGTCCAGTCTGCCAATGAACATCTGAATGATCCAGAGGAGTATTGGGTGAAAGTGTTACAGTCATGTGCATCATACTCTTTGGCATCATATCAACTTGCAGTGTTTAAAAGGAGGAGGAATGTTGCCTAAGACCTCGAGAACACCATTCCCATCTTCAAAAACGTAGGTGGGCACATTGTGCTTAAGGGATGTTTTGGTGTTTCCTGATAAGGGCACATGACACCTTCAATGCAGAGAAGATACGATAGATGGGACCAAGTACTGCCATGTTTTAGGAGAACATCTCCTTCCCTCAGCCAGGACAATGACAATGGGTCAAGAATTAGCACATGATGGTCCTAAGGTGGCCTAGCCAGTCTCCAGACCCTAATACCATATTAAATATGTGGAGGGAGCTGATGGCTGAGTTACCAAACCTCAGCCTCCAAACCTTAAGCTGGGTACACACGGGTAGATTTCCATGCAATCGACCGGTGGTCAATCACAGCTTGGCGATGTCACCATGTCAATCGAACGTTAATCAATGAGCACCACATGGGCACATCAATTAGCATACCATGGGGACCCGTTTTCCCCGTGGTCCCACAGATCTCTGCTTCTCCCCAGCTAAAGAAGCAGACAGTCAGCCACCCTGCACCCCTCCTCCCTCCCCTGTCACAGAGACGTGCTGGACACGCCCCCTGCAGCTAGCTGATCACAGTTGTCTCTGTGCCGTTCAGCTGGCAGCCACCCATTACATTGGATGGATACTTGCTGTCCCTATTCAAAGTACTGGATTTGGATCAAGGTTTTCTTCAAGCAGGATCCGTTGATCCTACTCAAAGGAACCGTGGATGGCTTAAATGAAGAAACAGACTGGAGCAACATCGGTTGCCTGATGTTGATCTAATCTGTTCCTTCATCTAGCCGTGTGTCCCCTGCTTTACTGATTTGAAAAAGATTTGCAAAGATCTACAAAAGTGCTACAGTGCTACAAAATCCCTCCCAAGGTTTTGCAAACCTGGTGGTTATGATAAAATTGATAATGTTTGCTAAAGCTGCTGCCAACAAACTCCAACTATATTTCAAGTGAGGAGATTTGCTTTATCATTGTTACGTGTAATGCAAAACTTAGAAGGAGTAGACATCCAGTCATCCCTGTCCAGGTCAAGAGTGAATCTAGCCAGCAATATATCTGTATTGGTTATACAGTCCAACCTCTTGAAGCACCTATAAGATAGTATAAGGAAAAGTAGTTAAACAGTTTAAATCTATTGTATAGCAAATTAGAGGAGTTTGATATTATTGTGGGGGTCTACAAAACCTTTAAATTAATTTCCACAATACCTTGGTACAGTAGATATAATATTGCTTCAAAGGACTTTAAATAATATCTTACCATTTTAAAAGTTGTTCAATTTCATGTGAGCAGAGTAAAAACTACATTGATTGTTCAGGTGAGAACACTTAAGTAATTTAAGGTCACCATTTGCTTCCAAATGGCTCATGAACACATTCTTAATTATGCTATTTGCTAGAATTATTCTGCTATGCTAAAATGAAGGAACATTGCTTACTCAAGGATATATTAGTGTAATGGTTAGTGCTGCAGGATGATGTAACCAAAGGCCAATTGGGTATCTTTGCAATCATTTACAACTTTATTTAAACTTCAGTTGACTTGATTTATTCTCATTTGATCTGAAGGCTTAAGGTACACTAATATATTAAAATATACAATTTGATATGTTATATACAGTGCACCTGGAAAGTATCCACAGGGCATAATTTTTCCACATTTTGGTATTTTTACAGCCTTTTTCCAAAATTGACTCAATTACTTTCTTTCTTGGAATTCTACACACAACTCCCCATACTAGCAACATGAAAATCGTTTACTTGAGAGTAATGTGGAAGGAGACACATGAGCAAAATAGCCCAACACCACTTAAAAACTTTGTTTTAGTTGTAGAGAATGGTACTGTGAGTAATGTATAATTGTTGTGCATTTAAATATTTATGATAAAAACATGACATGACAAGACATGAACAGGAGATGGGGGAGTGGTAACATTTTGTTGATAATTAGGCTAATTTTCCCCTATGTGGCAAAATTCATCATGACATATCTGATCTGTAACTTCATGCATAGATCCCTGCGCTATCCTTGAACCGCTGATTGTCGGTCAGTCAGAAAAAGGTAGCACACCCTTTGTGTGGTGGCCTGCTCCCTATCAAAGTAATGTGATTTGCCAGAGAAAAACGGACATGTGCGTTTTATGGGCGATCACAATTTTGGGCCACATGTGGGCAGCTGCGATCCATGGGAGGTTTTGCGGCCACAAAATTGCCAGTGAATCTATGCGTATATGGCCGGCTTTAGGAAGAAGAAGGGGTTACCAAAGACAAAACACTTTATAGTCATCACTATCACATAGCACTTGTTTGTACTTTGATATTTGTCTGTCTTTAGCTCAGACGTTTTCTTCTGAAGCAAAAAAAAACCTCTATTGCTCTTTGCAATGAGCATTAACCTGTTTTTTGTTGCATGTATGTTGACAATTTTTTGGGAAACACTCCATGTTCACAAAAGGATATTTCATAGATGTGATATGACCATTTATCCTACTAACAGGCTTGCTCAAGGCTTAATTTTTACAATTTACTCCTACTTCATGCAAACAAATTATAAACACAGCAAAAGCTTTGTAAGCAAAGCTCAAGATAAACCACCCACATTATACACAAGTCTCCACAAGAAATTTAAGTGAGAAATATTAAGACTCCGGACAAGACATAAATCAACAGCAGTTTTGTCCCCTTTGATAATCACTAATATGCTGCAAATACTTTGTCATGTATTAAATGTATATTTGTACTTTTCTTGTGGAAGGTTTATATGTGTCTTCTAGGGTTCTCTTCTCCATATTGTGAGATGCTCAAGTGCTGATATCTGATATGGAGAATATGGGTTCTTAGATCTTATGGTCTGGCTTTTTCTAGTTTTAGTACAGAATAAAGCCATTCCTAGATTCTCATCTTACCTGTTAGCCAGTCCTTGTTAATTAGCCATAGCATTTTTTTTTTTTTTTGTCATGTGGCTTGACGCTCAGGGCTCAATCTTTTCTTATCCTTTCTGGGCTATAAGAGCTTGCTGTTGGGTAGAAAGGATGTGTGTTAATAGACTACTACAATGGACTACTACAGAGCTGCCTGTTTGTTTGAGGAACCCATTAGGGAGGCACTCTGTTAGCAAGGAACTTATCTAAGTTTGGTTAGTGTCATAGATGAGTGGAGGTTTTGTGTTATGCTTTTCTTCATGATATATTTAATGTATTAATCCCTTTTACTTTGAACTGGATGCTAGCTGTCTTGCTCAAGAAGCGTTTCAATAGGCTGATGTTACTACCAGTTCAGTTTGCCCCCCTTACAACATAAAGTAAAAAACCAAACAAAAAAAACCCAAAAACAATCCTTAAAGCATTATATGGAATGAACAGCTTCAGTAATGTTCCTTCTGTCATACACATGGATGTTACATTTTGTGTTGCTCCAGACACCCACAAAATAGACATTGACTGGAAAGGGTTTTCCTTATTTCCTATTCTGTCTGGCTTCGTATTGAAATGTGAGCAGACCCAATTGATTGAGCACAGCAGGAAATTTAGAAATGATTTCTTAATGTTACACTTATTTAACATGGGCAGGAATAAAACCAAAAATAATGTTTTAAGTAATAAAATAAAAATATATTAAATAACTGTCAATTTACATCCTGAGCTACTTGTCCCCCTTCCACTGTATTCCCTCTCCATCTTTCTCCATATCACTCATTTACATTTTTTTTTGTCTTCAGATAGATTTACACTTACTGTTTCATGTACCCTGTGCTATTTATCTAGAGAATATCTAAAACATACCCATTATATCCAATTGTTGGCACACCTGATTTTCGATGGGACGATTGGCGGGAACGAGCACAGCAGTCGATCAGCTGAAAAATCAGGCAGGAATCTGCCCTTCTATGGCCCGCTTTAGTATAGGTAAGGTGATAGGTGTAAACCAAGACCTAAACTATGGAGGTGAGGTACTAACCCAGAAATGACAGTTCTGAAGATGCATCTTGCTCTAGATGAGACCTTATTTTGTAGCCAGGAAATAGAAATTACTAAAATTATTATTATTTGTCAATAGTACAGTGATCTTGACTAAACAAGTTTCAAGGAAATGTAATATTGCTTGTGAACAACAATAAAGTGAATAGCATGTCACCAGTTATTTCCCTCCCTATCTACCAACTCCATATCTAGTTATTCATTTTGCATGACGAGTTTACAGTGCTAGAGATAACATTACAGAAGTATAAATCTGTTCACTGTTGATTGTAAACAAGACGGAGGTGCCCACCTGATCTACCAAAATAGCCCTGCAAGTCGGCTCACGAAGATATGACTTGACGGTTCGTTTCTGAATGATCACTATACTGGATGGGGACCAGGGACGTTTGAGAATCTACCCTCAAATTGGATTGACTTGAACCTATTATGGACTGTCAGTCTAACACCGTGCCATTGTACTACCATAGTGTGATCAATGCAATACCTGGGCTAATATTTGTGCTCATGCTTCATAATATGATCGTCTACAAATCCATCCAAATACCAAGTAACATCACATACGCATACAATTGTCTGAAATTTTCTTCAGATTTGGATCACTTTTGGTTGCTCATTTTTGTGATAATAATCTTGTAACCTTGTTGGAACCTTGTATGCCACACCTTAAGGCCCCCATGCACCTTACAATCTTACCATACAGTTTCTGTACAATCAACTTTTCTTCTACCAAAACCATGTAATATGAGGACCTTTCTAAACCTTCCAATCACTATGTATTCTCAGGGAGGACCAGGCACTACACAGTTGTTGGTAGATCTAATGTAAGTGAATGGAGGAATCTAAAGGTGTATGGGGCTAAATCTAGTCTTTCAATCTGTTGACAATATGCCATACTAGCTATAATAAAGGGCATTGCATTAGAAAGCAACTGCTTATAAGCCACTGCAAAGCATTGAGATGATTCCATTCAGATTACAGTTAGAATACAGGAGCAATTACCAGTTAATCAATGAAGTTTCAAAATGTATTCCTAAATATTTAAATTTCACAATTAGAACCCCTCTCCTATATATAAATAATAAATAAAGGCAAATTAGACATTTTCCACCATTCAGCTTGTGAATACAAATACGACCCTTGCGTCCTTTTAATTTGTAAACCAGTTCATTCTACATTAGAGCTAATGGAGAGTATTAGTGAAATTCCCTGATTCAGCAGAAACAGGGAATTTTCAAATATGAGTTTCGAAAAGACCATTTCTTAGGTTTCCGAAAGAGATACAAACCATGACACAAATCAGACCTCTAGGCATAGTGAGCCACAGTGCCACACAATAAAATGCACGTCTATATTCTTCTATTTAGTTCTCAATAAAATCCCAGTGGGGCCAAGACGCTAAACTCTAACCAGACTCCTCTCTAGGCACATTCATTTTTGGTATCACTTTTCATTCTGTCAATATCTGGTGTCCAAATCTGATGGATCAGCAGCCTGAGATGTGGATTTAGCCCTTGGGAAAGCAAAGCCATTAAAGCTATGAAGACAGTGTTTTATGTACAGAGGTGCTCAATTTTAATGTGCCTTTTTTTTAAAGTACGTATTTCTAAATTTTTTATATAATAAAATAGATAAATATATACAAACAATTAGGTGCCAGAAGATGCGATATAGATACATAAAATAAATAGCTTTATCTATGAGATGCTTTACACATTAGATGCCACAAGTAATTAATACCATTTGAATTTTCTGGACAAATCAATTGCAATTGCAGCAGCCCTGTTGAAGTAATGCAGCCTAATATTCCCAAGGTGTGAAACCTCCAACATATTCTGCCCAAACCTGATTAAGTTCTCATTACTGGCCTCAATGTATCCAATGTGCAATCACTGCTTCCACTGCTGTCTCCGTGTTAATTATTTAAACTGTATCCAATTTAGCTCCAGAAATCAAAAGTCTGAATGCTCCTAATAATGAAAACGACTGCCGTTTGCTAACAAGTGCGATAAGATGAGAGAGTGTAATAAAGATCACATCTTCCTAAAGTGATGACTTTTTCATTTAATGTATTATTTTGGAGCATCAATACATGTAACTGCATTAGTCTAAGCATTTAGGAAGTCAAGACTTGTTCAGACTCAAGTTACCTTACAAGTAAATATATGCACGATATGACAAATGCTACACGTTGACTTGCCTAAGCCTTGCAGCAGAAATCATTGTTCTGAATAGGTATATTACAGAGCACTTGTCTAAAATCCCAAGCGACTTATAAAACTGCCTGGCAGCTGCGCAGTTTATGGACTCTTTACGAAAACACTCGTAAATAACTATAAATTGTTTGGATACGATGAATGCCATTTATATTGTTTATCAGCTATTTAGATATTGGAGCTTTTTTTCAAGTATAATAAAAGTAGTAAAATCTGCAATAAAGTAATAAGCACTTCTTACTTTGTTCATATATAGAAGGAGGATAAGTAATTACATGCAAATATAGAATCCAAATGAGTAGACCAAATACTAATGGAAAATTGAATAATATCTAAAACCACAAACAAATGTATAATATATTGCAGCTGGGCAGGCCTTTCATCTAGGGTTCTCTATTCATTTTTAGCTATCCAATAGATAAAACCAGTTTATTATAAGCTCAACATTAATTATAATATTTTACATTGAAGTTCAAAGAAACATTATATGTATATGGATAAAGCACAATAGGTCAGTAGGTACATATCACTATATCCCAACCAAGGTTACTGATCCAATAATTAATGGTCTTATCTTGACGTTGTCTCAACGCGTTTCGTGACCAAGTCACTTCCTCTATGTTGCAAGACAGAGCATATATCTTACAGTAGTGCCGTTTAGAGTATGGAGACCAGAGAGGCCACAACCAGAACAGAACATGTACCCTGGCAGACACAGAGAGAAATATCCCAGGCTGAAGTTCCTGAATATTACTTTAAATCTATCATCCGTTCCATCACTCATATGC
Organism: Ptychadena robeensis; assembly: GCA_036250615.1. Lineage (NCBI taxonomy): Eukaryota > Metazoa > Chordata > Amphibia > Anura > Ptychadenidae > Ptychadena > Ptychadena robeensis. The sequence continues at coordinate 67,048,866 of CM070036.1, read as the reverse complement.
ATTGAAACACAGTGCCAAACATAAAATGCTTTCGCATTCCACATAAAAATGTGTATGGGCCGATTAGGATAGACATCTGTTATGGTACAAAGATCCCTAGGATTCCAAATGTTCCCTGCTGATCAGTTGGCATTCTAGACAGCTATAGGGATCTACAAACAACCGCTGTTTGTGGATCCCTATAATGCCTTAATCCTCCTTCCTTATCCTGGGGGTGGGAACTTATATCTCTCTTTTGGCTAACTGTTATGTTGGCAACATAATGATCAATTAGCTTGCAACGTTCTCTATTACTTTACTTTTGTTATTTAATGGATTTATTTACATATTTATTCATCCTCTTATATGGAGGACATATATACCCACCCTTGTACAGCGAAATCAATCTGTGAATAGAGAGTATTTTTAGATGGATTCATAGAATTAGATTTTTCCCTCTATCTATTGTAATGCATGTTTGGGAAAATATGGTAATTCCTTCCCAGAAAGTGGGCAATATATACTTTGGGTCTGTTCACATCAAACTGAATGTTAAATGTTAATGTAAAACAGTTCTGTGTGAACCCAGCCTTAAGGCCCCCATACACCTTAAAATCTTACCCTACAATTTCTGTGCAATCAACTTTTGTTCTGCCAAAACCATGTAAACCTTCCAATCACTATGAATTCTATCAGAGAGGCCACTATACTACACCGTTTTTGGTAGATCTAATGGAATTGTAAGGAAGGTTTATAGGGGCTTTAGACCTTAGAAAACTATACTACAGAAATGGCCAACAAGGTGCTGCATCACCTAACCATTTTCAGATAACTTTTAAACTGTGGAAATTTGAGGATGGACTTTTGGGCCTGGGAGGAAAAAACCTTTAAGTGCTCTGGAACCATCAAGCAAGGTTGCCAAGATCACATAAACAATGTACAGTAGAAATAAAAAGTCCATACACCCCTGATAAAATGTCAGGTCCCTGTGCTGTGAAGGTAATGTCACTGTTGTGCCACATTTTCTCCACTTTATGATGACTTCATTGTGTTCCATGGTATTTCTAATGCCTAGCCAGTTTTGTTTTTTTTTAAATATATTGTGCTACAGTAGGTAACTAGTTCCTTCTATTGAGTATGAATATGTAGGACATTTAGATGAGGATAGGTTGAAACCCCCTACTACATCTGTGCAGTGACATATAGTGTCAAGGAGATATTGTCCAAAGGCCTTATCCTATCCGAACTTTCAGCAACCTTATTTGATGTTTGATTTATTTGATTATACTTGATCATCTGTACAGATTTCTGTCTTCTGTTAAAGGTAGTTATTTTATTGTTTTCATGTGGTTCTTTCCCTTAGGTTTTTTTTTCCTTCTCTCTTTTCTTTTTTTGGAAAAGTAATTATCTTCCAGCAAAAGCATGGTATTATAACATTTTTCATGAAAAAAATATGAAATAGTTTTTATTCAAATTTTCATGTAAATGATTCTTATATATTGTGTGTTTTGTGTATATATACTCTGTGGGTATGTATGTATGTATGTATGTATATATATAATTACATATAATGCAAAAATACAACTCATTGTGATTTCATATCTAGATGACTAAAAAAAACATCACTTTATTCCATGGCAATGCTGTTATTCTGCTCAGCAATATATACACTAACACTCAGCTTCCATGGCACTAAATCTCCAGTGTTAAGCTGAGTTACTCTTCTTGGTACTAGAAATAAATGAACCTTTATGTGCTCAGCTATTGTATTTTTCATTTTCCACTCTTGACATAAAATATCTCCATTTTCTTTTCCTAAACTCACATTTACAGATATAGATTGTGATCCTTTCAAGCTGTGCTCATCCTCTACAATTTATTATGCATTTCATCATCTTCATCTCTTCTTTTTCACAGTTGAATGAGAATCTTTCCTAGTTTTGCACCATGTAATTACTTAAGAAATATTTATCAGTGTTGGCAGGGCAGAAATGATGGGGCCCGGTACAGCAAAGATGTTCCCATGGCAGGATTTGTTGACCGGGGGGGGGGGGGG
>CM070036.1:67005227-67046089 GCA_036250615.1 Ptychadena robeensis | reverse complement strand
GTAAAGGGCAGAGAGCTCCAGTCCGACTCAGACGCGAGCAAGGTGGAGGTGGAGTACTGGCCAGGCAAAGTTCATGGTGGTACCTTCTGGGTACTACCCAGGTGACAACAGATGGTTAAAATCCAATAAATGCAGTAGATACAGGGTCAATCGAAAGACCCATTCCTGATTATTCCTCCATGATCGCCCGTTGCCCCTCGGTGCGTTTCGGCCCCAATAGTGGCCCCCATAAGGAGGCGGTGATACGGGGTCAATATTGAGGGTCAAGATGTTAGTCAAACTTTATGTAGGTAGTGTACAGGATGCCAGGGATGGGTCCTGAATAGGATATATGTGTCACACATTTTCGGGCTGGGTCACATTTAGGATAACCCTTGGGATGCTGTAGAAGGGTTGGTTTGGGCTGCACAGCAGCCATATAATGAGGTCAGATGATCTCATCAGGGGGATCTCATGGTCTTGCTGAAAGACATGTCTATGAAGCACAAGCTGGATTGCTTCCCCCTGTGGACTACAAGGACTGTTGATGGGGGACATAACGTCAAGAACTTGTAAGACGCCTTATTTGGGGTATCTGTTTTGGGGATACATGAAAGACTGTTATTTTGGAACGGCTGCCATTAAGCCTTTTTGTTGTTTGGTTGGCTCAATAAAGCATGGTTTGGAACTTTTGCTGGACTCTAGTGTGGTGAAGGTGAACCCCTAGAACCCCCCGAATTCACAGTAGACAAAAAACAATAAATATTAAATCCAAGTGATATATAACCATACTCCAAAGTTGTACGTACATTCCAGTATATATGTCATAAGGGTAATATAGTATAGCCATATGTAAGATTCTTAGTTAAAGATTACATTAAAGTGGCATACTGTCACAATGTAGCCATTGGTAGGGTTCTTAGGTGAAGCCGCAATTTTATAGTTCACAATCTATAAATAAGTGGTTGTTTATCATTTTGTACCTTATCCTCCTAATCGGTTGATAATCCATGGCCATAATCACCCCAATGCAGAATATCGCAAATATTCTAAATTGTGAATATCCGCCGTCATATTCGCAAAACTTGCCTATATTCACCGAATATATTCGCAATTCGAATATATTCGCAATTTGAATATTCAAGCTCAACACTACTCAACACATGAAAGATATTCTTATTGCAGGATTGCAAGTTAATATTTACTGAACAAATTAATGAACATAAAATACATAACTAATGTGTGTAATGGCATGAGAAACTAGTAGGAACGGGGCCACACTCAGACAGGGACAGGGGGCACTCCCGTTCCGGGCCCAACCATCAAGCGGGGGCCTGCGGTTCGCTGCTCGGTCCTGTATTCTCCATTCTGTGTGCTGGCTCCGGACAGCAGCCTCTGCGTATCTGCATTCTACCCAGAGAGGGGATAAATCTGCAGCTTAGTCAGTGACGTGATCTGTAAATTGTCAGCAAGTCACTAGGGACATCTTGTTGATATTGCAGATTGAATTGAGATTAAATAGCTGTACAAACAACTTCACTTTATCATGTATATACTGTAAAAGTTACATTTTGTTAGATCGCCAAAATTCTTTTGTTTTTTTGTTAAATGCATACAATTTATGTCACTTGGATAGCCACAGGGAAACATTAACAACTAAAAAAGGTGGCAGTTAGGGGTGTAAATTACTAATCAAAAAAAAAGATTGAACTTGTAAGGGTGTTGGAGTTCTGGGGGTTAAAAGTCAGAGTAGGCATATGTGAGAGTAAAATCTGACAAGAGAAAAGCACTGTTTGACTACTGAGGTATGGGATCTGGGTGTTTTAACAGTGTTGTTCTATGAGAGTTACATGTGACTCAAAGCCAAGCAGCAGAATCTACCATGAAGGATGCTGACACAGAGGACAGCGAGAGACACAGTGAGAAAGATGGCACTTATTGAAACCATGCTACGTATGGGATGAGTACCAAACACCATCTCCTGGTACTCATCTGAGTAGCTCACTAAAAAAATTATGTGCACTCCTGGGTTAAAGGGGTAGTGGTAAGCATCTTTTGAAACCTTCAGACTTGGGGAAAAGAGCTGGGGGGGGGCCCTGAAAAATTATCTTGTATGGGGCAGATTCCTGATGGCAGCCCTGGGTAGGAATAATGCTGCTCTTTATAAACATGTTATGAAAGAAATCAAATTTTATCAAGGTCGCAGTAAGTTCTTGATTTATGGGACACTGAAGAAAAGTTATGGAGAAGGAAGTAGTGGTGATTACTCTTTGGAATGAAGCAGTCATTAAACCTCCAAATGATGGCAACTATGATCTTGCAACGAAATGACTTTTTATGACTTTTTTAATGTCCATGGCTCCATGCATGTGTGTCATAGATGGGGTAGATAGAAGTTGCGACATGACATGCAGGAAAAAAGGTCATGGATGCAGCCCACCATATCAAAAACATGCAACACACCCCCATTAATATAAAGACTTGCTGTAAACTGCCTTAGTCCCGTAGGTAGCTTAGGTAAAACAGCTTCCATATAAGTATTTTATGGTATATTTAGACATTTTATTAGTGATGAGCAGCATAGACAATATTCGAATTCGTGATATTTCACGAATAATTCTACTAATATTCGATTCTATATTCGGAAATTTGAATATTCGCGGTAATACCATGGATTGCGAAAATAATAATCGCAATTGCAAAAAATCATATTCGCATCGCGAAAATCTTTAAAATGAATGGTCACATGCTATGTTTATTTTCGCAATGCGAATATTATTTTCGCAATACATGGCCATATTGCGAATATTCGGAATTGCGAATACCCGCCGAGATATTGGAGATATTGGCGAATTCTCGAATTGCCGATATTCGCGAAAAATATTCGGCATTCGAATATTCAAGCTCAACACTACATTTTATTAAATTCAGCTTTTAGCTCATCCAGTCGAAATAATTCGAGAGTGTTTGTTTTTCCAAAGAAAAGAAGCTGTTCCCTGGCTAACATTTTTAAACCCCCTGGCATTCCTGACGGCACCATCTCGCCATGGCTTTGATCTTCTGAACTGCACGGAAGCCAAATCCCCCCCCCCCCCCCCCCCCCCCCCCCCCCCCCCCCCCCCTGTGATGACGTCACATTAGGAAGGCGACTGGAGATTCCCCAGATGTGCTCCTTTGAAGTTAACCCTTTCTACCCTGGTGTGATGTCACCAGATCCATGACAAAAGGGGAGAGAGGGTGCCAAAGGGAATTGTACTGGATATAGTGATAACTGTATCCAATACAATTCAAAGTAAAAAAAAACACATTTCAAATCCAAGAAAAAATTTATAATGAACACAAAACAAATATAAATACATGCTGTTTCAAAATCTTTCATACAAAAGAAGTGTTTTAGAGATTGTATCATTCAAATGATACCTTTTATTAAAAAAAATTTTGATGTAATTTTATTTTTACATAATTGTGTGTTTCAAACATTATTATATTCAGGGTGTCTATTAGACCCTTGTACAGACATATTTTGGTAAGTTAGAGGCCTACAACATTAAAAAAAATTATATTCAAGTCTATAGTGCGCTTTTGGTACAGAAATCTGGACCTCACAAGAGCGCTAGGGGGGTTAATTGTGAAAGATAGATATTTGTTATCCATTTTCAATTGTTTTCTCACAAGGGAATACAGCACAAGAAATGTTGACTAATTGACCCTACACCAAGGACAATCTTTTTTATTATATTTTGTGTACGCTGTCATTGATTTGAGAGAAAGGATCTTTCAATTACAGTGCTTTACGGGGTAGAATGTAGTGAGGTGGCACTTGCTCATTTTTTCCTACATAAGCAAGTATGAACAATAAAAAAACAATCAGCCAAAAATTTAAGTACATAGCCTTAATTCTTCTGCTATAATCTCCATAGGCACAAACATTCATGATTTCATGTTTGCGTGACGATCTTGTATTGGAAAGTTTTCTCAGCAGCCGAATAGTGTAAGACCCTGCGGCAAATCATGTCTGTAGGAAGCCTAAAAGTCATAATAAGATTGCTGTTGTAGATATAACATCAGTGAAATGTATTTTACTTTGGAAAAGTGAAATTCACATTTCTCTGTTAAATGAAGGAAGTCAATGTATTCCCGCAGGCCTTTATGTAGGAGTTTAGTTTATCAGAGAGTCATAGAGCAGATATAGACAGCAGTAGTTTGCTTGATATCTGTGTGATAAAAACCACTTACTAACAAAACGTTACAGCCCCAGGTGTACCTGCAGGGGAACTGATAGCTCTGTAAGTCACTCTGGATATTATGATTTGGTAGCCATTGAAAAAGCTTGTCTTCTATTTTGGAGCTAACGTCAACCCTGATTGTACTAGAAGAGAGAGCGCTGCACTGAGTTGTCATTTTGAAAGTTTTCTATAACCGAAGGGATTACTTTAAAGAGCTCTGTATGATCTCATCAGTTATCTCTTAGAATCCTGAAGTTGAAGACTATAGCAGAAACAGATCAGCATGATTCAACATGTAGAATTACAAAGGATTTTTAACAAAGTCTGATCTCTGTCAGGAAACTATTGAGCTGCTGCCATCAGTAGAGAAAGTATGTCATAGCCCATGGCTGAAAACAAACAAATAATTAAATAAACTGTGTCTTTGCGGAATGTAAACTTTAACAGTAAGTTTATCACTGGCAGTATCAAAGTGTATTATTTGAAACATATTTTGCTAGAGAGCACAACATGGTTTCTTAGCACCATGACTTAAATTTATATATAAAATATGTTATCTTTCACCAGAAGCAAAAAGACAGTTGAGTTGTCTAGACTGTCATTTCGCTAGCTGCAGGTTTTACGCTGACATCTTCAAGATGCTATTTGAAAGAAAAAAAGAACACTATATGCTTATGTCAGCATTTTACTACACGTATCCTATCTGGATCCAAAATTAAATTTTAAATAGGATACACGTTGCCTCTAAAGGCCCCCATACACGGGTCGGATTCCGACCGGATTCCGGGACGATCGATTCCGGGCGCGTGCACGCGAAACGATTGTGCCGGAATCGCGTGAAGCCCACCTTGTCCGTTCGATCACGTCCGATCAATCGGGGGCCCAGAATCGGATCCGACAGAGAACCAACATGTTGGTCTTTCTGATCCGATTCTGCACACATCAGGGGGAGTTGCCATTTGGGAAGTAAGCGATCGGACACGGAATCGTCCAGGAATCCGTTGGACAAGGTGGTATGCAGCGATCGGATACTCTTAATTGGCCGATTGATCGGAGCTCCGATTCCTGCTGAGATCGCCGGAATCGATCGGATAAGTGATCAATCGGCCATGGAATCCGACACGTGTATGGCTAGCTTAAGACTTAACTCTGTTTAAATCTAAATATTATCCAGTTTTACTTGTCCAATCAGCATCTTAAAAGCCAATATGAAGCATTTCTATTACTGAAGAGTGATCCTTAATCCAGAACCATTGTCGGCAGCTTCCTGGTTATAAGTAAATCCCGCTGTGTTCTGACAAAGCTACCCTTGGGAGGGTGGTTGCTCATTCAGTTGAAAGCAGAGCAGGTTTGCTGTCCCCACTCAGCATCCTTTATTGGTGACAAACAAATAGGATACTTGTAGTAAGTCACCTAGGCTACAGAAGTGCTTCTAGGGAATTTATAGTTCTCTGTATACACAGTATGCAACAGTCCTTGTACACACAAAATACAATCAACTTTTCTTCTACCAAAACTATGTAATATGAGGAGCTTTCTAAACCTTCAAATCACTATGTATTCTATCAGGGAGGACCCAGCCCCACAGAGTTGTTGGTAGATCTAAAGGAAATTGTATGGAGTGATCTAAATGTATATGGGACTAAACAGATCTGAGAGAAAGAGGAGAGAGATAGATACATCACATGTTTTCCATCATAAAACTAATACTAGGACTGGGGTACTTTGGTCATTATATTGATAAAATAATAAATTTTATTGATGCATCTTATACAAAGCAAAATATTTATTGCTGAACATTTATTTTCTCAACACATTTCACACCATTGCTTTATCAGTAGATGAGCCATTTGGCATAACTACATTTTTTTTCAAAGAAAAAGAAGGCATTAATATCAACATTTTATAGAAGTCATAGATCAGTGTAAGTAAAGGGATAGACTCAAAAGGTGTCCCCCTTGTAGGGACACATCAGGAGAGACCAATACAATCCCCCCTCCCCCCAATACACCTATATGAGGGGAAAAGGGTAATTAATTCTTATAATATATTAATGCAAACTGCTACATTTTAATTCAAGTAATCCTTCATTCTAATAATCCTTCAATTCAAGTAATCCTTCCAACAACTGACTAAAGCCGGCCATAGCCACCTCGATGACGTCATCACGCAGAAACCGGCTATTTCTGGGCCAATTTAAGGTGGGTGCGTTAGTTTTGCAGCCAATTTTATGGCAGGTCGGTCACCACAAGTGAAATTGTCCGCAAATCTAACAGCCTATGGCCATTTTAAGTTGTATTCTGGGCTACTACTGCCAGTCCATATACTGTAGAGTGCCATGAACATTTATTTCCAAATTTCAAATCTTACTTCCACTTAGGATATGTAGGGAATTAAAAATAGGGACATAACTTCATAGGAGGATGTAACAAAAGGGGACATAACAAAATACAGCAACATATCTGTGGTGTTTAATTCAAATCAACTGGACTTTCTGTGTTTTGTTTCTTGAAGACATTTCACTAGTCTATATATATATACATATATATATATATTCCCAGTAAGATCGTGTACAGTCACTCTGAATTGAGAAAGCCAGTCGGATGAATAGGGAAACGTCTTCAAGAAACAAAACACAGCAAGTCCAGTTGATTTGAATTTAACACTACAGATATACAATGACCTGGATGAATGAGAACCTTCACAGACAAAATACAGCAACATTTTTGGTGGTGTATCTGGTGTTTTTTTCAGGGGATAAAAATCATCTGCAATCCAAAGTATGTGGTTCATTTTGGGTGAACAAGCTTCACATAAAAAGTATAAGATTTATTTTACAAGATAAAACATCTGAAATTAGATGATGAAGGACATTTTTAAGTAGATGGAATCTATCTCAAGAGACAACAAACCAACAAAGAAAGAAAGCTCAGGTAAATGTCTATCTATTGTCTATGTGTCTAGGGGATGAATATGGCACATTCAAGTCAATAGAAACAATTAGCAAAGAAACAACTATATAAATAATTAAAAAGCTAGGAAATTTATTGTGTGCATCACATTTTCAATTATTTTAAAGGCACCTCAGCCAAGAAAGATCTCTTCAGCATTCTTCTTGTTTCTGCCGAAAACATAGCCTTCATGAGATGATTTTATTTGATCTATTTCAAAACTGTTGGCTTTGGATGAAGGCGTTCACTACATAGAAAAAAAGGGAGGTAACTACATTCCGAGTCCAAGCATATAAATTGCAGCCAAATGTATAGACTTATTTAAGAGCACTTATCAGGTCCACATTGTAATAATAACAATAATAAAACATAATCATAAGTGAATAGCACATTAGGGCTTGTTTCCATTATAAGTTCAGCCTTACACCGGCAGATCGGCTCAGCGCAATGAAGACAGAGTCTCCGCCGAGCAGGTAAGTCTGGCAGACCTGTCACGATATGTTCCAGGATGCTAACGTGATGACGTCATCACGTTAGCATCCCGGTGCATTATGGGGCCCCTTCAGTCGGCGGCACCCTTTGTGTGCCGGCCATAAGCTGCAATGAAGACGCCGTCTTCATTGAAGCTTATGGCATCGGCTTCCATCAGCTTGCGCCGTCCAGAGATTATCGGACATGTCCGTTCTCTGGCCGGCCGAGCTGTGGGACGACAGGGATCTGTCGCCCCATGTGGGCACATGCCGATAAGCGGACGATTTTTAACCTGACCGACAGCACGAGCGCGCACGCCCGTCAGGTTAAAAATCGGCCGCTTATCGGCATGTGTATGGCTAGCATTAGTGGAGGGGTCCCATCGCAATGGAAACAAAGCCTTAGTAACAAATTATAAAATGTAAGAAAAATAAGCTTGCAATATTGTGTTGACATTTTATTGTAAAACAAAATAAACACAAGAAAACTAACAACAATACAAGAAAACTTACATTAGTGCATTGGTGTTCCACCTAAATCCACATTGGGCCAAATTAAAAAACTTAGACAAAGTTGCTGAACAACCTTAATATTTATTGAAAACATGTCAGATTTGGTCCCGAGATGCCTCTGTAGGAAGGACATTTTAGACTAATAAAACACAATCTTGAAACACACTGACATGTAACTGCCAGCAGCCTTGGTCTGTGTTGTGCAAAGTAACACCCACTGAGAACTAATATACAGTATATCCAAAATGGTGATATGGGACCTTTCTTACCATGCATATGGTATTCAATACAAGTTCATCTTCACTGAAATAAGCTGTGTTACCATTTACATTAATTAATCATCTCTATTCCTTTTAGAAAATAAAGCCTCACTTTTTCACATTGATTGGTATTGAAGGTAAGTAACTGACTTAACTTTATGGAGTATAATAGTAGACAAACTGTTTACCTGCTCAGATAACATTTGGGAATAAGCAAACTTTTCCTTATACCCAATTGTAACACTACCGTACTTAGGATCTATTTTTTGAACCTCATTGACCTTTCCATTTACACGCAAGAAATGTTTTGTGTCCTCTAGGTAAAAGAAAATCTCTCTCTAACCTATACATTGTATATAGGAATATATAAAGAGTAATAGTATTTTGGCAGAACATAATAGCGGATACTTTTGCCAATATCCCACATGTATAAAAAATATATTAAAAAGAAGGTTGGTAAACCAAACCAACACTAAGAGGGGGCCAGCCTCAGGGACTTTCACGGCAAACAATTAAAGGTTTAGGTCAATAGAGGTCGATTAAATTGGTGGTTTATTCGTTCTATAGGAATACACAAATACAGTGAATATACCAAACCAATGATTAAAATGCAATCAAACTTCCAAATAGTAAAAGATAATAGCAAAAGTCACATCGAATGCCCGGCTATTCAGACCTATAGTCAGGTCAAACGTCCATGATTACTCTTGACGTGTTTCGCCTATTAACAGGCTTCTTCAGGATAGTTTGGTCCATGACAAAGTTTGTACAATTGGGCCTAGAAAGTGCCTTGTGCATATGAGTATATCTCCTACAGAAAAAAAATGTTAAAATAAGAATCCATACCACATAATTTAAATTTAGGGGGAACAAGTCCCCATGTCTATCACATTACAATGATATCACACTGCATATGTATACATCCACATACCCTGGTTTTAAGGCTCCCAGGTTAGGTTAGTAGTCAGGAAGGGAGAATCAAAGATTTCCATGTTATATGTCAGTCCAACTGAGTAAGGAAAACCCCACTAGCTTTTGGGACTAATGGGAATGATCTAGTAGAAGGTCAAGTTGTTAGTGAGGAGGCATGCTTCGCTGCAAAATTATCTCTATATAGGACTATATAAACCTCCAATTCAAGTATATCAGCCTAATATGAGACAATAAGCAAACTATGCCATATTTCTCTGCTTCCCAGGTCTATGGACATTGTAATTGCTGAAGGAGGAGAATGTCACGGCTGAACCTCTTATCTGTATTACCCCAAATAACTCTTCCTAACTCTGATCACTATCTCCATTAACTAACCCTTCACTCTCACCTCCATCAGTCATGTGTGTCAAGACAAAACTGTTTCTTTTGTTCAAATATTTATGACCAAGTTATTTTGTGTATAAATGTAAGTTTCAAAGACCAGAATTGTATTAGCCTGAAGAAGGGATCTGCGATATCCCGAAAGCTTGCTTCTCTAATGACTTCAGTTAGCCAATAAATGGTATCACTTGAACTCCAAACTTGCTGTATTTATCGATGGCTAACACGGTAAAACACTCTACCAAACTATAATTAGTAAATATTGGAAAGTGGTTCATTTTAGAGTTTCACAGAGAATATGTTGTTACACTTGTAGAGTGCTTTTCCTATTGTTACCCATTTTGGTAAAAAGCAATGCATCTACCTATGTGCCTGTTTCTATTTTAGTTTGTATTTGAGGAAAATGTATGTTTTAAACAATAGTTTCTAACTATATACTCTGAGCATGGTTTAGTTTTATTTATTTTGAATGCTACCTCAACTCTTCTGGGCTGTAGTACACTATAATGCAGTGTATGGCATGTGTCATGTGTACTTCTTGCTGCGACTATGTGCAATGACAGCCCAATCCTAAAGAATAGCCTGTCCTTACACTCCATACAAATGAATCTAGCCTGAGTAAGATAATCTATTATTTGATGGAGATCTCTTTTTATTTTTACTTAATAACCTATTTTATATCTCTTGTTAAATGGTCAAATATGCAATATAATAGTAAATCTCTCTGAAAGATGCAGTACATTGGGTAGTATCGCAAGGGAAACCAACTAACTTACAAAGCAAATAGAATTTAATCTGATATATGATTCTTGTATTATGTCATCCAATTTTGAAAATGTTGGGTACGATTTTATTTCAAGTTTTCACTTTTAATTGCATTGCTAAAGCCCCCCACACACATTTGGATTTTTCGTTGATCTCCTGGCAGAGAGAATCAGCCGCACACCCTCTGTGTGCCGAAACGTACTTTGCTTGGGTACTGGTCCCCAACCAAAGTAAGCAGATCGATCTTAACATTACGGTCATGTTTGCATTTAATTTGCGGCAGATCGATCGCCGTAAGTGTGCACGGCGCTCGATCTGTGGCGAAATTGGCCACAAATCAAAACGTGTATGGGGGCTTTACTTGTAAAATATTACCTAGGCATAATACATATTGTATAACAAAAAAACTACCATATTTTCCGGCGTATAAGATGACTTTTGAACACAGGAAAATGTGTTCAAAAGTCAAGGGTATTCTTATACGCTGGGTCCCCCGTCGGGGGGGGGGGATTGATGGTGTGCTCAGGGAGCACTCCTGTCCTGGGCCGACCATCTAGGGGAGCCCTGAGGTCTGCTCCCCCCAATCCATGGTCCCCGCACTGCGCGCTGGCTGACAGGACCCAACAGAGGGAGAGATCTTCAGAATCCCCCTCCAGCCCCTCCTTCTCCTTTTCTATGTCTGTGATAGCAGCTACTATGGCTGCCACTGACGGCAAGTGTGCTCACTAGCGACATTGTTCATTGAGACTGAAATTGATATTGCAGGGATAATGAGATTAAAGCTAGAACACATTAAATAGCTGTACAAAAACTTAGATTAGATTTCTGAGGGTCAGAGTAGACATAAAAATGTTTATTAGGTGTGTGTTTAAATAGAGGTAGTCTTATACGGTTAGAATATCCCTAACTTTATATTTTAACTGGAAAAGTTGGGGGTCATCTTATACGCCGGAAAATACGGTAATTCAATGTTTTGTAATTGTTAAATAAATAAATAACCGCTCTCCCTGCATATTGAGCAGTATTTGTGTAATTCACAACATATGTCACTAGGGCAAGCAAATAAACAAGACAAGTACCATCATTTTCCAAGCATAAAAGAAATGTTAGTTGTTTTCAAGTGATGGGTCAATTTGTTCTACATTGAGGTGATGTATCCTTCTCAGTCTGAGTAAATATGTCAGGGTTGACATGTAAAAGTGATTGCTGGCTGAATGAACAGATGAGCTGAAGCAGAGGGAAAGATTTGTCTGCATAAAATGCAGCATGCCGAGAACTGTTTGTCCTGCATAAAATGTGAGAAGGAATGAAGGGAATATATTAAAGCCCGGGACATCTCACTGCAGCTCTATCCTGTCTCTAGAACTTGTACGATGTAAAGTATTTGTCTACCTGATTGTTGTAATGCGGTTGACTGCGTAATGTTTAAAAAAAGGTTTGTTGTGCATCATTTTAGATCAAATCCAGCAAGCTCCTCTTAATACGTATTGCATTTTAATAAATCTGTTTAAAGGACAGAACTGGGAAGGAGAATGGACATCTGAGAAGTCAAGGTATCTTTGTTAGAAAAAAGGTGATGGGTATCATGGGTATCATTAAGCCTATTTTGGCTCCCCAAATGATCTAATGCCTGCCATACACATGCCGATATGCGGCTGATTTTTCACCTGACCGACGGGCGTGCACGCTCGCGCCGTTGGTTAACGGAAAAATCGGCCGTTAAGCGGCATGTGCCCACATGGGGCGACAGATCCCTGTCGCCCCACAGCTCGGCCGGCCAGAGAACGGACATGTCCGATAATCTCTGGCCGATAGAAGCTGATGGCATTAGCTTCAATGAAGACCGGCGTCTTCATTGAAGCTAATGGCCGGCACACAAAGGGTGCCGGCCGACTGAAGGGGCCCCATAATGCACCAGGGTGCAAACATGATGACGTCATCACGTTTGCATCCCGGAGCATATCGGGACTGGTCTTTCTGCACCCATCGGGGTGTGTATGGCAGCCATAAAAATATAGTTTAACAGTTAAATTTTTTTTGCTCTGGATGAGATTGTGCCATCCAGCGAAAATCAGAGCCCCGGCAGCGCATACTCACTGTTCTGTGCTTTGCTCTGATCTTCTGTACTGGCTTCTTCACTGAAGCTGATGTCCCCCCGAGTGACGTGATGACATCACATCAAAGGGGGAGGGGGATAGATGATCGTGAAATTCAAAAGTAAATCGCACGAGAAACTGTTTTCTATGCAGAAAACTGTTTCAGTGTGATTCCCCAGGGAATTGTACCAGGAATTGTACTGGATACAGTGATAACTGTATCCAATACAATTCAAAGTAAAGAAAACACATTTCCAATTTTAATAAAAAATTTCAAAAAGATGATACACCAAACAAAAATGGCATCCAAACCCCTTTTCAGGAAGATGCTGCAACACCCATGATTTTCTTAACTTTTCTAGTAGACGCTCCATTTCCTACAAATCTATTGATGACCTGCTTATATGCCAGTCTGTTACAACTTGTTTTCTACCATTGCAGAAGGTGTAGGAGTCCTCCAATGGTTCCTTGTAGGGTGATGTCTTTTGTCTTTTCATAATAGGAGAATGACTTTTATTAATCTTTATTTGATGTTTGAACCTTCAATATTGTAAACCTAATTTAATATTAGGGAAAAGGGAAGGAAAACTTGTTGAAATAAACATCAGGACTGTCCTTTTCGGCACATAGTATTGCAGAATGAATTGTTCCTGTATTTCTTTTTGATTACCAAACTTACCCCAAACCACATTTGTACTTGGAGCTACTTTGTTAAACATTTGAAGAAGTTGTTGATGTTACAGTAAGGAAGTAAGGATGTGACAATGCTGATCACTGCTATTTCATCTGTTCTTGTGAAATCATTTTTTCATGCCATTCATTTAACTCCTTTAATTTTGAAACAGCTGGCTTGCTAAAATAACATATCCACTAAAGAGCTAAGGAGCATCTCAATGTGTTTCTGGGTGCATATATCAGAACTGAATTCACAACATAGAATAGTATTTTTCAGTTATCTCAAATAATATGCAGCGCACTCCTTAGGGGCATGCCGTGTATGTCAGGATCTGGTAATGCCCTGTTTTGTACAAAAATACGTTTTCTTAAGTAGAAATGTTGCTACACTTGTGTAGCGTTGACTGGGGTCACCCTTGAGTCACCAAGCGTTTTTGATAGCAGTTGCATGCTTCACCCGAACGTTTGTCTCGGATTTTGCTCCCCACTTGCTGGGCGCTTCCCAGTTCAACCAGATCCTTTAAGGAGCATGAGCCTTGCTTAAAACTGTACCGGTGTCACACAGTGAGATTAAGAAATGAAATGTCCACACAAGCTGGTTTGAGGAAATAACTTTTTTAAGGGATTATGCACAGTCCTTTCACCATCACCTTTCAGGCTAGGGATGGGGTACAAAGGACAGGGTGCTATATTGCAAACAGTCCAAACTCTAACCCAATAGGAGAGGTGCAGGCAGATTGTAGGGAGGTAGACAGTCCTTAGTGTAGCTGGCTATGGTACAGGGGAGTCCTCCTAACCCAGAGATGGCGAACCTTTTAGTGACTGAGTGCCCAGTGAGCCAATAAGCCTCTGTGTTCTGCAGTTCTCTCCTCTCCCCCTTATCTGCCACTGTGCTGACTGACAGCTCGGGTGCCCACAGAGAGGACTGCGAGTGCCACCTCTGTCATGCACATGCACGGTTCTGCACCCCTGTCCTAACCCAACCCCTAGCCCTTCCAGGGTAACATTCACATTGCGAATGCTGGTTCGAATGCTGGTTCTGGTTTCTGGAGAGAAAGCTTTGTCTAAGGACATGCAATTTAATATAATTATTGCTTCCATGTTGTTTATCTATTCTTCTATTGCCTCACCAGTCATGAGATAAACAGTCCTCAAAGGCTCAAATGAAAAATCACTTCACTTACAAACTATACTAAATTGAAAAGCAGGGGGGTTGCTAGGTCCTGACCCCTAAGAATCAAGCCTCAGCCACTAAGTCCTCCAGTATTCAGGCCTGCAGCTAATAATACTTCCTATAGAGGGTCATTGGATGATACTTGCTTGTGTTTTGTTTAAAGATACCAGATTCCAGTTTCTCAAGACCGTTCTCACCTATTACGGTATGTTTTATTTATAAAGCGCCAACATAAAATGCAGTGCTGTACATATAAGCTGTCTATCTGCTTGGGGAAGAGAGAGCAAAAAAAGGAAATCAATAATAGTGGAATGAGAATCATTGTATGAATGCAGCATGCCCAAATATAGGATTGGTGAGGGTTCATCCTTTCAACACCACTGTTGAATAGTTAGTTGAAAAGTAGACAAGTTAAAAAATATTTGTACTTCTATTTTTGAGCAAGTTTTTGTCACAGGAACAGGATCTAAAGCTGCCCTAGAGTTATAAAGGGATTAGAGATAAATTGGCTCAATATCAAAATTTACTACCGTACATTCTTCCATGGCATACACTTGCTACTTGTGTATATGTATATGCACAGTGTGTGTCTGTATATATAAATATATATATATATATATATATATATATATATATATATATACAAGCATTACCTAGGTACATAACATAGTTTGCAGCAAAAAAAAAAGTTCATTCTTATCTTCAAACTTGCTGACAAACCAGCAAGAATTTTCTTAGGACACACAGAAAATAATCCATGCCCTCCTCAAACACATTCATGAAGTCTGCTTCTTTCCTCAGCCATCTGCTTGGGTGGCATCTTGCCCATTTCTCAGATGGTTACATTTCGCCTTGGGGTATAGGTGACAGTCAGTGATGGGACTAAACAAGCAGTCGGGAAATCTCTGCACATGTTTCAGCCTCAGCAAGAGGTCTATTTTTTGCCAGCGCAATAGCTTTGGCACATAAAACAGCAATCACAGAAAAATCTACTTGCCAACTGGATCAGTAATTACTATGAAAGACCAGTTTCATGAATCATATGAGTAAGTCCCAAATCCTGTTGAGCAATTATAGTGCAGTTTTGGCAATTCAGAAAAAAAAATGATCTTTTCAGTGTTGCCGGATAAAAAGAAGAATGTTGCTGACTTACATGCACAGCATGAAATATACAAGTTGATAAAGTAAAATACAATTCATTGTTCTCTTTGTCTCTATGTTTTCAGCAGGCACAATCCAGAAACCAGGTCATACCACATTTTAAGTCATAAGCAATGATAGAGTCCCGGGTATGGAAACCTGGTATCTTGACAGATATAAATACACAAATTTATTTAGCTCTGTAGTCAGTATGAATACAATATTAAATAAGCACCTGCATTTGCAGGTACCATCCTATCACATTTCATGCACAGCAGGGCTGTAGTATGAGAAATATAAGCAGCATAGGGAGCCAATCATGGTATGCTGATAGGTAAAGAAATTGAAATGAGCTCATTCTAACAATTTGGCGACATGTTTCTAGTTAGGAATCATAAAGAGTGTCAGACTTACTTTGGCATTGGCCCCTTCTAGTGATTCCAGTTTCATAAACTTTTCAGAATCTTCCATAAAAGGCAATTCTACTAAATTGCAATGTCTAGTGACACCCCCATGTTTCTTCCCACCTGTGATACACATCGGGTAACATAATAACTGACTAGTGATGAATGGCATTGGCAATATTCGAATTTGGGATATTTTGTGAATAATTCTACTAATATTCATTTCTATATTTGTAAATTTGAATATTTGCAGTATGACCAAGTATTAAGAAAATTCGAAATGAATGGCCACACGCTATGTTTATTTTTGCAATGTGATTATGACATTATGTGACTATACATGGCCATACCGCGAATATTCAAAATCATGAATATTTCAGGAATTCTGGAATTGCCAATATTCGCAAAAAATATTCATATTCACCTGTTTAGGTGAGAGTGAACATCATGAGCTCAAAAGAGTTTAAAAGAACTCTGAAGAATTTTAAATGAACCATTATACTGTCTAGAAAATAGTCTACAAGTGGAGGATCTTCAAAACAACTGCCAACGTGCCCTGGTCACAAGAACAGCTTGTAAGATGTCTCTGCGCCGTGATTATAAGCGCAGGAGCCTGTGGCCGACAGCAGCTGTGGGGATGACCCCAATCAAATACATGGGCGCAATCTCTGCCCCACAATAATAAGACCGCGGGAGATCTACTAAGTGAAGACATAGCCTAAATTCTCTTTAGGGGACCTGCAATATGCTTTTGGTACTGTTAATGTGAAAGTGCATGTCTTGTGTCACCTCTATGACTAAGCCTATCTAAAGTGAAGCGTGCAAAGGGAGGACCCTAATGTATGGTGCCCATGTTTGTTTGGACTTGAGTAAAAATTATTAAAGTTAAGATAAATAATGTCTTCAGTGTAAGATATTTAATATGTGCTCTATATGTGGATGTAAAAGAGGTCCAACATTCCAAGAAAAGCATGCAGATGGAAGTGTTATGGGTTGGGAATAGAGATGGGCCGAACTGTTCGCCGGAGAACAGTTCGGCCGCGAACACGGCATGTTCGCCGTTCGCCTCGCCGGCGGACAGTACGGGTGTTCGACCCGTACTGTTCGCCGGCCAGAAGAAGGTCTAAATTCTTCCTCCGGCAGGATCACAACCTGTGTAATCCTGCCGGAGGAAGAATCTTTTCACTACAGAAGCCGGTCTTGTAGTGAGAAGACCGGCGGAAAAACCGGATGTGACGTCAGTGACGTCACATCCTGCGGCCGTAACCAGGAACTAAAAACCGGATGTGACGTCAGTGACGTCACATCCTGCGGCCGTAACCAGGAACTATCACTGACGTCACATCCGGTTTCTCCGTTTCAAATTCCCCGCCTAGAGGCGGGGAATTTGAATATGTCCGCGAACAGAGCGGACGGCGAACATCTTTGAAGTTCGACCCGCCCTGTTCGCGGACACCCCAGGGAGGGTTCGCGCCATCACTAGTTGGGAATACTTTGTTGCAGAAGCATCATCAAGATCATAGAATACACCATGATTTCTACAGTGTTTCAGAGAGTGCTTGAGTAACTTGTCAGAATAGATTTAAAACCTTATTGAGCATTCTACAATGAGGAGTGGGGAAACTTTCCTAAGACCAATGTCCTGAACTAGTAGAGGAGTACATAAAGCATCACACCGTAGTTATTGCAACCAAGGAGGTAACACTAGCTATTCAAGTAAATCAAGGTTACGTCCATTTCCAGGAATATATAAAGCCAACATATGGGAAGATATCTTGTTCTTAATGTGATGATTCATGAAAATGAATACCTTCATGCCATTGACTTGAAATCGGATAAGAACATTGTAATAAATTGTACACATAAACAATTGTTAGAATATACACTGCAGTTCCACATTTTCCTTTTTCTACATTTTACCAGATTGCTGTATGCAAAAAAATGAATAAAATTGTGGTGAAAAGTTTGTTCAACGTTTTTTCTTTCTGATTTACAATAATTGCAATCATGTAATGCATGCTTTTTTCAAACATCTCACCTTTGTTAGGCATATTCTTAAAACCTTCCCCTCCACCTGCCTGGGACATCTCCTGAACTGTAAGAACCTGTCTGCTGCCCTCATTTTTCCATGTGGGTGGGGCAGAGCTGAATAGAACTGTGATTGGCTGTCTCTCTCTCTCTGTGGGATTGTTATTAGGCCATAATATACTATTTTCAGGCAACATCTGGACAATAATAAATAATGGTTTTATATTTTTTTTATCGGAGAAATGGAGAAAAAAATGTAAAAACTAAAATCATGTAATGAGACCCTTTTATTGTATTTTCTGAAGTGGAAGAGTAATAGCCATCCAAAGACTTCTGGGAGGATGCCCCCAGCATTCTGCTGTGGCTACGTTATGTGACATGAGCAAAACATACCGGGTCTGATTTGCTCATGAAATTTAAAAAGGGACTGTCAGGGTTCTGTTAGCAACAGCTTTCTAGCCTTTAGAAACCATAAGAATTGTTCCTGAGATGGACATAAATTTTACCTCACAGAATTATCACTAGTGATGGCCAAAAACTTCGCCTGCCAGACAGTTCGCGGTGGAGATAGCATGTTTACAGTTCGCAAGGCCAGCAAACATTATGGGTGTTCTACCCGCAGTTTGACCTCTCACCCCACAGTCAGGTAGGACAGTACAGCCAATAACACATTTTTCGCTCCTGGAGGACACATTTATCATGTGTCTGCAGTACTAGATAGATAGGGAGAGCTGCTGCTGATTAAGGAATAGTTGAGCCATTTTCTTTTATACTCCATCCAGTAATCTGTAGCTATAGCTAAGGTGTTCTGTTGCATGTATTCCATCATTACTGAGGCACAAAAGTCCTTCTCTGGGGGTGGGGTAAGCTGTTTTATGGGACCTGTATGCTGTGTTATAATCCTGAGCTGAGGTGTGCTGTTAGTCGTTGTTCATCGTCACAAACTAAATAAGGACATTGAGGAGAGATCTGACTAATTACTATGTGCTGCAGAAGGTGCTGACAGGTTGGCAGCCCACTCCAGCTAAGTTTTGGCAAATTCTGTAATCTAGATGTGATTTCCCGCTATTAGACATGAAAAAAAACCAAACGCATTTTATAAAATCTGTGTTTTTGGGGAGAAGTTTAGCCATTGATCCCCCTCTGGCATAACTGTC
Source organism: Ptychadena robeensis (assembly GCA_036250615.1). Lineage (NCBI taxonomy): Eukaryota > Metazoa > Chordata > Amphibia > Anura > Ptychadenidae > Ptychadena > Ptychadena robeensis. Next base: position 67,026,937 of record CM070036.1, on the reverse strand, counting down.
CAGGTGGTTGCACCCTTTTAACACTTTTTATTGGTATTTTGGCTACAAATTTGACCTGAAGGTTTAAGAATCGCCCTTCATTAAAGTCAATAGAGGTTCGCTGTCAACATGCGAACGGCGGGTATTTGCAGAAGTTCGATTCGCCTGTTCGCAAACAGCCACAGCTGATGTTCTTCCATCATTAATTATCACAATTAAGCCTTCTACTGTACACCAGTGGTTCTGGATGTGCATTTGGCTGATGGGGCAAAAAGGAATCATTAGCAGGGATCCACCCATTGTCCTAAAACGAGGGTTTCTACCTAAACTTTTGGGATTTGTGATGAATTTGGCCGTGTAAATACCTTCTGTTTTAAGAAGGTTTGATTGTGCTATGCACTGCTCGAGTTGAGGGCTTTTTGATTCCTTTCATCCCTTCTCACCATAAACTTCATGGTTACTTCTCTTACCTCACAGAATTCAAATATAGTAATTATGATTTAGGTTGTGCAATCAACAAAACAGAGTGGGAATAATCACACAAAAATATACATTTATTTAGCATACACGGAGATATATATACACATATAATAAAAGATAATAATACTGCAAGATATATATGACCAGAAAGTCAGATATTAAAATGACTCCATCGACATTATGGAGTCATGGCTGAATGCAGGCTAGGCATTTAAAAAGCTCTCAGTTATATAACAGATCACACACGCAGGTAATACATGAAACTTTAACTGTGCACGATCTATGCCAAAATCTCAGATAAAGGCAATTATTTCTCAAATGTAACGAGCGAAGGCCGTGATACAGGCTAATGGCAAACAGCCAGAGTTTCACTATAAGTCTATAGAAGAAGCCAGGTTGGTGTATGCATCTCACCAAGAGGTTTTTCTTACCATAGACTATTCTAACGCGAACCTCTGCAACCTCTACTTTTAAGTATCATGCCAGCTTGTTGAGAAATGTAATATAAAATATATACTTTACCAAGATCATTGGCAATGAGACCTCGTGTTCCAATGGCTGGATTCCCCTCGTTTTGTGATGGCTGGAACTTTCTTTGGTATCTTGTTGGCAGGATCCCCTGTATCCATGTGCCTCACATTTTAGCGAAAACTTTACCTAACAGACACACACCGAAAACATAAAAGTTGACCAATCGTATACAAACAGCTATCCATATTATAATTAGATTTTAACTTTTTAACTTTTAGGCCATTGCTGGATGGCAGTATGGTATAAACTATACAGTAAAATATAATATTTTAATATTAGAAACAGAACGGAACCATCAACAGGTGTCCAAAGTTACAATGTTTCAAAGTTGTTTTTTTGTGAACAATGCCTGCTTGATTTTAGGATGAATCACATGCCTGTTAAAGTAACTAAAAAGGTTTCTGTATACAACATTCTTTGGCTATGAAGATACAAAGTGGCTTTTCATTTTAGAGTAACCCTGTCAGTAAAGGATGGCTTTATCAAATTAACAAATACCATCAGGCTATACATGAGAACAAGTCTATAGAACATCAATACCTACTGTGAACTAGTGATGAGCGGCATAGACAACGTTCGTATTCGCGGCATGCCACAAATTTTATGGAAAACATTCGGAGAATATTCGCATATGGCAATATTCGGCGGTTTTTTTCATTGTGAATATCGGCATTTTTTTTATTGCGAATTTCCCGTGTGCAATATATGTTTAACATGGTGCGAATTTTTATGTGAATTTTAAAAGTGACGATTTTTGCAATATTCGCATCACCCAAATATTCAATTAAAAAACTGTTGATGGTGTTGCTAAGCTCTTGTTGCAGCCTTCCCATTCGTACACTTGCATTGAGAGGCGTGTGTAATGGATAAAAAATACCGAATATCCGGAATTGCGAATATTCGGCAATATATTCACCATCTTCGCGAATTTCCGAATTGCCAATATTCGCGATTAATATTCGGAATCCGAATATTCGCGATCATCACTACTGTGAACTTGGGGGGTCCGGGGTTCACAGTCACCACACCGGAACACATCTGTTCATTCAACAAGGCTTTATTTTGGCCCAAAATAACAGTTTGGCTTATCTTCAACCTTTCAAAACAATAGTCCTTTATCAAAAACAGCAAAGGCAAGAACATAATGATAATTGCTCACGTGGGGAGAGGGTCTCCCAAAACCACCAGTAATCCACTCTCAGAGGGAAGCAGTGCAGCAGCCTTGTCTGTCCTCCAGACACTGTCCATTACTCTTCCCCTGATGAGGTCAAGTGACCCGGTTATATCACTGGTGTGCAGCCAACACACCCACACAGGTGATGGGTGGGGTGAATAGGAGGCCCTCCAAACCATCCTGCCTATTCACAGCCAATTCCCTGTCAGTAATCTAACAAACTTGCAGTCCACAGACTGCCATTGAAATCCTGGACTGTCCATCCAGCACCCTAGGGGTTGCTTAAAGTGGGACACAAACCAAAAATGGGCGAAACATATACCCCATTCAGAACCCATCCCTGGCATCCTGTACAATACTTTGCCAGTGTCTTCAGAAGGTGTTATCCAGCTGCTATGGGTATTCAATACTTCCTGGTGTGTCAACCATATGCTCTCCCTGATGCCAGTTGTAGTTGCTCCCATTTGTTCATATCTCCTCCCAACAAATTAAAGAGCATACATCGAGAGCAGAAGATAGTCAAAGTCAAAGAGTTCTGAAATACCTGCAGTGGGCAGGGAGTAAAAAAGAAAGGAAAGTATAGATACTACCATGTAAGAATTGCTGAAGTAACCTATGGTGTATGGAGAATTATGTGACCGATGCATCTTCCTTACTTGTAAAACTTGTGCTTGGTGACTTTCCTAGTGATTTTACACGTAGAAAGCAACTTTTTCTTCCTTACACCATTAATTTTAGGCATTAGTTATATATGGTAACATTACATGTTGACAAGTATGCAGTACTCAGAGAAAATAATGCTGAGATGGTGATATCTGTTGATATGTCACATTGTGTGTTTGCTTATTACTGCAGAAATACTATGCGGTAGAAGCACATACTAGGTTTAGTAATTAGAAATAATAATGATACAGATTCAGTGTTCTTTAACCTTTGTTCCTTCCAGCTCACTGCAGCTGCTGAATGAACATTAAGAAAAGTGTTCTGTCTAATCCTTGCTGAAGGAAATGCTGAAGAATTTGTTCTACCCTGTGTGCCATCACTAGTCATATCCACTATGCCAAAAAATCCTGCCCACCTAGGCACCTTGTGAAATTAAGCTAATTACAGTAGCTGAAGCACAATGAAACCAAATCTTTTCATATTGATCTTTTTTCCTCCTTGATAAAGATAAAGAGATGTAATGGAGCGTTGTTTGTCAAGCTTTCAACCTGGTAATTTGCCTAATAACCGTCTGTGCAATGTGCAAACTGAACACTTGTATACAGTAGGTGGTTGTTTTTATTCCTTAAATAGCGGGAAATCAGACGAGAAACAATGATAAGTTATCAGAAGGATTTTCCATTTTCTTTTAAGCGATGATCAAAATAACTTTTTGTGAGTTTGGTATAAAGGGAAATTAACCTTTTATCACAAATATTTGAGTTCTGCTAGAAATAGATTGTTTGAGTATTTCCCAGCTATGCATAATTTATTTTACTGCAAAGCCTGCATGTTAGTGAAACTTGCCTGGGCAAACCATCAGTACCAACACCAGAGTTGGGTAGCCATTAACAAGCCAAGGGTCATACACAAAGTTCAGTGCAAAAAAAGTGCGGTACATTGGATGATGTTAGACAACAAAGATTCTGCTCTCTCATGTAATGTAAAAGTCAAAATAATCCTTTCTTCTGAAAGTAATTCACCCATGAGGTTGCTCCTCTCCCCTCCTCTCGCCATAAGGGCTAATATGTAAAGTCCATATAGGTGAAATGTATTAGAGAGGAGGAGCAGTGTCGTTTGGTCATGATCTGTTTGCTTTATGAACTGTATTTTTGGTTTTAAAGGATTATTTGGACTTTTATACTACATAAGAGTGCAGGAGTCTTGTTGTCTTGCATCAATTGATTTCAGTGGAATAGAAGCGCACTACTCGCACAACCAGTACCCATGTAGTCCTGATCACTGGAAAGAGGTTTTATGAGAAATTTGTGTTCAGTTTTTTGTTAAAGTATGTTGCAGGTGGACAGGGCCGCCATGAGAGGGGACAGTGGGCACTCCTTTCCCAGGCTGAGCATGACAACAGTGGTGGACATGGCACCTGGCTCCCCGTATCAGCGTGCAGATAATTTAAGAATCCCTCCGCTTAATACGTTTTTCTGATACCCATCCCCACCCCCCCACTCGACGACAACTTGCTCAATAACTTTTTTGGACAGTCTTGTCCGGGGGGGGGGGAGTCAAATTTTTTTCCAATATGGGGCCTAGATTTCTGATGGCAGATGAGATGAGACAGGAGATGCGGTCAGGGACAATACAAAGCCAGGGCAGCTATAGTATAAGCAATGACAACAGTAAGGTCATGTCACCGTTGGCAGAAAAGAGATTTGCAGAAGGACAGGTAAACGATACACATGAGCCCATATAATCACACTGCTATACAGAGGCTATATCAGCTGATGATGTCCATTCTCATTAAATGGGTATATTGTCCAACCACATTGCTATATATAGGATTGGTAAACTATTTGCTGTAGAAACTCCTGTAGCATAGCTGTTGACAGCACATACACCTAAAATGTTATGTTTTATAAAAAATGTGTTAATGTACAATGCTATGTTACTGTTAATATACAAAACCTACACCCCCCCCCCTTTCCCTCCCTACTTTTGCATATAATGTTTGTCTACATTGTGGGCTTTTTTCCATCTGCAATTTTCATTTTTGCAACAGTGGTCTATATTTACTACAGTATATTATGTTTGTGGCTTGCAGCAAATTGTTCATATACTCTAAGCCTCTTATAGCAGCATAAAAGTAAAATACACTGCTGAATTCTGACAATAAAAAAGATAATCATCCATGTCTATTTCAATTACTGGATTATCCTTTTTTCTTCTTTTCTTTATGTTGAGAAGACATTAGAAACCCTCGTTTTATCACTGTGTTTCCATTTCAACAGTCAATCTGTGAGGACCTTGCTTGTACCAGGTACCGCCTGCTTGTGGCACTGTGCTTGCTCTTCCCTTAGTTGTTTCCCTAGTAACCAGCAGGTGGCTCCCTGCAAGTGTGAGCTGGGTTGAGTACACCTGCATCGTTAGTCTGAGAGCTATATAGGTGTGCCTCACCCACACATGCTTGCTGAGCATTTTACCTTGGATATCTTACCTTGTAACCTCTCTGAACCCTGGATATCTGAACTCTGAACCTGTCCCTTGGACTATTTCTGCTCCTGTTTGGTTTCCCTGTTTAAGTAAGTGTCAATAAACTTGCTTTCACCATATCCCTGTTTGGTTTTCAGTGTGTGCTGCCTGCCTGGTTGCCCCCTGTCTGGATCCTTATTCCTCTTGTCCAATGGCATCATGAAGGTAAATGAGGTTCAATTTTAAGCTGAAAGCAGTAGTGGTAAAATTTTTCAGTAGGGGCATTTGCTGACTAAAGCTAGCCATACATGTTCCGATTCCATGGCCGATCGATCACCCATCCGATCGATTCCGCGATGCCAGAGGGAATCGGATGTCCGATCGATCACCCAATTAAGCCTGTCCCTACCACCTTGGGCCACCAATTCCTGGACGATTCCGTGCCCGATCGATCACTTCACACATGGCAACTCCCCCTGATGTGTGCTGAATCGGATCAGAAAGATCAACATGTTGGTTCTCTGGCAGATCCGATTCTGGGCCCCCGATCGATCGGACGTGATCGATCAGGCAAGGTGGGCTTCACACGATTCCGGGACGATCGATTAGCGTGCACGCGCCCGGAATCGGTCGTCCCGGAATCCTTTGGGAATCGGACCCATCTATGGGGACCTTAAGATATACCTGATGTTGGATAGAAATCATCTCACTTCCTGTTAAGTGTACAGTACAGGAAGTAAACATTTATATATATTGTAAAGTTCAGGGGAAAGGATCACCAGCGCAGCCAGGTGATAAACAAAACTGTGGTTTAATTTCACCAAAAGGCAAACAAAAATCCAAACTTTCAGTATGTTGAACAACCATTCAAGGGTACATTTTTAAGACATTGCAGCTCACCACTGTGGCTCAGTCCGCCTGTATTTTTAAAAGGTCTTGCCAGCCCTCCTAGGCTTTCCACAGGAGTTGTCTTCCCTAGAGAGAGTTGAACTTCACACAGGCTCTCCACCTGACCACTACTCCCACAGTCCACACCCTCTCTGATCACCTGAGCCTTTTTTCAGAGCTCCTTTCTGCCTGACAGCTAGCCGCAAATCCTGGAGTGTATCCCGGGTGGAGTGGAAAGGCCCACCCAGATCCTTCCCTCCCACTCCAGTCCGGAAACCCAAAAATTATAACAAATGACAACCCCCGGTTACCTCTGTCTATCCCTGGACTCCTTACCCAGAATATACTGAGGACCACAATCCATAATATGGGGAGACAAATCTGCCATCCAGGACCCATCCCCGGGGTCCTCCACACTATATATATGTATATATATATATATATATATATATGTAAAATAATTTTCTATGTTTTGAATTTGCAAGAGATCATGATTTGCATATTTATTTATTTATGACGCTATAATTATTTCATATTAATTCACATTTATTCATTGAAGAAATATTCTGCACTATTTGCGCTCTTTTTGTCTTGCAAAGATATAATTTCCCAGAAGGTGCCTTGAAGCTTCTTAATGAACTCCAAAAACCAATATTTCTAGACGAAAGCTTTAATTTCCAGAACGGTCTCTAGTGTTCAGTGTGTTAATGTCAGAACACTTCCCAGTAGACAAAGTTGTGATAGAACAAAGAGATTGTTTTATATTGTTTACACATAAAGATATCAGAAACTTAACGGCATTGCTAACTAGCTAGAAAAAAATAGGCAAAGGGGACCAGTAATGAATTTAGAGAAATGTGAGTGGCCATTTACTTATGATCTCTTTTTCTATATTATGCTTTCTCACAAATTAGCCTGACAAGCCAAAATGGCCTGAACAAGACAAATGGTGTAGTTGTAATTTGGCAGGAGGTACTGTACACAGTAATGGGTAATGTGTTTTCGAATTTGTTTACAGAAATATAGAAACGAAGTAATCAAAAGGCTTGAAACTTTGTTTTAACATCTTTAAGCATATTTAAGTTTTAAGCATCAAGTATTTATTTATGTGTTACTGAGTACTGATCCTCAAAGCTATGCTTTAAAAAACATCAGCATGTAAAGCAAAATTGGATATTATATGAACAAAAAAGAACTGTTTTAGTAAAAAGCCATGTAGTGGATTCAGAATGACTAATATGGGTTCTTGGTGGAAACAGATGGATAATATGCACTCATTCTGCTTTTTTGTAGACAAACTGGGAAAGAGGGTCAGAGTGGCAGCCATGTCTTAGAGATAGGTACCCCCTACCTGGGTAAATTTCCATTTCTAAAGAAAAACTGTTTTTAGGGATATATTCACACTTTTTTCTTAGCTTTCCTTGTATTCTCTGCATTTAAATATGTTCAGCTTCCAGTGTGAAATGTGGTGTCTTTGCACAACCTGTAAAAGGGGAAGTTAACTTCCCTACAATTATTTTAATCAAAGAGTTGAAAAATCGCACCACGATGGACTCGGTGAAAATACCTGGACCACCCTCTTTTCATGGACTTAAGTGGCATTCAAAATTAATCATAAGGAATAAATAAACTCTATATGTATTGTTTTAATGCACAATTATCAGTTTATGTAGCAACATGCTATAGAGCAGAGCAAATTAGGTATCCCCTTGCGCTTGTCTCGATGTGTGTTCGCAACATAAAATAGTTTCTACAGGAGATTTGCAAAGATTTGATGCTTCTGATCTGGCACGCTGCAGCTAGGTCCAGCAACCATTGGGCACCCCTGTTGGGGAATGGGGAGAACACACGAAAAGACCCCCCTGGAGAGCCAGGCAAAGCATCAGACATCGCCGTATTAATGGTCATGTCCAATAAGGCTGTTTTCGAGCAGGATTGATTTGTCCCGCTCAAAAACAGCTTTGGGGCATGATAATATGGTTCATATGATATGGGTCAGATAGACGGCCGTGAGCGCGCACGGCGCTCGAAGCAGCCATCGATTTGACCCATAACCCCACGTCTGTACCCTGCTTTTAAGTCCAATTGGATTCCAAAGTCCATGGCAAGGGTTGGGGGGGAGGACCCCATTCCCTCCGTAATAGAAGGAAACTCACAGTGCCTTGATATGAAAATAAGTTTAATATCCAGTAGTTGGGCTCACTCTCCCCCCCACAACCCACCTTGCATAACAATCCAATTGGACCATGTTTGCTCTAAGAATTTGGACACCACATAACCTTATAAATATTATTTTTAGGTTGTTTTTTTAAACCTTAACATATCTTCCTTTTTTTCAGGTTATGCAAAAGACCCCAAATTTCAAATGTAGAGAATACAAGGAAAGCTGAGACATAATAGGGGGAAACCGTAGATACCCTGCCACATCAGTGAAATGGCAGTTAAGCTAAAGCTGGGCTTACACAGTTTGATTTTTCCATTTGATCAACAATAATTTATTAGATCTTTGAAAATCAATTCCTTTTTACCTGAATTGATCGACCAAAAGTGACAGTAATCAAATAAAAAATAGTTTGACCAGTGATTGGACATGTTGGTAAATATTACTCAATGGTACAATAACGGATGGGTTTAATAGGTAGTTCCATGGATCTGTATTGGATGGTAGTATGCAGTATATGCATGGAACTTTGGAAAGAAATTGATCATTTTGAATTCATCACAATGTGTTATGGTACAATTAATCAATATTCAACTGATATTTCTATCGCACAAGGCATTCTAATCAAAGATGGATCAAGCAAAAGTTCATGGGTGTATGGCTAGCTTAAGGGCTTGTTTCTACTATACGTTGGGACCCCCTCCGCTAAGCGTATTGCTTGGCGGGGATCCAGACGGAGCACATAGACTTTACCTGCTCTACGGATGTTGTGTTTAGAAATCTGCCAATACAGAGGTTCAACGTACTCCACTACGTTCAGCCCTGCATCAGCGGAACGGCTTGCCGCTGTGAAGACACAGCATCCGCCGAGCAGGTAAGTGAATGTGCTCAATCCGGACCTCCCGCCAAACATTACACTTAGCAGAGGGGGTCCCAACGTATAGTGGAAACATAGCCTTACTCTGCAAGTTTAGGAAGATCACTAATGATTGGGTCAAGGGGTATTAATAATATGCATAATGCTAAAAAAAACTAATAAGACAGCAGTTATCTTGATTTCTACGATCACCAGAGACATAAACAATTGTTTCACTAATGTGGACACTATAATTGTTGTGAAATATTTTCTCTATTGATTTTCTATTCAACATGCGCTTACACAAGCAGGATGGATGGCGTAACTGAGCTTTGTGCTTCACTGAGCATTTATTGTTCTTTTGTTATGACCTAATTACGTTCTACAGATAATCATTGTAAATTACATTCATAGTGCTAGCATCGTAATAGATTTGTATGATGGACAACACAGAAGTTGATGTATTGCCATCACTTTAACAGGTCTTTTATACGTTTGTAGTAAGTGTTTCTGCAGATTATGTTGGTACATGGTTAACTAGGTTGAGAAAATGCTCCAGTCCATAATGATCAACCTCTCAACTCTTACTGTGCAAAAGAAAGCAAAAGCAAGCATTTGCCTCCAGGGTAAAACAAAAATTCCTCTCTGATCTCTCAAAGGCAATCAGTTGCCTGGATGTCAGATATTTACATATTATCCTGTAGGAACATTTAGTGCATATTAATTATATGAATATAATTTAGTCCTTTCCATCATAAAATGAGGGAAAACATTTTGCTCCTTGCTCCCTAACTAATTAAAATAATATTTTCTCTGTTCTCTGTTACTCTCTGCGAAGAGTATTACCCTCCATGGCCATCATAAGGAACACCATTAGAAACACACCCATGTATTAGATCAAAGTTAAGGCCCCCATACACTGGTCCGTTTCCCATCGGATTCCGGGACGATCGATTCCGGGCGCGTGCAAGCGAAACGATCGTCCCGGAATTGCATGAAGCCCACCTTGTCCGATCGATCACGTCCGATTGATCGGGGGCACAGAATCGGATTGGACAGAGAACCGACATGTTGGTCTTTCTGATCCGATTCAGCACACATCAGGGGGAGTTGCCATTTGTAAAGTTAGCGATCGGACACGGAATCTTCCAGGAATCCGTGGGCCAAGGTGGTATGTAGCGATCGGACAGACTTAATTGGCCGATCGATCGGACCTCCGATTCCCGCTGACATCGCCGGAATCGATCAGATAGGTGATCGATCGGCCATGGAATCCGACAATGTATGGCTAGCTTTACATTGTAAATCTTTCAGTGCCAGCTTGGTGTGCTTCAGTTTGAACTTAGGGGCATGTCTACACTTGGATGGCCTGTGGTTTGCCCAATGTTTTAGAGTGAATTAAGAGGTGTATTCGCCTTAAAGTGCTTTGTCAAACTGAATTGAAAAAAATATGGTGTATTTCTTCTGTTTTGAGATGTTGTGCCTGTTGACTACCAGTGTACACATAGCACTTGTTGGCTGAAAAGTCAACGCAAGAGCTATGACTCTGAACATGGGGCAAAAAAACCTAGTGGAAAATACCTGATAATAGTATTCTTATCTAGGCAAACACAATACAATGGGACCATCATCAATAGCTCTATGCTGCTGTGTAGTTAAGGTAAGAATATGATTGGTTGGAGAGGATGACAGGATTCTGTACATATCCTATAAAATAGAAAGTTGTGGTTACGTGTACATGTGATACTTTTTTTCTTTAATTATTGAAGGAACTCAAAGTTCTATTTGGTTCCTCTAATCTAAATCAAATTCTAGTTTTGAGAGAATTTATAACAGCACAAAAAATCCTTAAACACATATCTTTTCTCTTACCATCTATAAAAAATATATACAGTAAGATATTACACTGTTACATTGACCCACTGGCTAGTATCTACCATTTCAGTACTGTTTAGTGTTGTTTTTGAATATTTGAATTGCATTTTATTTTTTTTGAATATAGTGCTATATCATCATAATCTCCAATATTTTAGATTCTGTGGAAAGTACTTAGCATTGCGTGGTGATTACACTGCAGCTGCTATTTCACATTCTGCCACTAGATGTCACCTTGACAACACATTCGCAACATGCATATGTACAAGTGTATTATCCCAATAAAAGTAACACTGACGAGATCGCAAATTTTCTAATTTACTTCAATTATTAGGAGAACAAGTTTGCGAATATGAATACTGCTGCTTATCACTAGTAGTGTTCAGCAGCGGTAGCTTCTATATTTTCTTCTTTTGAAAATTTTCCATTACATAATTTTTTTGTTTAAATGTTTTAAATAAATATTGTTGGTGTTTACAACAGACAAGTACTTTAAAAACACAATTAAAAAAAGAGGGGGGTAGGTTACATTAAGAATACACGTCTAAACATGCTGAATGAGAAAATGTATTGCATTTGTTTTCCTTTTACAGTGTGCTGGCAGTGTTAAAATATGAAAAGCCTCTAAATTGCTTAAGTTTTTTTTGAAGCCCCATATTTTTCCAAATTCTAATGTTACAAAGTTTGTAAATAATGGTGGATAACCGAGAATGGTGTATCACAAAGAATACATTTTACAATATGTCTACTTTTGAGAAGGAGCAGTTTCGTACATATGAGAGAGAATTCAGAACATATAATAATGGAACCCATTTCAAAGTGCTTTGCTTGTTGCTTTTTGCCTCCATCTTCAATTTAATACATAATCTATATATGAATTTACAAATGTGGACGAGCTTGGTCAGAATAGTAGATTCTACTATTTTTCAAGCGCTGTCCCAATATTTTTTAAAGTGATAATTATAAGCTTTGAATACATAATGAGATGTATAAGATTATTCAGATTTCAAAATTAGCAAGCAAATCAAAATTTCATAAATGTCCAAATTCTGCATTTTATTAAAGTGAACACCTACTCACCTAATGTACTCCCTTTTTAGTCAAATCACACATTTTAAGGATGGCCTGTGAATAAAATATAAAAAAAAACCCTTACCTTTATTTTTCAGTAAATCCTGTTTGCCTTGTGTCATTCGTCCTGTTCGATTATGTCAGGCAATCGACAGCTGCTGTTTTTCGGGGGGCAGAGATATTTGGGAAGGGACATGGAATCAACTTAATCATGTTCCTTCCCACTCCTAAAAAGATACCTTTTTAGCAGTGAAAGCTATTATATAGAGCCATCTAGTGACTATTTGCAGTACTACAGCAAGACTGACATAGAAAGATTTGCAAATTTGCCCACACTAAACTGAAACTCCTGACGTTACAGGGAACAAACATATATTAATTTCATTTGGAGCTATTATCCATCACTGTGCCAGCTCAGAAGTTAGTAAAAAAATTAATGTCATATTGTTTTGGAGTTTTCCAGTATAGGTTTTCTTTATAATAACTGTAAATTTGGAATTTAAAATTTTTGTATATATTAGATATTTAATTATAGTCTAGCATAGGATTATAGATTGGAATTGCATTCAATCTCTTCTAAATACATTTGTAAGGTTGCTTTTAGAATATATTTTTTTAATTATGCCCCTTTTCTTTTACTCCTTTAACTCTTTTAAATGAGAGAAAGTATCCCTGATGTATCAAATATAGAAATATTATCTTTCTGCCAAACTATTCTTATCCATAATAATTTATAGATGCACAGATAGTGGTATACTCTTTCACAAACACCCAAACTCTATGTCTATAAGACATTCCTCAGGGCTTTTGGTCACAGATTACAGATGAGTATGGAGGTAATCGGAGTACAGTAAAAAGACAGCACATTGTTTATATGCCAGTTTGATCATGAATCCGTGACTATTTATCCGTGCCCAAAACACAGGGTCTGGCAAGACTCCACTACAAAGACCAGGTGGTCATGAGGACTTAAACTTTGCCATTCACCACTGGATAGAATCGATAGGAGAACATAGGCTCAGTGCTCTGTCATTAAAGTTGAAAAGTATGCAAAAAGTTTGTATGTAGTATGTTGGCAGACACGTGGTCTGTTCAAAGGTCAGGGGAGTGTAGTGTAGTGGAATTACACCTAATTTTTATATAAGCTGTGTATTTGGCCAAGGTGTGTAATTCTGTGTATATGCCTTTTAAGAAATGTATTTTTCTGTATAGCAGCTGCTGGAAGAATCTTGAAGGTGAGGTCATCCCCTTACTCAGTATTTTGATTAAGCTATCTGGCCAGTAACTGTTAATCCCCTCCTCAGTGCCACGGGGAGACTACACACCCACGAATAAAAGGGTCCCCTTTGGACCAGGGCAGCCTCTTCCTCATCTTGTCCAGTCACCAAAGGAATGTACCCGATCCCCAGTTGGTATTTTGCCTCCATCAAGACTGCCTGCTTTTTCTATCTACTGGGTAAGAGCCTCAGTACCTTCCAGCAGCTGGTTAGGAACTGTTCACAACCTAGATCCTATGCTTTGGACCCCATCCCTGCCTTATGGGTGATGGTGATTTTGGACATGCTCATTTAGTAAAAGATATTTCCCTACCAGCTTGTGTGGACATTAATTTTGAGCCGTAAGATTGACAGTACACCTGAGCATAGGCATCCAAAACCCCTAAAAAAGGGTTGCACTGGTCCATTACCCCGGGTAACGCTACAGACCTATTCATAGAGGAAAGGATGCATAGTGCAAAGAGGAAATGGTGCCATTGGTGGCAAATTTAGATCCACATTAATTGTTCTCTTGCTGCTATAGCCCATATGTTTTAAGGCTTAAGGTTTTGTGCATTCAGAAATGTTCATCTGCATACAGTATATCAGTTGTTATTTTACCAGCCCACTTTGTACCAACAACAATGGCACATTCAAAGTCACATAAATCACATTTCCTTCCCATTGCCGCCATCAGCTACATTTAAGTTCTGTATACTGTACACAAAGATGCAAATGCAGTGTTTCCAAATGAGCATTTGGTTTGGTTGGTTTTGCATTGAAGAATCATATGCAAACAAGTGATCTTAATTTTTCTTCAAAGCTTTCTGTTAATCTTCCAGATACACATTTGTTTTGTAAATGAAATAAGTCAATTCAGACCCATGCTAGCACAGTTCAGCTTTCCAAATAATTTTCACTCCGACGAAAATAGGAAAAAAATATGTATCTGTCTCTACACTTTTTGAATTCAAATATGTGTCCTCGTGTAACCCTGAATGCTCAGTTCCTGGTAAGATAAAGCTCCATCTTCTAACAGTATCATGAAATGAAGAACACCATGATAATATATACAGTCATCGGGTAGCAGTGATCGCTAGCAATATGTGACTATGCTCTTTCTAATGTTGCTCATATCATCATCTCTATGGGATCCCAGCTTTGAAATATCTTTTTTGATTTGTGAGAACAAGCTATTTCTCATAAGCTTTAAGAAAATCTAAAATATTTTAATTAATTTACTTATACAACTATTAAGATGCTTTTTTATGCATAATAGAAGAGGTTTTATGGATTGTTTAAATTGCAGTGGCCGTTAGCTTGGTGGAATAATGCCCATGTGAAAAGAACATTTATACCTATGCTGTCAACTCTCCAACCATCAGATCTCTAATATACCAATTACCCATTACTATGACTGGCTAATTGGACCAGTGAGATATCACTAGTATTTGAGTGACCATCATAACCTATATTACTCAATCAAAGTTTTGCTGTCTGACTTAACATTAGAAAAATGGAACTGGTAGCATACTGTACCTTGTACATCAACATCAACCCAATGGGTAAGTGACCCCAAGTTTGGCATGGTTGTAGCCGAAGACTATATCTACAATCCTACCAAATTGAGGGTCTCTAGCCCCCTTGGTCCAACCCCAAATTGGGTAACTTTTTTCCATTGAGATGAAAGGGGAAGTTAAAAATGGCACTTTTAAAGCCCCGACTTTGAGTCTTATCGCTTAACGAACCAAATAGGCTAGAGATCCCAAGTTTGGCATGGTCTCTAGCCACCTTGGTTCCGTAGAACTGAGACCCCAAAATTGGCTACTTTTTCCAACAAAGATTAAAACTTGCCTACTTTACCCATAGGCCTTAATGGGGACTTGGCCCAGGCACGGACTTTGCGCACCTCAGGGCTTTCCAACTTTGAGCTATTACACCAGTGGGTTCCCGTGGGGCAATTTGCTACAATCTTGGCCTACCTTTTGCCCACATAAGTCAAAGTTATTCCTCCATGACTAATTCTCTAGAACCAAGGGGGCTAGAGACCCCCAATTTGGTAGAATTGGGATGGTGTGCAGGTAAAACTATGGCAAATTTGAGGTCTCTTGCCCATCAGGTTTGTCGGGGCTTTGAATGTGTGGAATTTTGTTCTCCCCCTGCTAGTCATTGCAAGCACATTTCAACAGGGAAGCTCATCTCGTCAGATGTTCTCCCCCTGCTGTTCATTCTATGCAACATCCCGAAAATTTCTTGTAAATTGTAGATGTACTCAGTTCAGGGGAGTTTGTCGGCAGAGGCAAAGAGGGGAGAAGAGAACTGCAGCTGATTAGCTCTGTCAGTTCTCTTTCTACTTCTCTCTAATTCTGCACAATTTACACAGTGCCCCTACCCTCACCTAGCAATCCGAATTCTGATGGAGGAACTAGCAGGAAGCAGGACTAAGAGGTACATGGAAGAAGCTTCAGATAGTAAGAAGACTGTATTGAATTATTTTGTTTGTGTGTGTGTATAAAAGGCAGAATGTATGTGTGTGTAAGAATGTGTCACATAATGTGTGGGCAGAATGTGTCACATAAAGAAAACTATATGCATGCTGGAATCTGTAGTCTATCAGAAGCCTAGGATTTACAGGAAGCCTGTAACTGCCATGATCCGCCATGAACAACACCTGAACCCATGGCTAATAACCCTGAGTTATAACTACATTTAATTACAAGCTCACTTAGATGGAAAACAGTCTGCATCAATATTTGTGTTGCTATAACCATGAAGAAACAATGGGATAACACATGTTTATGGTGACAACACTTTGACCCTTCTTCCCCTTTGTCACCCGGTCACAAAGAATTCAAATGGTAATTACTGTACATTTTACACATTTATGGACCATTGTACCATCTTGTAACGTCACTTCTGCAAAACCGTTCCTTATTTTAAAATGCAGAACAACTTGACAGGTATGCTCCCTCTCCATCCCCACATTAAGCCTAACAGAGCGTTTATTTCAGTTTCAAGAACCAAGCGTGTAACAAAGTGAGGCACAGATCATCAAACGTTTTAAATTTCTTAGCATTATACCAATATAGCAGATGGAGGATCAGATAGCAAATAACAACACTTAACAATTTCTATGAAAGGTATAATATTAGAATGCTTTGTGTAGTACAGTCGACGGCCTGAAGCCACAGATGAGTTGCCTTATTTTAAGGTCTCCATTGTTAGACAACTAAAGGCCGCCATACATGTTTCAATTTCCCTACAATCAATGTCAGATTTGATCATAATTTATGATCGTCGTTGGTTCGATCGAACAAAGTATGATCGAACTACCTCCCACATGGAGAAACCAATATTTGATAGATGAAACCAGATTCGATAGATCAAAAGAATAATTGAAGAAAGTTGATCCTAAACACACCAAAATTTTTGCCAATGGATGTATGAGTATGCTTATTATTTAAATCGAACCAAAATCGGTCGAGCACAACAAAATAACATTCAATGTACATTCGATCGATCAAAATTTTCCGCAGGTCTTGGGATACATGCCCACCGATCGTATCACGGTGAGGCCAAATGGGTAGGGGGACACGCCATAAACCTCCATATTAATGGATGGGCGTCGGTCTCCCAGCCCACATAGACAGAGGTGGGGGGAGGGTGGAAATTTTGAGCAGTGTACGAGATTGGCAGTACCACGCCATTAAAAACTTCGCCGTACGGGCAGACCTAATTGCATCCCATTATTTTCTGCCTAAACACTGGTCTCAAGATGGTTAACATTAAAGCCCTTGAAATAAATCTTGGAGAATTTGCTAGCTCTGTTAATTTCCTAGCTATGGTATATTAAAGTTGGTTGAAAGCTTTGGTCATCAGGTTGCTAACAGTCTGTCATACTATGACCAACTGCCTTCCCTATGATCGACCGACTTGTGGTGCGATCATGGTCGATTTCTCCAGGTGGGTGCATTTGTTTTGGGGACAATCGTTTGCCCGCAAAATCGCCCGCGGACCTATGCATGTATGGGAGGGGGCCTAACTGTTCACATAGACAGCAACTGACTGGCTTTCATTGGCCACAAGGACCATTTTATTAAAGCCAGCCTGAGCACCTGTCAACTATTAAGGCAGTCGCAGATCATTTGCGATCATCTCTAGTTCACAACTTTCTGCATAAACAATTCCTTATTATAACTTATACAGTTATTAAAATATGGTAGTTCCATGTTCATGGAATGGGGAGGAGGAACTAGAAAAAGAAATATAAGCAAATGTAGCTTTCACTTTTTTTTCTGCTTACCAATTGGCAGATGTAAGCTCATTGTTAAAGTGCATTTATCCTATAGAAAAAAATCTATTGTGCTCCATAACCCACCAGAAGCCTTTGAAAAAATATACTTATCTGCTGTTCCCTTTAGCCTCAGCAGTTCCCATTTCTAGTATTGGCAAAAGAAGAATCTGTTTTCTGTATATAAAAGACAATTGTCTACTGACTAGGGACTTCATGGGGACTTTAAAGGCGCCTAATTGTATACACAGTAATCATGCGTAAAATGTTACACCATTTATTTAGGCAGTGTTGAGTAATCCAGTGATATTGTCAATAACAGAAATGTTACAATGTCATCAATTTAATAGATAAACATAATGTAAAAATGAGATAAACTTTCTACATATACAGAGCAATTAATTTGTGCAAGATTGGGAATACATTTTCTCGATGCATTTCGCCCATTGGCTTCTTCAGGAGAATTCAATGTTTCCCATTTCTGGAAAATATCAAACAAAGTCATCTTAGTCATTTATACATCGTCATAGTAAACACTCTGGTGGGTGCAAGATGCCAAACACCAGCCACCTGCGGATGGAGATGATAACATGGACAGGGTTGGTCTATCTCCCAGATGGCAATGGGGAATCCATCAGCACATAGGGGCCCAATGTAACTAAAATGTGAGAAAGCAATCAGTGCGTGTGTGCTAAACAATTGTTATACAAAGGAAATGTGCATGAAGTATAGTATAGATTTGCTGTGTACTGTGAGGCCGTGTAGTGAGTGTGTTATGTGTGACCATGTACAGGTTATGTGAACAGTTTTAGTCAGTATAATGTGTGGTGCTATAAATGTGTGTGGATGTAAGTCTTAAGCATATGTGTCAATCTAAATACCTAAACAGTGTTATGCAGTGACCCCCTTGAGTCGGTCACAAATATAGAGTATAACTGTTTAAAACAAAACAAAAACAATCTATTATCCCTATCTAAGTGGGCCAGGGGGGTAGTGTCAGAAGGGGACAGACTTAGTCCCATTTCTTCCCAAACACTCTCAATCCCATTGGCCTCGCTTAACAGGCACCCCACCCACCCCTCTCCCTCAATGACTAACAGCCACGAGTAAGGGGAAGAGGACAGGCAAAGTGGGTAGACCCCAGGCGGTTGCGTGATGTTACAATTGCGGTCAAAAGACCGATTGGCGTCCATGAATTCCGCGGCCAGTAGCCCCCACCTGGCACTTGGACAGGGGGACACTTCCGAACCCCTAAGAAAGCCCGCCTCATAATGCCATATAGGGCCCCCAGCCACCCCCAACATATCCAATTTCAGTAAAGAAAAGGTACAAAACCCCTCATGTCTATGTGCTTTGTTATATGTATTTTAATTAGTATCAGGTGTGTTGAGGCAGTATGTGTCAGAGAGGTACACTCCAACTATATGACCAGTCTAATATTGGTGTGCAGGACAGTGGGGTAGTATAACCTCCACCAATCAGTAATATTGCAGGTGTTTAGTGGGTTCAATGTCCATATAACATTACTAAATACTTATGTTGACACTATCAATATACATATATGCCTCTAGTTTTCTGTATAACGCTTCTTGCTGCACTACCAAGAATCACTAAATGGCGCTGGATATGGGTTTTCATTTGTCTCAGGAATGGAGCACTATTAAGGCAATGATGTCTCCCTTTCTATGTTTTTTGTTGATAGATTTATATGTATGAAGCGTACATTCACACTGAAGGGCATGGAAATTGCATGCGGACTGAAAGCGAACCAATCAAGCTTAATTAGCTGCAGAGTTTGATTGGCTCATTTTCAGTCTGCATACCATTTGTATGCTTGTGCTGAAATGTTAGCATTTCATTAATCATTTTAAGTTATATAATTTACTATAAATTGGCCAGATGTCAAATACATTTAAATGGCAGCATAATGTGTCATTAATCCTGTTATTCAGACTAGAATGACAACCAAGTTAAGAATGTATTCTGTAATGTGCATAACTCATACCAGATCTTCTGCACAGATTAGTGGACCTGTGATTATAATTGAAGTTTGGAAATTTTGAGATCAGTTCGTACCATATTTGCGGAATCCTTAGAAACCTTAGAGATAATAATACATTGTTTACATTAGCTAAGAAAGGCCATAATCTTAAGGACCTACAACACTCCTGCATTATGTAAATGAATGTTTTAATAGATTTATTGGTCAACGTATTAAACAGATCATTATGGTTACCACTTCTTAGTTATTCCTAGGAAAGCAGTTACCAATACTGGTCATGATAGAAAGGCCGAACCATTCAGTGATGTATACTGGTATGCAGGGACGGTCCTAGCAATCACCCTCTCTACCACTCCCCCCCTCGGTGACGGACAGACCGACCAAGTTTCTGCATCAGCTAAGGATGGTGGTTAAGCTGCAAGGCAGTTATTCTGTGAGGACCCCGGCTGTACCGGTTACCGCCTGCTGGTGGCACTGTGCTTGCCCTTCCATGGGTTGGTTCCACGGTCACCAGCAGGTGGCTCCCTGAAAGCGTGGGCTGGGTGGAGCACACCTACCTCGTTGGCTTTAGGGCTGGCATAAGCAATTATACAGTTTAGATGGGAGATCCTGACACTGGCTGGCATCTCTCATCTGACAGCTCTAATCTAATCTCCTTGCCGGGAGAGCTGGTGGAAAGTCAAGGCCCGACCACCGGCGGCCGAGTGGCCATAGGGGCCATGCATTTGGGGGCAAAAACGCGTGTGTTATAGTCTGAAAAATACGGTATATAAAAAATACTTAATAGATTAGCTTGCCTAGATGGTCATGCTATCATTAAAATAAAGTGAGCTTAAAATTAACCTTCTGTTTAAAGTGGATTGCGCCAAAACAGCATATAGAATCATTTCCAGGAGGAAACTTCCTGACTCTAAAATTGAAAAGCAAATTTCTACATCACAAATATATATATATATATTTTTTTAAAGGCCATGTGTGAAGAATTCCAAGGAGATACAGAATAGTACAGAGATATTGATCAATGTACTCAACACTGATTAAAAAATTTAAAAATTAAATTTATATTTATATTTTAAAATTAAAACGCAAGGTGTATTTGATGTTGTGTAGTGTGTTAGTTTAAATAATTGTAGTTGTTATATGCTAGGGAATGGCACCCTCTAGAGGGAGAGAGCCTAATCAATCTGGCAGCTGTAGTCTGAGAATAAATATTTGAAATGTAATGGCTGGTTATTTGTACAAAGAGCACTGACATTAACTCAACAATTTCTTCAGGCACAGACATCACACAAAACCTGAACTCTATATGATACTTTATTTGCACATGGAAAATAAGATAAAACCAATTATTAAATGGAATGAGTAGTATTATGTGCTAACTTGGGTATAAGATACTTTTAGAGAAAGGTCTTCAAAGTCTTTTAAATTCACTGCTCTTGATATATGCAACATGCATATTGTGTTTTCACAAAGAAGTTATTTTACCATTAACCTTGTGAACTGTTCTCATACCTTGCCAGCATGTTGAGAAACAGCCATTTGTCAGAAGTTCTTCTGAGGCTCCTTTCACACTATATGCGTTGCGCCACGTTTTCAAAATGTGTGCGTTTTTAATGCGTGCGTTTGCTATAATAAAACATTTTTTTATTTGCATTATTGTCTATGCTTGTGTCGACAAGGCATCATGGATGTATTTTCATGGTGGCGTATACTACGCTCTGTATAAAATGTGGCCAAAACTAAGTGGCTGATTTATAGGCATCCCATTCATTGTACATGGACTGTACCCACGATGTGCGCACATCTTTTTGCATAAGGTAGGGTTCAGACTCATTATATCATCCACATTCAACTGTGGGCCTTTGCACTGATTGTCATAACCCCCGCCAAAGCCCCCACACACCGAACACTGCATGGCAAGGAGCAAACACAGCACACTGAGCACTAATTCTCGAAATGGGGTACACTGTGAGGTAATTCTGCACACTGAGGGCAAATGCCGCACACTGTGAGGTAATTCTGC
>CM070036.1:66959372-66981717 GCA_036250615.1 Ptychadena robeensis | reverse complement strand
ATATACTTGTAATAAAAAAAATGTAGGCATCTTATATCTATATATATTATTTGGGGCTATGTATATGTATGTTATATGTCTTTAATGGTGTTTATATATCCTCCTACCATACTATCGTCTCCATAGAGGTACTAAACGTTGTGAAAAAACATCAGTTATGTGTGCAAATAGCCCCAATAATGAAATGATCTATAGATGCATGTTTTTTTTTTATACAGTAGATAGTACTCAATATAATCCAAATTTTTCAGCACCTAAAAGTTTACTGAAAAAATAATAACATCTCTAACATCCTAACAAAAGCACATTTGCTGTGTGTTCCTGAGCCTTAACTGCTGCATTTGCCCCCTAGGCTTATCTACTCGAGTCATTCAGTTTTTCCAGATTTTCTTTCAAAATTGGGTACCTTGGCTTATGTTCAAGTTGGCTTTTATCGAGTATATACGGATTTATTTTTCTCCTATCAACAGACCCCACCATACTATTGTTCTAAAAAAGTGGTGAGAGGGACACAAAACGCGTCGATAGGAGCTTTTTATCAAGTTTGGTCGTATTTTTAGTTTTTTAATCCACCTTAAAAAACAAAACAATAAATTATGTGCAATCAACAAAGGCTCTACCACTGAACCTATAGGGAATTTTTGTAACACAATTTGCAGACATTTTGCGGCCTTTCATTTTTTAGGTGTTTTGAATTGATAATTGTCATAGCCCATTCATGATGCAGTGTTATCACGGGAAGCTGAATTAATACTGCCCAGCTGCTACTTGTGTCCATAAAAGACTTGCCGCTGGTTTGTAGGGCATGGGACCATTGGTTAAAAAAACCAAATTGCTATTGTGCCTCCATTCGCATGGGCGGAAGCAACTGGTTTTGTTGAGGCCTGTTCTATGCCAGTCAGACACCAGAAAAAAAACTGTACCGTCTTAAAAAAATTATCTGTCTGTTGCAAATTGACACAGCAGTTCCAACAGGCAGGGAAACACTATCCAAGGCATGGAACACTTTCAGATAGTGATGGCCTGAACTGTTCGCCGGAGAACTATTCGCGCGAACATCGCATGTTCGCTTCGCCCTGTTCGCGAACATATGGCGGTTCGTTCCCCCCTAATCTTTAACATTGCAAAACTTTGAACCCCTGTGAGTCACCGTCAGCAGACATAATCCAGCATGAGCACCCCCACCTCACAGACCCTCACACCCCCCCTATAACATATCAATTACAGGACGCATTACCACATTCTCTGCTAGAAGGAAGGATTAGGAAAGAGAGCTGCTGCCTGCTGCTTATAGGGAACCATTAGCTAGGGCAATGTTCTGTGTAATCTACAGTCTTCACTGAATATCCCATCCATCCATCCATGGGGAATATCCATCTCCCCCACAGTGTCCTCCACACTGACCATCACCACCATTGTCCTCCCACTGACCAACCACCACCAGTGTCCGCCATACTGACCATCTCCCCAGTGTCCTCCACACTGATCATCTCCCCAGTGTCCTCCACACTGACCATCACCACCAGTGTCCCTCCACACTGGGGGGGGGGGTATATATATATATGTGCGCAGGGTGAAGATCCCTTTAAGACCGCGCCCCAGCATGCTCCGGGGTCCTCGGAGGAGATAAAAGGGAGCTTCTCGGAACAGGCGGGGCTCTCTCAGAGGATCGAGGAAGAAAAACAGGTTCACCCTGTGCCCCCTCTTCTCCGCTGGTCCTACCGCACGGGCACCGGCACCGGAGTACATACAGCCGGAGTGCACATTAGTACGGGGGACGGTGCATAGTTCACCGACGCCCCTTCTGCCAACGAGGAGTGCCATATTCAGAGTGGGGTGGTACCCCCCTGGTGGTCAGTCACGCCACTGTGGTCCCTGCTGATCTACTGTCCCTGTATGCAGCCGCACACTACGGCACTGAACCTTACTTAGTGGCACTGTTACCCGGTGGACTGTTCCTGGTTTATGTATGCGTTATTGCATTTTTGCCACATTTTGCTGGAAACTTGAGACCCCTGCCGGATGTGTTGTGTTAATAAAATTTTAAAACCTCTGCCACCTTGTTTGTCTCCTGTGTCGTTACACTTGGCGTCACAAACAGGATCAGCCATGTCTCAGGATGGCAGCGAGGCTGGCGCCTCCAGCTCCACCGCCACGCCCCCGGCTGTGAACTTAAGCCTGCCGCTGTTAATGGGAGACCTACTACAGCAGAAACTGCTCCCCTTCTTTGAGGAAGGTGAAGATGTGGGCGACTGGGCTAAGTGGGT
The DNA here is from genome assembly GCA_036250615.1 of Ptychadena robeensis. NCBI lineage: Eukaryota > Metazoa > Chordata > Amphibia > Anura > Ptychadenidae > Ptychadena > Ptychadena robeensis. The sequence continues at coordinate 66,979,450 of CM070036.1, read as the reverse complement.
GCATGCTGTGGTGCAATACTGGGGACTGGCGCCCGGCCAACAGGCCGAGTTGGCGTTGACCGCACTGGAGGGAGAACCCCGGTGGCTTATGTCCTTTGTCCAAGCCACTGATGTGAACACTTTGGACAAGCTGTTCAACCATCTAGAAGCCTTATACGGTCAGGCTGGTAGCCTGATGGAGCTCCGTGCCCAGTTCTCCACTCGCAAGCAGCACTCAGGAGAGACCATTCCCCAATACGCTGTGGTTCTACAAGAATTGGCCCAACAGATCTGCACTCTACAGGCCAGCCAGTCCAATCGTGTGGCCTGGTCCCAGGTCAAGTACTGGCTTAAGGAGCACGAACGGCCATGAGACTCCATCTGTGGGAGAATCCCGACGTCACCTTCCTCGCCCTGCTGGAATTTGCAGTTGCCAAACAGAGCTGAGAGACTGTAGAAACCGGGGCCTGGTACAATGACAAACCAAGCCAGCCCACCGCACGCGTGGCTGCCCCCATGCTGGAAGCAACACTTCAACGCCTCACCGAGGGGCTGGTGGCCCCGCAAACCAAAGTCGCGGCTCTAAAGGGGTGGACCCCAGAGGTCAGGGGTAGCATCGGAAGCGCCCCGCCGAAGAAGAAGGCACCCAAAACGTAGAGACGCTCCCCAGGGGAGAGTGGCCAGCTCGACGGGACCCCCCATGGGAGGCCCGCGAGGACTATGATCGGAAGCCATTAAACTAAAGGACCCTGCTGCCGTGGGACAGGCGCCAGAAGGCTGCCATAATATGGAGACTCAGGACATGCCCCCGCATCTGGGCGCAGTTTGATGGGGAAGAGCTGGAGTGCTTGCTGGACAGCGGCTCTTAGGTCACCATTATACCTGAGGCCGTTTTCCTCAAGGTTTTTCCCCAGAAGTTGGCCCAGACACCCCATGGAGCCACACCACATGGCTCAAGGTAGAACTTTGGGGACAGTCCCTCAGAAAGAAAGGAGTGGTGATCATCCGGCTGGCCCAGCCGGGTACCGCTCGAACTATCCTGGGGATGAACGTCATCCAAGCGCTTCAGCCGGACACGGCAGACACAGGAGATAAGGAGGCTTCTGCAAACCCTGAGCCGCCCGCTGGGGGAGCCAGCCTGTGGGAGAAAGCCGTTGTGGTGAGAGTCCCGTTCGGGCAGGAAGTCAAGGTTCCCCCGGCAAGGAGATTGTGGTACCTCTGGCGGTGGGAACTCCGGGGGCGCTCAATGGCCTTACTGTACTGGTGGAACCGCTGCCAGGCTAAATACACCCATTTGTTGCAAGGACTCTAGCGGTTTGACTGTGCAACTCCGGGCAGGGGTCCTTACATCTGGTCCCGGTCAGGCTCTTATACAAGACGTGGTGGCCCCCAAAGTTAGCCAGGTGGAACTTCAGGGATTTCGTGGGCTGTGTTATCTGGCAAAGGTGAATTTTGTTCAACAGTCCCCGGCAAGCTCCCCTGGACTGGGGCTCAGATACTACACCTTCTGGGCCCGGCCGCCAGCAAATTGTCCCCAGGGCAGATGGACCAGGTGCGTCAACTCTTGGACCGTTGGGCAGAGGTATTTTCCCAAGGAGACCACGACTTGGGGTTTTGCCCGGGAGTGGAACACGAGATCCCCACGTGGACCACGCTGCGGTGCGCCTGAAGTACTGCAGCATTCCCCCACATCTATATCAGGAAGTTAAACAGATCCTTGGGGGTCATCAAAGAAAGTAACAGGCCCTGGGATGCGCCTGTAGTTCTAGTGTGGAAAAAGGATGGTTCCCTGCGCTTTTGTGTGGACTACCGCAAGCTGAATGCCACCCCCGCATTAGGGAGAGCCTGGCCGCACTCGGGCAGGCGAAATACTTCTCCACGTTGGACTTGGCCAGTGGTTATTGGCAAATCCCCATGGCTGAGAAGGATCAACCAAAGACTGCGTTTTTTACACCCATAGGCCTTTGGCAATTCAGACGCATGCCGTTCGGCCTTAACAAAGCCCCAGCCACTTTCCAATGGGTCATGGAACACTGTCTGGGAGACCTTAATCTGGAGAGCATTCTGATTTATCTCGATGATATCGTGGTGTTCTTACCCACCTTTGAGGTCTATCCCTGGCACCTGGAAGGTGTGTTCTCTTGACTCCACAAATACTCAAACCCCCCCGTAAACTGTGCTGAGTTAATAAAAAATATTTATAATGCAATAATATTACTATAAAACATAAAGTGGAAATCCCTTTTAACTCATAAGCAGCTCATTCAAAAATCATTAGCCTAACACTACAAATATTATTTCAACATTGCCTTGGCAACTTTGGTATTTATATTACAGCTATTTATTGGCGAGACATCAAACTGCTCTTATGCATGTTTAATAGAATTTATTATTTACTGACTCACAGAGAGTTTCTGCTACTTTTCTTTTCTTACAAGACTCCAGAGAGCAGAACACACAAAGATGTCAGTTGAAACACATCCTTTCTTGTGGTTTTCACTTATTGCCAGCTCATGTCTGATGTTCAGAGATGTGCAGTGCAGGCCACTCCTTTAATACACCACTGAAGTCTATTCTCATGCTTAGTCTCAGTAGGCTGATACAAGGCTATAAAAATATTCCCTACTTTTCCTTTACTTGTACTCTATTAAAGAAGTAGTTTGCTGCCCTCTTGTGTCCCTCAAGAATATGTTTTCTGCGGTTTACCAAAGAAAATTTGTTTCTAGAAGCAAAGAAACAAATGGCACTAACGTGTCAGCTATATACCATTTTCTATAATGCTTAAATAAATACTGACACCACAAACTATTTATAAACTAAGGAAATACAAATATTTTACAAATGAAACTGATCATCCATATGGCACACCTAGGCAGGAGCATAGGACAGTGGTGGGTAACTAAGTTGATATGGAGTGCCACAAGTGTGGCCCTCGGCATCACTAAAGAGCCGCACATAACATTTTTAATCTATACTGACTTGTATAAGCCATTTTTAATGTAAAAATTACAGCAGGCATTGCTAGAAGACATTATTTTTAATTTTTAAATAACAACTCTTGTTTTAAATGAAACTTTAAGCATTAGGGTACACTGTAGGATGGAAATGCACATTTTGTGTCATATATATCATCAACGGTTATGTGCCTCAAAGATATCAAAGCCTTTGAGTATATCTATGGGGCACATATTCAGGGAAGTGTAGCTAGAGTCTGAGGGAAGGACAAGCAGGAAGCAAACCATGGAGGACAGCTGCAGACAGTAAGCAGATTGCATGTAATGTGTGTGTGTCCCTGTGTTTCTCTGCGTGTGTTGTCTCTCTGTAAATGAATCTTGCTCTGTATGAGTGTAGTGTGTGTGTCTCTATATGAATGACTTATGTCTCTACATGATGTGTGTGTTTATATGATACGCCTCTCTGCATGATTGTTGTGAAAACCAAATAGGGTTGTATTTGCAACGCAAACATGGCTAGTGTGAAATGGCCCTCAATCTGAACCTGTGTAGATTGAATGGGGGGGGGGGGGGGCTTGACAATATTCCTATCAAGTAAGCTGCATTGAAGACCTACTTCCTGCACTAGGCATTTGGCTGGAGGAATATAGAGTGAATACTGTGTGGTCTAGTCCTGCCTCCCTTGATGAAACATTCTGGATATTCACTTGATATCTATATGGCTGGGTGTCTTTTCTCCTAATTTTCTCTCAAAAACTAAAAAAATACAGTATTTACTAATATAACTTACAATGCATCAGGAAAGCATTCACACTGCATCTTTTTTTTCCAACAGCCTTATTCCAAAATGTATTAAATTCATATTTGTTGCTCAGAATTGTATTAAATTCATATTTGTTGCTCAGAATTGTACACAGAACATTCCATAATGACAATGTAAAAAGATTTACTTGATGTTTTGGCAAATGTATTAAAAATAAAAAAAACTGAGAAAGCACATGTACAAAAGTATTCACAGCCTTTGCTCAATACTTTGTCAATGCACTGGCAGCAATTACAGCCTCAGGTCTTTTTGAATATGATGCAAGCTTGGCACGCCTATCCTTGGCCAGTTTCACCCATTCTTTTTGCAGCTCCATCAGGTTGGATGGGAAGCGTCAGTGCACAACCATTTTTAAGATGGCATTCACACCAAAGACTTTGTCTCATGAGACCAGAGATTTTGTTTGTCGCGGTCTGAGAGTCTGGCCACTCTGTCATACAGGCCTGATTGGTGGATTGCTGCAGAGATGGTTGTCCCACTGGATGGTTCCCCTCCCTCCACAGAGGACCATTGGGATCTTGGTCACTTCCCTGACTAAGGCCCTTCTTCCTGATCGCTTAGTTTCTTCCACTTATGGATGCTGAAGGACACTGACTCATTGGGACCTTACATAGACAGATGTGTGCATTTCCAAATCATGTCCAATCAACTGAATTTACCACAGGTGGATTCCAGGTAGCCTGCAGTAACATCTTGGGTAAACAGGATGCACCATAGGTGACTCTATCTGTGTAATTGAGAGCTTTCCTCATGCTGCCTTTCATCTGCACTGTATGTGAGTTGGACTCAAGCTGCCCAGTTCAGATACATAAGTTCTTCCTTTGGGACTACCTTTGACAGCTTCCCCAACGACTTAACTCCTTCTCTGCCGGTCAGTAGAAAAGTAGGAAAAACCCAAAGTGTTTTCCAGTCAGTGTGCACCACTGTATATGGTGTGTCCTATACAACGGAGTGTTTAATGGTCTGAAAAATAAAAATAAAGTATTTGCTGAATTTTACAAGGTATCAGTAGAACAACAGAGAATTCTATATCTTCTAAGAGAATACCAAGATAAACCAATGGTTCTTGAGTGAACATAAATAGAGCCAGCTTGAGCTCCTCTCCATTTTGTATCCTATCAATAATATTTTGTTGCATTTATTAGTTTTAGTAAAAAAATGAAAGTAACACTTTATTACATCAGAATCAAAACAGCTCTTGAAAACGACAGCAGCAAAAATTATTCAAACAAAATCAATTATTTTTTCCAATGCAGTTTACAGGAAGGAAAACATTTTTATTTTGGACTGCATTAGGCTATTTCCATTATATGTTGGGACCTCTTTGCTAACCGCATTGCTTGGCGGGAGGTCCCAACATAGCACATGTCAGGCAGCATCGGCGGATGTGTAAACAGAGGGTCCGCCAGCAGGCAATGTCTATGTGCTACGTTGTGACCTCCCTCCACTCAATACGCTTAGCGGAGGGGTCCCGACTTAAATGGAAACAAGTCCTAAAGCTAAGTTATGAAGTATTTATGGAAAGCTTTGTAATCCTAAAAAAAATCCTCTCCACTGTATCAAAATGAAAAAAACAAAAACAAATTTAAACTGAGCAACAAGTGACCTAATATTGATCTTTGTATTGAAAGGCTGAGCTGACTTTTAAAATAACTTATTCCACCTATACTTATGCTTTGATTTATGGCAAAACTATATGTCACTAGGGACATTTTACCACAAAGTTGGTGACAATATCATGTTCATGAGGTTTGTATTTGCATTGAAGAGGCATCAACTATAGGTTTAAATGCAAACAGATACATTTTGAAATGTTATCGGATTTTTGCGGTAACATTGAAAAATAATTCTGACTTGACCTACCATTTTCAAGTTACATTTCTTTTCATCTTTGAATGGGTTTGAATGGAACTTTAAAACTTTTTCCTGTGAGATAACATAGTGCTTCCGAGCATTACCAGGCTTCACTCAGTATGCTGTGAATGCTTTGATGTGCTTGCGGAGGATCAAGCAGAAATATCAGAAGTTCTCTGTTATTGATTCACACTGCCCCTATTGAAAAGAGGCCATAGAGTCCACATTCCTATGGAAACCTGTGTACCCTACATTTACACTAGTATGCTGTGGGTCAAATGGTCCTAAGGTCAAACAAATAACAGACAAGAAGGAAAACCCAACTCAACTATGCCATGTCTGCAGCAAAGCCACACTTGTGAAATGAAGAGGATTCTAGCTATATGCGTGCCAAATGTAATGTTTTTAAAATGTCCACACATGGGTGAAATTTTAAAAGATGCTTTCCCCCTTTGTTATTATACACAAACTGGGGACCATGGAAAAGTGAGTAGCAAGGAGATGTTGTAGTGTGGTGAAAACACACTTAAAATATGTATATTTGTATACTGTTCATAGCTGGCCATGACACTTGTGTAAAGGGTTAAATATGTGTATATGCCTTTAATTAATGTATCATGTGCCAGACAGCTGCTGAGATCCTACCAGAGGTCAGACCAAGGCTCCCCCACTTCTTGTTTACATTACCTAGTCTGCCCAGTAACTGCTACTGGCCATAGCTTATAAATATGTCCCTCTCAGAGAGGTGATCGCTTTTTTGAAGCTACTGGAAGCTGTTCTGTCTACAGAGAGAGCTGTTTCCCAATGGGTGACACGTGTAGAGGATCGACGAAGTGTCTCCCACCCCTATCCCACCAATGGGATTAAGTCTCCCCTCTTAGATAAACCATATCTTGGGTGAGAGCCGCAGCCACCTCCTTCCACTCTCAGCAGCTGGTTAGGCAACGTTTGCAACTGTAGCCTTATGCCCCATCCATGTTATTGGGTTTGGTGTGAAGATGTAAATAACTTTAGTAAACCTGCAAATATTCCCCTAACTAGCTGAGTGGACAGTACTTTGTGTGTGAGAGCCTTGAAGACAGGGGTACATCAAGCATCCAAAGAACCTGGTCATTGTAGTTCACAACACAATTGGCAGTTAAAAGTTAAAGACTTTCTGCAAGAGAGCATACTAGTCCAGTCTCTGGTAATTACCCAGAGTTTGACATCCTTTCTCTATTCACCTAGGAATGGGTATGAAAATAGACATAGTGTGGATAGACTACAATGATGATAGCTAGATACATATTGTGACAGGAAGCCTGTCAAATCCTCTGGTTGCATCCAGTATGGGATATATGTGTGTCCTAGATACAGGCAATATGCCGAGTACTTCACTATCTGACCAGCAGAGGGAGCTGGAGTTGCTTGGCCTGGTGCAGAGTAGGACCAGCTGTGTCCTGTCAGCTCATTAGAGGTGGTTTGAACTGTATAAAATCCCCTCACCTGCTCAGAGGCTCTCCTTTCTGGAACCAGCACTGTGTGTGATCTGGGAGCTGTTGTACCTGTGTGGTAACCAAGGTTTGAGCTACAAAGACTTTGTTTGCTATGGATACATTTTTCCTGTGGATTCTACTGCCTTGCTTGTAAATATTGTATATGGACTTGCATAATAAATCACTTGTGTGTTTCACTTGAAAATCTTGTTGCTGTGCCTCCATCGCCTGCTGGGGACCCATCAAGGGGGTACCGCCCTTGCCGCTCTACCGCTAATCCCTCACAATATATACACACACAATAATATATACACTTGCACACAAGAATTTGCCATAATCTGTGCTTAGTTTCTGTTCCAAATACAGGAAACTTGTGACGTCACTTCCAGGGTCGTGGATCTAAAAGTTTGTTGTCCCCCTCAGCAATACAGCCAGAGGGACTGTTGTCTCAAACAGTGGAAGCAGGAAACGAGAAAAAAGGAAACCTTGCTTAACATTTGAAATGTCAGGGTGGGTTTTCAGGATGACTCACCCCCAATGCACCCCCAAATCTGCCAACCATTATGGTAAGCCTCAGAGAAGTTGTAGTAGTAAGCACTGATGTTGCTGGTAGCAAGGTATCTGTGAAGGGTGATGATGCATATTAGGATGACCTATAGTCTATTTGAGAAAGAAAGGTTGCTATGGAGAGTTTTATATTGGGGGCACCCATACATTCACCCCACTGATTGCCTCCTTCAAGAAATGTTTCTTAAATCAAAAGGAGCTTTTAAGAATTGGGGGGGGGGGGGCTCTCTATGTTCCAAGAAAAACACAGATGGCTTAAAAATGGCAAAAATATTGGTCAACATAAAGATTCACCATGAAGTTTACAGTGTCGTACAAATCAGTTTGCTCAGCACTATTTCTGCATAAGAAACTTGCCTTACATCTATCCACATAGGAGTCTGCTTGGCTGTTCCACTTTCTTGGCCTATTCATAACAGTGGAAAGTAGTTTGCCTGGAATTCTCTATAAACATCTAACATGCATCTGTTTTAGTTAATCCTTCTTGTAACACATATCTTCCAAGTCCCAGATGAGCTGTTTTCCATGTGCACAGCCATTTGACAGAAATAGCATCCTGCAGCACAATTAAAGTTTCTTTTGCTGCTTTCCTGCATCTGGAGGACTATAGAGCACCACAATCCTCTTTTTTAAATGACATATTTATGCTGGTCAGAACAACATTCCCTGAATTAGAACCTAAATTACTGACAGGAAATAAGGCCAGAGATTTAAGTCTCTCTTTAAGGGAATGTTAACATTAGCCACGCTGCATTTGCGCTGTGTACAACAACACAACACAGCTAGCGTTACCACAGTTTCATAGAAAACCTGTGTACCTTTCACACTAGCCCAGTGCTTCCCATAACATGCAAAGCCGATTGTTACTGAAAAGGCTGTCACAAGCATCTCCCATACTCTGCGCAATGCAAAATGTGCATCCGTATATAACATGTTTTTAAATAATGGAAAATTTGTATTTCGTTTTTAAATGTCTATGTAATTTGCCATACTTAAAAGTTAAAAGACACCCTCTGAAGTTCCCAGCTCTAATGAAGTTGGCACAGCATTCAATGTAGGTCAATGCTGCAGCAACTATAGCATCATAATTTAATAATATCATAAAAAAAACATTATTGTAAATGTGACTTCCTAGTAGTCATTTTATTAGTAAATTAAGGCTAAGGTATGTTCTCACTTAGGCGATTAATCCCCTGCACTGGCGATTTTCAATCGCCTGTGGAATCGCCGGTGGCCGATCGCCGGGCGACTGACCAGATGATTTTCACCAGCAATTTAACAAAAAAAACCACCATTATGAAATAAAATCGCCTCCATAGAGAATAAATGGATGCGATTGACTCCATGCGTGATTGCAAATCGCCTCCATTCATGTCTATGGGCACGATCGGAGGAAAATAATCGCAGCCACCGACCACCAGCGGTCAGAAAGCAGTCACAACCGCGCATGATCCTATCAATGGGGACAAGCCCATTGAAACTAGTGTAGGCTATTGGAGGGCGATTTCGCCGCCTAAGTGGGAACATAGCCTTAGGCTCCACTTGGTTAGTTTGTGAGCGGATGCAGCATGTTTTTTAGACCCCAAGCAGCCTGTTTCCACTGCTGCAGATTGCCGCAGTCAATAGACTGTCAATTGACTAAAAAAGAAACTGTGGCAAAAACATGCGGGTAAACCGCAGCTGGTCGGGACAGAAAAACACATGCTTTCTGCATGTGTTTTTCTGCCAGTCTGTAGTGGAACCTTAAGCTGGCCATACACTCTGAGATTAAAATTACGATCCATTAAAACAGACCAATGTATCCCGACAGCGGTATCGGTTTGGATCGTAATATTTGGCAAAAAATCTACCACATTAAAAATCCAATTTACGGTCGTATTTTTTTTTTTACGAGGATGTCATCGAAATTCATCGCCATTTATATCGGCCATTGTGATGTATGTTTTTTTTTTAAAGGGGAAGCCTCGGCAGTAATTGGTCGGTAAACACTATGAAAACAGTATGAAGTTTCCCGATGTTGCCAGATCAATTAAAATTAACATGTCCAATAAATTACGATCGTAAAAAAAACGGCAATTACGATCGTAATATATCGGTTGTACCATGTGGACATGTGCGGATTTCAGGACGATAAGGGCTTGTTTCCACTTGAAGCGGAAGCCCGCGGTCCATTCTATTCAATGGCGCTAGTCCCCGGCCGCGGAATCACGCGGACCGGCGCCTAAAAACTCGGTCGACCGAGTTTTTAGGCGGCGGTCCGCGTGATTCCGCGGCCGGGGACTAGCGCCATTGAATAGAATGGGCGCGGATGTATCCACGCCGTGCACGACCGCCATAGGGGTGAATGGCCGCCGCAAAAACCGCATGAGATCGGTTTTAATTGATCCTCATTTTTATCTCAGAGTGTATGGCCTGCTTTAGCCTAAAGGAAAAAAGAGTCAAATCTAATGCTGGCCATACACTCTGAGATAAAAATTAGGATCCATTAAAACCGACCAATGAATGCATTTTATCGTCCTGAAATCCGTGCATGTCCACATGGTACAACCGATATATTACGATCGTAATTGCCATTTCTTTCAGATCGTAATTTATTGGACATGTTCTAAAATTTTAATTGGTCTGGGAACATCGGGAAACCTCATAGTGTTTTCATAGTGTTTAGCAACCAATTACTGCCGATGCGGAACATTAGCATATTAAAACTTCCGGGACCGGCATGTTGCTGACACTGACATGGTGGCTAAACAGCATGTCAGCATGTCGCCTGCGTAAGTAGTAGCAATCTTTCAGTATTTATATGTGTGTATATTAATAAATGTACAAACGTGAACAGACCAGAGAAAGGGTTAAAAGTTTTATTGTTTATTTTATGATTAATAGATTGTAATTATACTTTTTTATATGTATACGCATATGCGTATATATATATGTATTGAGATGTATATGTATATATATATATATATATATATTGAGATGTATATAAAAGTAAATGTATATGTAGATATAAACAGCGATTAATTTCGATGATATTCTCGTAAAAAAAAAAAATTACGATCGTAAATTGGATTTTCAATGTGGTAGCATTTTTGCCGAATATTACGATCCAAACCGATACCGCCGTCGGGATACATTGGTCTGTTTTAATGGATCCTAATTTTTATCTCAGAGTGTATAGCTAGCTTAAGTGCTGTCAGGCAGTTGTGCACAATTGCAAGCTTGTCAACCAGCAAAGCAAACTCAAGTCCTTTGGTAGAGGGAGATCAATATTGCATGATTTAAGGATTGTCCTTCTGATACTACCTGGGAGGGAAGTGTTGTTCCTAAAGGGAAAATATACTCACAATAATTTCCAAAATAGTGTTGAGCTCAAATATTTATTTGAACATTAATTTTGAAAGTAATCAGAAGGCGAATATTGAATCAAATATTAGTAGAATTATTTGTGAAATATCGCAAATTTGAATATTTTCCTATCCAACAATATGGAAAATTAAGGAGAAATTACTTTGTGCAGCTGCCACCAGGGCTGCCAGGAGGTCAATTAACTGTCATATCAGGAATTTCTTCTTTGGGAGAATTCCTCCTGCATGCTGACCCTACCAAACTATCTACAACCAGAAAGATAAAGTTCCACTGATAGATGTGTTATAAAACAGGCACTGGATGCGTTCTATCAGCATAAAGCCCCTCATGCATGGGTCGATTTTCCATTTTGATTGATTGATTGATGAGTGATTGATCACCGCTCGCGTTCGCAGCGATCATTCGTCGATCAAATGGAAAATCTAAAAAAAAACTTTCTCAAAGCGGGATCAATTTATCACACTCTTTAAATGTCAAGTGAACCAGGAACGGACATGTCGGACATGACAGAGCCAGGACACAGAAAAAAATGGGCAGAGCCGAGCACGGGCTGCTTTGCACAGTGAGGGGGTAGCTCTTGCAGCCTTCCTGTGTACCACTCTCAGCTCTGCCTGTCAGCAGCTTCTAGTCGGTGTTCTGAGATATTTGCTTACCCTGTAATATTTAGCAAAATATCAGGGCTAAGATAATATCTCACAACACCAGGTGTACACAGGACCAGGGTCCCCATCCAGTGATGGTTGATGTGCGAAGTGGTGCATTTTGGCGATCAACTGCAGGTCAATCGAACAGGTGTATGGGGGGGTTTAAAGCCTCCTGAGCACGCATCTTTTTATTGGTCGATTCCCGAACAAACTATTGCTGTGCACATTCACGTTTGTTCAGTGAACAATTGTTCACAAATCAATTGCGAGGACCCTTGTTCCCAGCAGGACCTATGTCCATTTCCCTGTCCCAACGCAGCGTTCAAATGTCCATAAAACAGGCATTTTAATGCAAGAGCAAATACTCACCAACCCACCCACAGGCCTCAGCCCTAAACGCTCAACCTTCCAAATGACTGGCCTTTGAAATGTTCGCATTTAGGCTTGTGGAGACTGAGGCCTTCCGCAGCTTGCTGTTGGTAGCTGTCCCCGGTACGGCACTATTTTTCCCGGTGTGCCGTGTCCGCTTTACACCAGCATGTGTCTCAGAACATCAACTGTGCCCTGACCAACACAGTAACTAGAAAGGTCCACCTCACCACGGAGTACACAGGGACACTACATTTCCCTGACCGTACCATGAATGTTGTGGAGGCCAGGAGTGAGTCGTACCCTGAGATGGCACAGGTGCTACCCACACCCAGGATTGCGGGTCCTATATCCATCAGCTTCTCTGCCAGCAGCTATGCTACTAGCTCCAACCTCCACTTCTCTCTTTGGGGGACAGACAGCACAACGCTGCAGAGCTGTTGCAGGGTATAAGGTACCAGACCGAGCTGTGGCTCTCTCCACTCATTCTACAACCAAGCATGGCTGTAACTTGGTGCAATGCCTAGCCCATATTTTAAATTTAGTTGTTCAGTGGTTTCTCAAAACCAACCACAATTTGAAAGGGCTACTAGTGAAGGTGTGCTGATTGTCTGCCTATTTCAGCCGGTCTGTCAACCCTGCAGCGGTGCTTGCGGCTTCCGGCTGACCGACTGCTGTGCGACCTTAGCACATGATGAAACTCTATGTTATACATGTTGGCAAGGCTTTGTGAACAGCAGAGGGCAATTGTGGAATACCAGCTGCAACACGGTCATCGCCTTTCCAGTCAACTGACACTATTCACAAGTGAGGCGTGGGCATTGATTTCAGACGTTAAATTTAAAAACAACTTTGATGAATCCACAAAGATGGTTGGTGGTTATAACGCTATTAGTGTAACCATTCCACTGCTGTGTCTACTTAAACGATCACTGCTCACAATTAAGAAAAACGCTCTGAATATGGCAGACAAGGTAATGGGGGAGGAGATGACGCAGGGTGATAGCGAGACTACCCACAGCTTGGCTTCACATCCCAACTTGGACAATGAAGAGGAGGAGCTGCTGGAGACTGTTGCCTCTGCTACAGAAGATAGTAGTACCCATGTTACTTTATTATATCTGTTTAGCATGGATGGGAAGAGGACGAGGAGGAGATGGAGAGTCATCCAGATGTCCACATTGATGTTTTTTCTGTTAGGCTTACTCGATCCCTGCTACAAAGAGAACTTCTTATCTCTCATTCCTGTGGCATAGAGGACAAGTAAAATGGTGCAATACCAGAAGGTACTTGTGAAGAGGTTGCTCCAAAGTTTTCAAACTTCCTTAGGCAACCGAGGAAGGAAGATAAATGGAACACACAGCAGTTCAAACAAAGGGAGAGCAATGCTATCCAAGGCATGGGGCAGTTTCATGACACCCCACCAGCAACCTCACCCTAAAGCGGTACAAGGAGGGAAAAGTTTGGGAGGTTGGTGAATAAATACATAGCAGACCCTGTAAACGTCTTAAATGATCCCTCAGCTGGACACATGGCATGAACTTACTATCTATGCCTTGGAGGTTCTTGCCTGCCCAGCTTCCAGCTTTTTATCTGAGCTTGGCATTATAACAGATAAGCATATCCGCTTATCCACTGGCAATGCTGACTCAGATAGAAAAAGGCCTTGATTGCTCCTGATTTCTCAACTCCACCAGAGGAAAGCTGAGCTGATAAAAGTTATTTAAAAATATGTTTTTTAATGGACTTTCAAATGCACCACACAAAGTATGTAGTTTACTCTTGTTTTCTCCTCCTCCTTATCCAGAGTGTATATATTCCCTGAACTGAAATTAGTTTTAATAGGGTCAGCTCAGTGCAAGCCCTTAACTAGGGTTTGCTGAACAGCGTGCACTCACATCTAATGTTTTAGAGCATCTGTTCACCTGCAGGCATTTGCATCTAATGTTTGAGAGCATCAGCTCACACACAGGCACTGGCATATAATGTTTTAGAGCATCTGCTCACCTGCATGCACTGCCATATTATGTTTTACAGTGTCAATTTCACTGTAAAAAGTTTCTTGGAGGGGGTCCGGGCGTGTTTTTGTCATTCTGAAAAAGTGGCGTGCCACTCGGATGGACTGGTTCCCGGCAGCGATTTGGGAGACATCATCCCAATGCTATTCGAGGTCCATTTGCGTGGTGATTCTGTCACTTTCTGAACTTTTCCAATGGACCAGGCACCCTCCCCTCTTCTGAGCAGGGGGTGCCTGGTTGTCTCCCATTGACTTACATTATGCTTGGGTTGCTCGGTAGAACACATAAATATTGCGATGTGTTCAGACCGAACACCCAAACACTTTGGTGCTCGCTCATCATCCAAAGTAATGGGCAGCACACAAAGGGTGCCCGCCAATCAGCTGAGGGGCTGGCTTCAGCGTGAAGAAGTCATCACGCTGCAGTCAATCCCTCATCTATCGAGGGAGAATCACCTCCTCTATGGCTACCTGAAGCCACCATTTTATCTTCCCGAAATGTCACTGCTTAGATGTCTTCGTGCCTTTTGTCCTTACCCTCTGGGAGGAAAGAGGTAAAAGAAAGGCCCCAATCTGAGTCTTACCTTAGCTTAGCTTAGTAAGGTATAAGACAGCAAATTTTACCTTGACGTTAGAATAATTTGATTTCACAATGGAAAGAAAGCTATATGAATGGCATAAAAACATAGACAGCACAGTTCGTATCTCCTTTCAGAGTTTAGTACATTTTCATGCAACTAAATGAAATAGGAAGAGACATCTATAAATAGTTGTTATGATGTGTATGCATTGCAGTAATTACATCCAATGTAAAAAAAAATGTGTAGCTCTTTATAACACTGTCCAGCCAGGCCTCCCACATTTATAATACAGAAACCACTGCTGCTGCAAAAGCAGCCGTTAATCTCTGTTTATCTTTAAACAACATTAACAGTACAGCTCTTGTTCTATTCTGTGCGTCAATACAGGCTAAAAAGAATACTGAATATAAACAGGCGGCAACAATGACTATAAGAATGAATAGAGTTGGTGTTTTTTTTTGTTGAATGTGAATGTTGATTAATAATTAAATTGCCATGTGCAGCACCAATCAATTCAGGACATTTCTTGAAAATTGCTTTCCCAGCAATGGTAGAGCCACATCTCAGATCTTCTTTTTACTGTGGTGTCATGTGCTGCTAAATCTATTCAAACTAATGAGTAGTGATGGCCGAACATCGGCCTGGACTGTCCGCGAACGGGCGGGTCGGACTTTTAAAGAAGTCCGCCGTCCGCCTGTTCGCGGACACATTCAAATTCCCTGCCTCTAGGCGGGGAATTTGAATCGGAAAAACCGGAACCTGGAACGCATCCTGGAACGCATAGTTCCTGGTTACGGGAGCCGGAAGTGACGTCACTGACGTCACTTCCTGTTCCGAGCCGGTATTTTCACTACAAGACCGGGCATGAAAAGATTCTTCCTCCGGCACGATCTCGCAGGTTCTGATGCTGCCGGAGGAAGAATATAGATCTTCTTCTCGCCGGCGAACGGGGCGGGTCGAACACCTGTACTGTCCGCCGGCGAGAGGATGGGCGAACATGCTTGTTCGCGGCCGAACTGTCCGCCTCCGGCCATCACTACTAATGAGAGCTGAGTGGAGTCAGCAGTAGACAAGCAATCACAGTCAAGTAGTCAAGGAAAAGAGGGGAGGCTTTGTGGATCAGATGAGGCGGTAAGAGAAAGAACACTTGCTTAAAAATTATCTACAACAATTATCATCTTTCATATTCAAGCACATCTTAAAGGTGGGTTTACACGTGTAGATTTTTTTGTTCGATTAATGAAGAACTAACAATTTTTTGGCTGATTGAATAAAAATCTAGAATAGCACATTTGTTCGATGGATACATTTTGTTCTAGCCGCGTCTATTGTTTTCGTCCTTTAGATGAGTTCGAACTGCCTATGAAACGCCCAAGGGAGTGGGGGCCTATCATGGCACTGGTATTAGGACTGAATCACCACGATTGAGTGGTGGAGGCAGACACAATGACACGACAGTTGGTTAGTTGTTAGTTTTAATGTTGGTTTACTGTTTTATGTGTTTCTTTACTATACGATATACAAGGCTTGACGCCTTATATGTCACAACTATGGGAAAGAAGACAAGGCCTTTCATATGGACGATCTTCCTACACAAGAACTTCTTTGAACATTCGTCGAGCCATTCCAACTTACATGACGTTGAAGTATTGTTTTGCAACATAGCCTTGATTGATTGATGTAATTGTTTGGTTTGAAATGTGAAAACTGATAAATTAAGTAAAAAAAAAAAGGACAGCCTAGGCCTTAGAGATGCATCATCTCCTGGGCTTTCTCCCCGAGTGAACTTGTGTAGAATTTCACCCATCATGAAACTCACAGGTCTGCTGGTTTACCCTGGCGATTATCTGGATCGGCCTACATACCAATCCTTCTGGGTCCGCCCCAATCGCATGGCTGGTGACGCGATTGGGGGTGGATCCGGAAGAATTGGTATGTATGTGGGGGCGGGGGCAGGTGGCGCCATAGACTTTCATGTAAATGGAGGGGTGTCATTTTTTCCCCAGCACAATTCTGGTGTCACCAGCAATGCCGGAATCGTGCTGGCCACCTCCAAAAAGTGCGTAACACCCAGATTTTGAGATTAACATGCCAGTTAAATGTAGACTGAGGCTAGATTCACACAGGCTTTTTATGTGGCATTTTTGGTGAGAACGCATGCATGAATACTTGCATGTGCACAGGGAGTTCTGCATTACTTGAGACAAGCCCTGTGAGTGCTTGTATTGTAATATATTTGCATTGTACACACTTTTGTTAGGCCTCTCTGGAATTGCTGGAAAATATCATTCTTTGTTTGCCTGGATGTGAAAAATACCTGTATTTTTTGTGACACGTCATATAATTACATTACCAGAAAACTGTTTTTTTAGAAGCTGAGATGCTTAATGAGTTGCCAAATTAAGACAGTAACATGCAAATTGCATGCAGTCTGAAACTGAGCCAATCCTGGCCGAAAGGAAAAATACTGTAAGTATGACATGAATTTTCCTTTTTCATGACTATCAGATCTTGTTTTAGTCTACATAGGTAGAAATTAGAGGTGAAGATAGATTGACCCACACTCTCGTCTGTCCCCAATACTCCCACACAGACTCTGTAGTGGCCTGAGAAACGGTCACTAAACTGTATATATGCATTCTGTAAAATATGCTGTATATGCCATATAATGTGTGTGTCTCCCTGACAAGGGTTGCACCTGTTGTTTACGAAAAGCTAGTACCATGACTCATGTCTGGGTGTGTTCTTTATTCCTTCCCTCCAAATTGTAACAAATATAGTCCAGCCCAGTACAGGCCTTATGCCTGCCCCATTGCTAGGACATAAATAGAAGTCCTTTAGAAGCTTCTGGGCTCTTCCTGGCTTCTTTCCTGCTTCTCCTGTGATGGCTACAGGTCTTCAACATTACTCCCTGGAGAAGGTCCACAACACCCAGCCGTTTAGTCCAGCCGCTCGTGAGCAACTAAGTTTGTAACATATTCCCTATGCCTGAACCCTATCCCTGCCTCTGGGTGAAGGAGAAAGCGTGTAAATATTCCTAAATAAACTGTAAATAGCCCCCACCTGCTAGTGTGGACCTTGGAGTTATTGGGCTGCAAGCGGAACCTGGTAATCGACATCCACCTTAAAGAACCTGGCTGCGTGAGTGGTTACACACACTACACTTGCGCGACGCTACAACTCCCTCTCTGTCCGGAATCCAAATCAGCTGAGTTCGTGGATTCACTCACATCCACCTCCAAGTGGCGCCACAAATATCTTAAACCAACAATCGAGTGTCCGCACATTGACTCGTAAAATCCCAGACTTTAATCCCAGAATGTGTAGAATAGACCCATTTACATGTTAGCCTATCATTTTTTGAGCATTTACTCCCTTGAAAAACACAAATTGTTTTAGGAAATCATTGAGGTCAATGATTGCAGATAATAAGCACACACTGTGCTGTTGTTAATCTAGTGGTGCTGTTTCTTGTCCATTTTGGTCAAAAGAGTATATAGATTGGAGGGTGTGTGGATTCACTGTTCCCATCCCTAAATAACTGTAGAGATAAGAAGAAAGGTCCCCCTTGGGACTTTGATTGGAACAGTGAAAATAGGTTCAGATCCCAATGAAGTTAAAAAGACGTTTATTGAAAAATTCCAATAGTAATGTATGGGCTCTTAACCGTCTATGGTTTTCGAGGAGCACATTGACAAGTTTACCATGTGAGTAGAATATAACACATATACAGGTACATTGCACAGTGCCCTTGGCATCAATCATACGTGTGGTGAACAAAGATAAAAACAGAATACAGACAACGAGCGAACGGTTGAGGTAGATGGTTTTGGGTGCACATAGGGCAACATGTTTCGCTATAGGAGCTTCGTCAGGCCGATGCACCATGGGATATATATGGGTCCGCTGCGGAGAGGGATGTATGAAAGGATAATTCAGTATGGATGTGCCCAGTGGTTGAGATCAAATCAGAGGGGAAAGAAAGAGGCACGTACCTTAGTGTGGTTGGAAATGAGGCTTCTCCTGTCTATAGGGAGAAGATATGATCTGGTTATGGGGGCAGGTGGTTTGCCTCTACAAGAAACAGGGTAGAGGGAGCCTGGGGCATAATGGTCAGTTACAGCCCCACCACAAGCATCGCTGAGTGACCTCGAATACCGGTAAGCCAAATTAATTACCTATGACATTAAATGTGAAGAATCCCTTTCGGGATTATGTGGGATAATTGACTAAGACATCTAAATGGGAGTATAAAATGTATTCAGAACATTTGAGTGATGGGAAAAGTAGAGTGTAACCCAGGACAGCAAATTTAAAATGAGTGAAATAGATTAAATACAATGTATCCATGCATTCAATAGATGTTGATACAGGGTTGGATTTGATGTATTTGAAAAACTAATGTTTGAATGACCCATAGGAAGGTCCCCAAAGACCCCTGACGAAGTCCCCCAGAGGGACGAAACGCGTTGGGAAACGCTTTGGCACGACCGATTGGACCCTTCATTTTTGGATTTTAATAATATTGGACTTTTTAACTCTGGACTCTTTTTGTATGTATGGATGAGATACTGTAACACTGTATGTTGTTTGCTGGGTATCTCAGAATATCCCTGGCTAAATGTTCGGTGTTTTGATATATTGATATAACAATAAAAGTATTTGTCAATATCCCTCGACTGGAACGCGATCTGACTTAAAACCCACCTCAAAAGTCCGCAGGGCTTGGCCGCCCCTAGGGTGTGTTCCCCCCTCCCCCAAATCAATTGTATATTTAACACTTCCAACCACATAAAACTGCTTATAGACCATTAAATTATGCTTTGAACAGCTGTGAATGGGACCTAAATCAGGAAAGTGCAATCTGATCAGCTGATCACATTGATCATGCATGCATATTACTGTGGTAGAGCTCTATATGGGAGAACTTGCCATGCTTATTTAGCAGATGTATAATATAAAGGGGTCTGAAATGGTGCAAATTAGACAAAACAAACTATCATGGCAAACCTGGTACTATTTTGCATAAAAATCTGCCATTTGTAATTGGTGTGGTGTTAAAAAGTTCACGAAAACAATGCCATATAAATAATATTTGAACATCCAAGCCCGAGTGACCAGGCAGCAGCTAGATCTCTTTTCAAAGGCTCCTTCTGACAGGTGTGCCTGGTAAGTGAGTTCATATTGGGTTAATAGGCAGCGACTAGCAAGAAGTCATGCTCCAACAGCTGTGAGGCACAAGGCCAAACAAGACTTGCCTTTCTTTTATTTCAAAAGCTAATCGGTTGGAACAGAGGATTCCTTTCAGAGTAATGGTAGAGTGTAAAGCCACAACTGGTCCAAGCATTTGACTGATAGTTCAAATGCTCCAATCATTTTCGCAGTACTAGAATATATTAACCTCCCTAGCGCACTGCTGAGGTCCAGATTTCTGTACCAAAAGCGCACC
>CM070036.1:66911564-66931767 GCA_036250615.1 Ptychadena robeensis | reverse complement strand
CAGAGGGTCCGTCCTCCCAGAGCCCCCCTAATGGAGTTAGGCAGGGATTCCCTTGAGGGGACCCTGTGGATTTTTCCCACACTCAGGTGGCGCAGGTCCTTCTTCCCTAGGTGAACCACCAGGAGGCTGGCGGACACACGAGTCCCAAGTGGTCCCCGTCATGAGGAAATCCTAGTTACCAAGAGTTGCAGGCACACCAGGTGGTAGAGTAGTCCATGTCCGAAACAAGGGTCAAGCAGGCCAATAAATGGATGGTCAAGAGACAGTTGGAGGGTCGAGACAGCGGCAATCAACTGGTAATCCGGGGGCAGGCAGGGTCAGGCAGGCGCAGGCAGTAGAATAGTCGGGTACTCGCAGGTCAGAAGCCAGAGGTCAAAGGAATCGTCGGGTACAGAGCAGGTCAAACACCGGAACGCATCGCCAAGATAGTTCGACTACACTCATCTCACACAGGAACTGCATTCAACAGCACGCCGCTGGCATGTTTATCTAGGAAGTCCGCTCCAGGTCCCCGGTAGGAGGGACGGACACTCTTGCAACACCCTCGTCCCACCTCACTACCACCAATATCTCGATGTTTTTAGTAAGCGGGGGCGCTGAGAGGTTACGCCACACCATCCATACACTGACCGCCAACAATTTTCCTCCCCGGGCTAAGATCCCTTTCGGACACGTTTACCCCTTGGCCGAGCCGATCCCAGGCCCGCAAGAGTAGATCGGATGCACCCCCCTGCCAGCCCTTAAAACTCGGAGATGGCTCGCCTCCGCACTATACGCGCATGCGCACTGGCGAGCGCACGCGCTCTCGCGCGACGTCGACGCCACCATGGCGGCAACAGGAGAGGCCCTCAACGTACCCTATTGACCCCCGAACTTCATCCACAGGTAAACCGATCAGGGGGGGGGGGGGTAAGGCGGGAAGGCTGGAGGCACAGCCCTGATGGACCCGGGATCCTGACCAACATTAGAGTCTGTATTATACAACACAATATAGTACCACAGGAACAGGTTAGACACAAGAGGATAGAGGACCCTGCCCAGATGGGGCTTCGCAACCATAGGTTGGGGCATTGTATACATTATCACATAACGTACTGCTGGACACATTGTGTATGAACAGCATTCCCAGTACACTCAGATATTTCCGCCACACAAGCAAACCCACACATGTGAAAGAAGCCCGTATATTGAATTGCTCTGACATCCAACTGTGCTGCAAAGCTCTCTACAGGGAGAAAATCTGTCCAAACTGATGTATTGGATTACATGTTGATGAGCGAATCGCGTGCTGCGTCTCCAGTTACTGTCTAGTAATGGTGGCATCGGGAAATTACAAATCTTTCCTACTAATTTCATTACGATATTCGCTGGCAGTGTAATACCCATGTATTTCCAAATATTTTCTTATATAATGTATAGCTATCTACTAATATATATATATCTATATAATATACAGATGGTGTGCAAAACTATTTCCTGGTTTTTTTAGTCTTTTGCCTTTTGTCACACAAAATTTTCTCATCATCAACACATTTAACAATTAGTCAAAGATAACACAATAACCACAAAATGCAGTTTAAATGATGGTTTTTATTATTTAGGAGAAAAAAATCTCCAAACCTACGGCCCTTTGTGAAAAAGTATTGCCCCCTGACCTAATACTGGTTGGTGCCACCATTAGCAGTCAATACTGCAATAAGCGTTTGCGTAACGTGCAACGAGTCTTTACAGCGCTCTGGTAGGAGTTGCCCACTCATCTTGCAGAATTGGTTTTGTATTCAGCTTTCTTTGAGGGTTTTCTAGCATGAACCGCCTTTTTACGGTTCATGCCACAACATCTCATAGAATTCAGGTCAGACTTTGACTAGGCCACTCCAAATCTTGATTTTGTTTTTCTTCAGTCCATTCAGAGGTGGTTTGTCTGGTGTGTTTTGGGTCATGTCCTGCTGCAGCAGCCCAAGATCGCTTCACTTGAGTTGACAACAATGCCATTCTCCTTCAGGATTTTTTTGGTAGACGTAGAATCATGGTTCATCTAGCACGCAAGCCTTCCAGGTCATGAAGCAGCAAACAACCCCAGACCACACACTACCACCACCATATGTTACTGTTTGTAGGGATGCTTGTTTACTCGTACCCAATGTAAGGACCCGCACCTTCCAAAAAGCTAAACTTTTGTTCGTCGTCCAACAAGTATTTTCCCAAAAGTCTTGCAATCATGAGATGTTTTTAGCAAAATTGAGCGACCTTACTGGTTCTTTTTTGGCTACCAGTGGTTGCGGCCTTTATATCTGGCATGCAGGCCGTTTTTGCCCATCTCTTTCTTAGGTGGAGTCCATGATCACTGAACCTTAATTGGAAAGTGAGGCCTGCAGTTCTTTAGATGTTGTCCTGGTCTTTGTGCCTCTCGAGGATTGTCTCTGCGCTCTTGGGGTAATTTTGGTCGGCCAGGTCACTCCGGGGAAGTTCACCACTGTTCCAGTGTATTCTGCCCTTGTGATAATGGCTCTCACTTTGTTCGCTGGAGTCCCAAAGCTTAGAAATGGCTTTATAACCTTACCAGACTGATAGATCTAAATTCTTTGTGTTCTCATTTGTTGGGTCCTGATTTCTTTGGACTGTTGGCATGATCTTTCTAGCTTTTGAGGTGCTTTTGGTCTACTTCTCTGTGACAGAACTCTTATTTTAAAAGTGATTTCTGATGAAACAGTGGTGGCAGTAATCAGGCCTGGGGTGACTACAGATTGACTCAGGTGTGATAAACCACCGTTAAGTTTTTTTCACAATTTTTCACAAGGGGGAATCACTTTTTTCACCATGGCCATTAATTTGGAGGGTTTTTTCCCCTAATATTTAAACCTTCATTTAAACTGCATTTTGTGTTCAATTTGTTTATCTTTTGACCAATAGTTAACGTTTCTGATGACTGACACATTTAAGTGTGGACAAACCTGCAAAAGAATTCAGGGCTTGTTTCCACTCTTGCATTTTGCGCGTTTCCCACCGCTGGCCGCAAGCGCAAAAACGACCGCATCCAGTGAACTCTTCACTGAAGTTTTCCACTGGCGGTTGTGCGCGTTCGAATTGCGGATGCGGGTTGAGGGTGCGTTGTGAACGCTGCCTAAAGCTTTTGAATCGCTTCCGCTTCCCAACCGCTTGCCGCATCCCAAAAACGCATCCATCGGAAAGCATTGATGCGTTTCAAAACGCACTAAAACGAATGGCATAGCAGACCGGATGCGTATTCGGGTCGTGTTTGAAGAAAATCGCATCACAACACCTGCAAAAACGATGCATGCGTTCTCTAGCGCAGGCTCGCATGCGTTTCAGTCGCACGTTACAACCCACGAGAACGCAAGAGTGGAAACAAGCCTAAGAAAGTCAGGAATGGGCAAATAGTTTTGCACACCACTGTATACACCTCAAAATTATATTCACATGTGGGTATTTATTTTCCGCATTGCAAATATTAGTTCCGCAATCCCTGGCCTAACTTCCCAATACATAATATGTGCGAATATTAGAAATTGTGAATATCCTCTCAACATATTTGCAATTCTCGAATAGCCCGATATTCCTCAATAATTTATCAATTATAATATCGGGCTAAACCTTATTAAGCTGTCCTATCCAGGTAAAATTGTAAGTAAACTCTAAGGCCCCCCACACATTAGCACATCACGCTGCACTCCCGCGCTCACAGTTTTCGGTGGGGCACCCTTTGGTGTGCCGTCCGTTAGTGTGAACAGGACGCCGTCACCATTCAACTTCCTTTGCACAGTGCTGTAAGTAGCCTTGAAGGCGACAAAGTGAGAAGAGTTTAACTGACTTGTAAAGAACTGTATAAACAACAACATTGCATTCGAAAAACCAAAACATTGTTATATTCTTTCATTTAAACTCATTATGTCTGTTACCTTTTGATTTACATTCTCTTCAGTTTTATTAGACAAAAAAGTTATTTCAATAATGGATTGTTTAACAAAGCCTTTATATATATTAAATACCAAGGTCACATCACTGACTGCTGACTGAGGTGAATTCCCCCTTACCCCCTCCATCTGCTTCCGACTTTTCATTCTACTCAAGCCATGCACTATTGCCAATGACGTCTCACTCCGAAGGCCCAGAAACCTTTTTCATTGCTTCTTTTTGCGGATCTCTCCCGGCCTTTGACTACGGAATTCACCCTCTTTTCTACAGACAGCACTCTTGACTGGTTCTCCTTCTTTCCTGACCACCTTTCGAAATTTTCTTTCAATGGCTTCTGGCCTAGATTCCCTGCTCCTGGCACCCCCGTGCCAACCCGGGACCTGCGGGCATAACAAATGTATTGTACAGCGCTGCGTAATATGTTGGCGCTATAGAAATAAATGTTAATAATAATAATGCATAATGCAGTGCAAACAATGTGAACAGTAGAAATGTTTTCTATGTACCCTAGCGTATAGCATGCGCGAGTTTCACTAAGGGTGACACAGTGGATGTAGTGTGAAAGAGCCCTAAAGCACACTGCTGCATCCATTTTAGCTGTACTTGTGTTTGTACTTTCAAATAATTGAATAGGAAATAGGAAAAGGCAAGATACAAAAAAAACTCAAACCACCCTGCAATGCATTTTGCAGTTTGATGGCTAATATAAAGTTAAAGAGGCATAAGATACATACACAGGAAGAGGTACCTCCTGTCACAATTTTCAGACACACAACTACACAATATCATGAGGGTATTTCAATACATGGCGTGGTACACCCAAGCTGCATGGCACCTTAGGTAGACTGGAAGTTCCCAGCAATTGACATTTCTACCACCTAATGTTACTTCACCCTGCACATTTCATTTAAGCTAGCCATACATGTGTCGACTCGTGAGCGATCGATCGCCCTTTCGATCGATTCCGGTGAAGCCACAGGCGTCGATCGATCGCCAAATTATGTCTGTGCCTACCACCTTAGGCCACCGATTTCTAGACGATTCTCTTCCCGATCGATCGCTTCACAAATGTCAAATGTCCCCTTGATGTGTGCTCAATCGATCAGAAAAGACCAACAGGTTGGTTCTCTGGCCAATCCGATCGTCGATCGGGCAGGGTCGATCGGTCAAGGTGGGCTGCAATCAATTCCTCGTCGATTGATCGGCGTGCACGCGCCCAGTGATCGATCGGTCAGGAATCGTATGGGAAATCGACTCGTGTATGGCTACCTTAAGTCTCACCAAGATTGTGTTGTGTACAATACACTACTTTCACATCTTACAGCCAAAGGAAACAAAAACACCTACCACTCCAATATGGAGAGTAAAGTTTGGTTTGGTTGTTTAGATGTTTTGTTGATTGTAATTAAGTATTTTGGATGTGATGTTGCTCTATGTACAGCTTGGCATTCCGCCTTAAACTGTCTGTTTTTTCTTGCACAGCGACTGTGAGACCTCAGTATTTCGGTAGTAATCTTTCCTTGTAAGAACCCAGTAATTATTAACCTTCTACTGTGCATTATTATACTTGTGCTTCCATTTTTGTTGCAATATGCTGTATTGTTTTTTGTTTAAAAAAAAACATAAATAAAGTTAAAAAAGATACATCCACTGTTATCATAAAATATATACATTTAAGGATGTGTTAACGATTACACAGCATGTCATTTGTGTATTTTATACCTGTGTGGAGCTCAGTTTTAACACACAAAGACTATTATATAAAACAGTCCAAGTACAACCTCCAGTGACCTTGTGATGAACAAGTCTCATAAAGTAAGTAAAATAACATCCTTTGCCTTTCATGACGGAGGCAAATCATCTTTTATTTGTATCTCACATGCTCCACCTCCCAGCTAGTGTAGCTCACTGTGGGGAGGACCAGGTGTGATCACATGTCAATTGAAAGACTGGTGGAAAGACTGGTGGAACATAGAGAATGCTAGATAGGTCGCCTGCAGTATTATGCCACAATTCCACAATGATACAAATAGGTAGAGGCTACATCAGTGGTGGGCAACTGAGTTGATATGGGGCGCCACAAGTGCATCAAATTTTGTTCTACCAAAACCATGTAATATGAAGACCTTTCTAAACCTTCCAATCACTACATATTCTATTAGGGAGGACCCGGCACTACACAGTTGTTGGTAGATCTAATGGAGATTGTATGGATCGATCTTAAGGTGTATGGGGGGCTTAAATTATTATAAAACAATGTTAACAGAAATTTAAAAATTGCAAATGGTTATTTCATATATAATTTTTACAAACACTCAAAAAAGAACTTTGGTTGTTATGATCAATCTATCAGTCAGAGTAGACATACGTAAAGGTAAAATCTGACAAGCACTGTGTGACAGCTGGAATATGACTATGAAAGATTGACATTTGGACTGCAGGTCTCAGTGGTTAGTTACTAACCCAGGAAATGTCATTGTATCACTACTGAGGTATAAGATATGGGGGTTCAAACCTGTTGTACTGTGCAGGGCTGTGGAGTCGGTCGATAAATTCCCAGACTCTTCCGACTCCGACTCCTCGACTCCGACTCCTCTGTATTAAATATGCTAATGTATTTATCCATCCATTGAAGTAAAGGAAGGCAACATACATTAACCACAGAACTACTGGCACTACTAGGAAACCAACACTGGACTATAATGACCATTTAAAGCAGAGAAAGGAAGTTAAGCAGAAGATGCTGCTGCTTTTTCCTTAAGCTAGGCACCACGCTGTGATCGGGGATCAATTGAATGGAAATCAATGTGCACCACATGGGCACATCGATTCCTGTTCAATGGGGACCCGTTCTCCCCAGTTTGCAGTGTGTGATTTACAACACGCCACAAGCTGGGGAGAAGCAGCCTGTCTCATACAGCTGCCTCACTCACACAGCTTCCGAGTGAGGAGTGCTGGCTCCGCCCCTTCACGCTGACAGCAGACGGCTCTGGAGGAGGCAGGAGCCGCAGCTTTTTCAATACTTTCCATGAAGACTCATGTCTCCATGCTAAGTATTGGAGATTGAACGGGTTTTTCCAACATGTTGGAACTCTGTTCAATCAAGTTCCTTCGAGCCGGCTCTATTGATCCTGCCCGAAGGAAGGCACACACGGGTAGGTTTGTAAACAGATTAGAGTACAATCCATCACCGTGAGCGCGCAAGTTAATTCATTGTACTCAAATCTTTTTACAGATCTACCCGTGTGGTCCTAGCTTAAGTGTTCTGATCTTCTGCTGAAGATAGGGCAGTGGAAGGCTCCAAGAAGAGGCAGTGCGAAGGGGCACTTCAAACATGATTTTCCTTGAATCCCAGAGTCATGATTAAAGTTGAAGCTAACAATCTAAGTATTTGTCGCCTCAGCTGAATTACAGGGTCTTCCAAATTTTTACAGCTTCAGTCTTGAATTATTGGCGATCCATTCCCTTCACTTATACAAGCGTCTCTAGTCCGGCAAAAATAATTTACTTCATTATCAGCGAGAGTAACCAGGCTGCCATACCTGCACCGAGCGGCGGCCGATTTTGCCGCCGACCGATGGGCATGCGTGGTCACCGATCGGGGGTGCCCACATGGGGCGACAGATTGCAGATGCCCCACAGCTTGGCTGGCCAGAGAACGAACATGTCCGATAATCTCTGGCCGATGCTGTTAGTCTCAATGAAGACCGGCGTCTCCATTGAAGCTAACAGCCAGCAGCAGAGTGATGACGTCATCATGCTGCAGTCTAGAGCTCATCTGAGCTGGTCTGTCGGCCCCCACTTGGTACGTGTGTGAGGGCCTTTAGGCTAGGCTAGGTTCACTTTAGGCTAGGGTCACAGTGGGCGCTGTAATGTTATGCACTGCATGCATTTATTCTTATAGCAGAGTCGTTCATTATGACTGTTAATTGCGACATTTGAAGTTATTTTTATTTATTTTTTATTCCCATTTAAATTTACAGGTACCCAAAAATGTCTCTGACTCCTCGACTCCACAACCCTGGTACTGTGAGAGTTACATTTGACCCAAAGCCAGCTGGTGACCTGTGGATGGAGAAAGTTAATCGGAGGATCAATCAGGAACAGGGAGGTCCATCTGCAGCAGAATCTACCATGCAGGAAGCTGACGCAGGGGACAGTGAGGAAGAGCACCCACATATGGAGTGAGTTCACTTAAAATGTGCACCTCTGATCATGAGAATGGTATGAAGTAGATATTTTGTCCGAGTTCCTGCTCTCAGCATCCATCCTACATCTTCCTCTGTATCTACTTCCGTACATCAACAGGAGGCGCAGTGCCGCTCTTGCCCACTAGAGGGCGTATAACGTACAGCCGACCACACTAAGATAAAGTTCGGACTGCCCAGTCTCATGCGGTGCACAACTCTGATCAACGTGGGGATACAAGGAAACTGCAAGCCAGCATTTCCACGTTGAAATGTAATGGACGTAGATATAAAAACATAAGTTTGGTCTGACTTTGCCATCACTGTTTCTGTTTGCTTTGCTTATCTGATGTCTCATATTTCAGATGCCTTTATACTCATCCTCCTGTAACACATTGACTAATTTATCATCTCCTCCATGATGCAGTGAGCAGGAATCGCCCTTGAGCGTCAGCAGGAGGGAGCAAGGTGTGGCTTGCTGTAGAAATGAAGTCGTACTAAAGCTCTGTATGTATGCCCAGCTCTCTGCCCTCCCCCAAAACCTGCAACGTGTACACCTAGCAGCAGCTAAAGATGCTGGGGGAGGATGGTAGGAGGAAGGGAAGCAGAGGAGACCCTCTGTACAGCCAGCACCCATTCATCAGCCCTTCCTAAAACAGGGCAAACAGGTGTTCATCTCATGTGACAGTTTAACAAGGGGGAGGGGGGCTGTGCTGCTGGCCCATGCTATGTCTGGCTGTGGAGGGCAGCACAATGGTACCCTGACAGTCATGTGCTGAGACTAAGGACAAACTAAGCTGAAACTCCTTCTAAAGGCATGTATGTACAAGCTGGGAGATGACTGCCATACTTTGCCTTAGGATGCTTACTGCTTGGAGAGTATGTGTGATGCTGACACGCCTGTGCAACCATGGGCCTCCTATGCTTTGTATGGGGTATTTATTTATGTATCTTTGTACGGCCAACATTCTTTATCCATACTCAATCTAATCTACATGAACTTTGTTTTAGCTTTTGTTAATGAAAGATTTAAACGGATGTAACAAAAACATAAACACATAAAAGATAAACAAGTATAAACTTACCTTTCCTTTTTCCTCGCACACATGCCTATAGTTTCTTGTCCTGCAGCATGTAAGATGTTTGGTCTCACTCTACCAATCCGAATCTGAATACAGTCACTCCACCATCACCGGATTCAGCGCTGGCTGTCTGACGCAAGTGGACTTGGAAAGGTAGACATCAACAGTGACATCTATTTTCCCATGTCCCCTTGCGCTGGAACCCGCTGTGGCACAATGTTATGAGGGGGTGGGGCATCACTGGATTTTGACTGAACCAGGTAAGTACTTTTTTTTTTTTTCTCTGACCTGCCTGCTGGTGCCGATAATGGAAAGTAGATCCGTAGGGAGTAGGTCTGCTTTAACCTCCTAGGGGCCTCAGGTGATCGCAGCGCAGCAAGTGAAATGCTGCCAAAAAATTTTGTCCATTTGGAGGTGCCCAGCACGATTCCAGTGTCACCGGTGACCCTGGAATCGTGCTGGGAAAAAGCAATGGCCCTCCATTAACATAGAGGTCTATGGTGCCACCTACCCCTTTTGCATCACCAGTGATGCAATCGTGGGCAGACCCTTTAAGGATTGGCATGTACCTCGATCAGTGGATGGGTATGTTTCTCCACAGTTAACTCAGATTGGGTTTCATGACGGATGAAACTCAATCCGAGTTGACTCGGGGAGTATGCACAGGAGGTTAAGACACAAAAGTTGTAAAAATAAAGATTGATGCTATATAGTCACCAGTATCAGCACCAGTCTTTGCACTCTCCGAAATGAACACTAGCTATTATAACATATTACGCAGCGTTGTACATTAAATAAGACTTTAGACACAAGCTAAAATACAAATTATTACACAGGAGGAGACTAAAAATATTGTTTGACAGGTACAGGGGTGTCGGATGCCCCCTTTTCACCCTGAGGTTTGATCAGTAAAATTAGAGGATGAGTAGCTCAGTGATGGAGATGTGCTGTCACTAGCTATTTTTGCCTATTGTGTAGCTTATTCTATAGAATCCCATTTGTTCCATTTCATTAGCAATTATTAGAGGATTTTGGTGCATTAACCCCCCCCCCCCTCCCCCCGTTGTAGCTGTAAACTGATGACTGTCAACAAGTGGTTAAATCTCTGGGTATCAAGAGATTAAAATCGCCAGTGTAGCTTATCCCTAATACTAGGGGTCCTCTGGTGTGTCATGCTCAGTGGAGGTGAAGTTGCATGTTGGCACTTCCATGGGTGCTGTGTAGAGTTATTGCAGCTGTGTAACCAGCCTGTTGCTTTATCAGACAGACAGAACACATGCCTCATTACACCCTTGCCGACATTAGCTTTCTTGCCCTTAGCTCTCCCCTCTCTCTCTCCCTCCTCCTTCCTGTGGGGTGTGGAGGAATTAGAAGTGGTGCTCTGCCTGTCTCCTTGGAGGTGAAGGGAGGGAGGGATGTAAAACTGGGTCAGGATGGAATGTAACTAGACTCTGCCCCTCCTGCAGATACAGGCTGCTCTGCCTTCCTGTTATAGAGCAGGACAGGCATTCCTGTGTTGATGTTCA
The DNA here is from genome assembly GCA_036250615.1 of Ptychadena robeensis. Taxonomy (NCBI): domain Eukaryota; kingdom Metazoa; phylum Chordata; class Amphibia; order Anura; family Ptychadenidae; genus Ptychadena; species Ptychadena robeensis. The sequence goes on along the minus strand of CM070036.1, from coordinate 66,921,039 downwards.
CTAACCAGCAGCATGATGGTAACCAGGGGACCCTAAAGGATGTTTCTGTAGTCCTAGAGAAGGAGAGGGTGGTTGCCAAAGAGACAAAGTTTGGCTTGGAAGCAGTGATGCAGTAACCTTCTTAGGTGAGCTGACATACTGACAGAGCATTGTGCTGGAGATTGTTAGTGATAGTCATTGGTAACCCTTTCGCTCCTAAGCTTTGCCCCGAGGGATGGAGTCAATCCCTAGGATAAATATTGACGGAGTAAAGTTTTGTTCTTTGCACCTTCACAGGGTTCAGAAACACAAAGGTAAATATATGAAAAGTTGGTCAATGTGCAGCCAGTACATCGTTCTGTAGGTTTCCCACAAGTGTTGTGTAAGCAACATCCTGCTCTGTCTTATGATTAGAGTCTGTGGCCTTGTAGATCTAGTTGTGTCTATATGTGATTACACAAAGTATGCAGCCTGAACGCTTGGAGGAGGAAACATGGAGGCTGCCTCTGCCGAGTCCTCATAAACATGCTAGTTGTGTGGCACTACTGGCTTTAATACTTCGAGTTAAAGTCCCAGAATATGACTGAGGATCAGAAATTGTTATTTTCCTGAATCTGCAGGTTCTTGGTGACTCCAGTAGGCCAGGATAATATCCAGCTGCCTTCATACTACAATAAAATTATTATACTTCGGTTCTTATCAATGCCTTATTCACACACGTTGATGGAAAAAAAAAAGACATGCATATCGTTTTCGGCCAATACATGTCAACACACCGCATATATGTACACTAGAGCCAATTACCAGAAATAATCCTCCCTATACTCTACAAGCATGGAAGATGTCTCTCAGGGCCTCTATTAGTGAAAGATACACTATGGACCCAACGGAGTTGACCTCCATTCCTTTGCATCCATAACAGTGTCTACTCTTGAAGAACAGCTTTATACAAGACTTATATGAGATTATATGTAGTCGGGGGTTAACAATGGAATAGAAGCCTTCACTCTCCGTGCTAGTTTATCCATTAGGTGTTTAATGTAGTTAAGGTCAGGACTCTGTGGTTAAATGTGGATGGGGTTTAGTATGTCCAAGTTCATCAATCATACAGTAGAACATATCTTAGAAGGAGAATTACAGGGAAGATAGAGCATCAATGAGAAACATTTTGGTTTCCCATGGTATGACACAGTTTGGCCTTGGAAACCCACTACAAAGGGCCAAGTACATCACAGAGTCTGTTACAGAATCTGACTAAATAACAGTGTTTTTTGTTGGTGTGAACAAATTTCTGAAACCTTTGGTACTTATCATCAGAGCAACAAGAAGGATAATCCACTATATTGGCATCTGTGGATAACTCCCTAGAGCTTATTTACTTTGTTACATTATGGTAAGTGCATTTTGCTCCAAAACACAGTAAATCATGAAACTAATAGTGTAGATTGCAAATATTCTGATTACAAATTTTTATTGCGAATATCAGCACTTACGAAAATCTTGAATAAAGTGTTATTTCTTTGTAATCCTAAATATTCAAGATTTTTTACATCAGTTCTCCAAACTACTGTGAATTGTGTTCGCAATATGGGCATGTACAATGTGTGCAATGAAGGTTATAACGACTGGAAATCACAAACTCAATCACAAAGTTACGAATATTGCATATGCTGCTCATCACTAGAAACTAAGTTTTTTTTTTTACTTGCGCACATACACCTGCAAAACTGTGATGTGGGGTGTGCGTAGGCAGTGGTTTGTTACATATGGGGTTACATGAAGCCCAATGGCTAGGATAGCCATTACAAAACAGGAACCGGACATGTCAGAAAATTTGGATAGATCAAGTATACATATAATGTATATTGATTTTGGTTCAATTTAGCATACTAATACATCCAGTGGCAGACATTTGGTGTGTTTACGACCGGTTTCCTTCTATTATTCTTTTAATCGATCGAACCAATATTGATCAAATATCAGTTTCTTCATGTGGGGGGTATTTCGATCACAGTTCAATTGATCTAACCAACATTGATCATAAATTACGATTGAATCTGACATCGTAGGGAGATCGAAAGGTGTGTGGGGGCCTTTAGGCTGCTTTATAAAAACGTATGATTCCAGTGAATGCAAAGAAACACATGAAAGCTATATGTAGTATAAGTACATGATTTTATATTTTTATATAAAGGAATACCCCCCCCCCCCCTTCACTCCTGTCAAGACCAGGCCGTCCAGTGATGGTCTGGGGCCATCCAGCGGCGATCAGAGCCCAGGCAGCTCAAACTTACCGACGCGCGCTGCTCCGGTGGCTCCGATCTACTGAACTGGTTTCTGCATGGAAGCAGATAACCCCCCGTGATGACATCACATAGGGGCGGTGGTGGGAAATATGGAAGGAAATCGCGCAAAAACAGTTTTCAGTGTGATTCCCCAGATGTGCCCCTTTAAAGTTAACCCTCCTCTCCTGGTGTGATGTCCCCAGGTCCATCAAACCAGGGGAGAGAGGGTGTTAAGGGGAGGGAGAAACGGAATTAAATAACTAAATAAAGTTAACTACCACCTGCTATATAGCTAGTGCTATAGCTGAACCACATTTGCAGCACTGTGGCAAAGGTTAATCTATAGAGAACTCTCTTATCCAATTATGGACTGTCAAGTGTTGACAACTAGCAAAAATCGCCGCATCAGTTAGGATGAGCAATAATCGCAACCGACTGGCGGACGCAACATCCGCCAGATGGTTTTCGGTAGAACCTTTATAGGGTCCTTATCAGGACGACCCACGAGCGCCTACGCAATTGTGCAGACGCTCACAGTAATTTCGCAGGCTGCTGCCAGAGTGCCCAGTCATTTCCGTATGAAAACGACTGTGTAGATTTAGTCGGAGCCAATAACTCAAGGGCAGATATTTGACCAACAGAGGTCCTGAGATAAAACAAGGAAATAGGTAATTCTGCAGTATCAACCAAAAAACTAAATAACATCTTTGTATAAAATGAGCTTAAAAACACTGCAAACCATGAGAGGCCATTCCTTCTCCAAGACTTAGCCTGAAGTCCGTCACAGGGTACCTTCATCCTAGTGGTAGTGGGCAGGCGGCTGTTACCCGCCAGTGTTATTCCACCCAGCGGATTCAATATTTAGCTCCCATTGTTGGTTGCATTTCACGGTTAAACAAAAGCAGCACGCAGGCAGACCTGTCAACTTTCCCATTTTGGCCGGCAAAGTCACGTTTTTATGTGGCTTTCCCGGCCAAATCCTGATTTCAAGAAATCCCAGATTTTTCCCGGATTCTTGAAATTGCGCTGATCTAGCAGGGAGAGGACGTTACTCTCCCCCTGCTAATGTCCCACCTCGCACATTATCAGCACAAGCGGGGTGCCGAGAAGTAAGCCCGTGCCGGAACGTGGAAGAACCAAGATCAGTATACCGAATGTGTGTATTTTTTTTTCAAAGTTAACAGCTATGCACAGATAGTTCCCAACTGACTATATAAATAAAGCATAAGAATATACATGAAGTGTAACCAATGTAAAATTACAACTTGTTGACCATCAAGAGCTTTTGTGTGTAAAAGCAATGCTTCAAGAGGGAGCAGCAGAAAATGGGTAAAAATATAGACTGCACAGTTGATGAATTATAGTGATGAGCAGCATAGGCAATATTCGAATTTGCGATATTTCGCGAATAATTCTACTAATATTCGATTCTATATTGGCAATCACGCCGTAATTACCTTTAAAATGAATAGTCACGTGCTATTTATTTTCGCATTGCGAAGATATATTTGCAATACATGCCCATAAGCATCCCAATCGAATATTCAAAATTGCGAATATCAGCTGGGAATATCCGCCGCCATTCTCAAATAGCCGATATTCGCCGAATATATTCGAAATTCGAATATTCAAGCTCAACACTAATGAATTATACAAAGCACAATAAAGGGTTTAAGCTAGCCACACATGGTACAATTTTAGCGTTCAATCAACGATTTTCTATGGAAAAAAGATCGATTGAACATTAATCGATGTACTGCCACATAGTGCAATCGATGATCGTTGAACGATTTTTGGTACAATCGTCGATTGAAAAGTGATCGGACAAGTTGGAAAATTTTGGTCGATTGGTCGATTTTTTTCTGGCTCGATTTTGTGGCTCGATTTTTTGGCTCGATTTTTTAGGCTACTTCCCTTTAACTTCCAATTGAAACTAAAATCGTAAGAGGAATTCAATCGACGATTTTGGATTACTTTGATTTAATTTCAGTCGAAATTGTTCAATTATCATGCTTCCCATGTGGAGAACTTCGATTAAATGACAATCGATGTTCGATTTTTTAAATCGAAGTACAAAATCTAATCGAACCTCGATTGAATGATAAATTGTACTATGTGTGGCTAGCTTTAGACTCTGGATGGGAGCACTGCCAGCCCTTGGCATAAGATGTAGCTTCTCTACACCATGCTTCTCCACCAATCCAGAGGAAGTGGCCTATATGAACCATTAAACACATTGAAGGTGTTTGATACATTAAATGAACAATGAATTGTCTTTTCTAAATAGTTCTGGTTACCATCTCACCCCTAGGGGTATGCAACCATTTGAGTTTCCTGTTTCAAGCCTCATTCACTTTGCAGGGTTTTGGAACACTACAGGCAACCTTCATAGTATCAATGTTAGCATGGCAGTTCCTTTCAAAACTCTCCTGCATGCTGAAATCATCTGGCGGTGCATCTGAACCACATGACAACATGTGTTCTCACTGCATCTAGTACTAACAAGCCTGAGGCAACCTTTGGGAAAATGACAACAAGAGAAATGTAAGTGGGAACAAAAGTGAAGTTGTACTTAAAATGGACATTCAGGTCCTTGTTCATTGTAACCAGTGAAAAAAGATGACAGTGATTGGTTACTGTGACCGGAAAATCTTTTTATATTAAATGCTGTTTTTTAGTTGTCATTCGCAGCTTCAAAAAACAAAAGTCATACAAATGGTAATCTTATTACATGACCCGACTCAAGTATATGAAACTTTGGAATTTTATCTCTATATCTGACCATCAACTCTTTTCATTATTATTTCACTTGATCTGCCAAATGCTCATAAAACTCTTGAGTTTTAAAATCTTTTTTTTTAACCTATTGTACTTTCTCAGTTTTTTGTTTTGTTTCTAAATAGCCCCTTTATAATGATTATACCATTTTTGGAGTGTGCATATACTGCGTATCTCACGCATTTCCAGTGATATTATGTCACGGAGATTACAGCTCTACCATTGAGATCTACATATATGGAGTATGTAGGTTGGAATTTTTTAATCTCCTGAGAGTTTTGGCTGTGGCACGTTTTTTAAAAAGCGCCCCGCCATGATTCTCCACTCTCCCCTTCCTCCCAGCGGCACCTCTATTACAAGGTCATGAAGGTATGAAGATATGTGGGACCACTGATACTCTCCATCGCCGCAGGCTTGCCAGGTATAGGTTAGTATACAAACGCTCTGAAGGTTAAATGTGTCCCATTGTAAGCTTCAGCAAAATGCACAGCAGTTCAATCACAAAGGAATACACCACCCAATTAACATCACTTTGTGCCTACTATTACAATATCAACATATAGAAAATTAACATACAGAGAAAAATATCTTTAGGTACCATACCCTAACACAGGGAACACACGGCTCTATATGGGAGCCGTTTAAGGTTCCCTGACATCATTACCCTGCTTCCTGCGTTCCCCATGCAAAGCAATGCATATAGACCGTGATTCACGGTCATGTCCAATATCCCTGTTTTCGAAAACCATTGATCTGGCCCATAGCTATGTGTGTTCCCTGGTTTAAGCAGGGTAGAGACGGCTTATTATTTGAGCAATCCGATGTACCTTGCAGCAGCGTGATGACGTCCTCACGCTGCTGTCAGATCTCAGCTGAGCTGGGGAGAGACCAGCGGTCTCTATACAAAGCAATTGACCTCGGCCGCATTTACAGTCATGTCCGATATGGCTGTTTTTCAGCGGGATTGATTTGTCCTGCTCGAAAACAGCGATGGGCGCATATTATATGGGCCCGATAGATGCCCGTGAGCGCGCGCGGCGCTCGAAGCGGCCACCGATTTGGCCTATATCTTAGTGTCTGTACCCTGCTTTACAGTACAGGCATTAAACCAACAAAAAGTTGTAAAAAGTTATTTCTAGGTACTAAGATGCGTGTTTACATATCACCTTTATTTATACAAAATAATTTTACAATGTATCAAAATAAAAAGCATACTTATATGTAAGTTATATACAATACTGTACAAAGATTTATATAGTAAGCTATGCGTTTTACCACAAAAAGAGGCTTCTATAGCATAACACTACTATGACACACATAGAATGGTTAACAATGTTACAAATATATTTATACATATATAGTTCAACAATTCTGAATAACAGAAGGGACGCAACAACCCCTACTCCCCACTATACGGCCAGGGAGGGAAAGCTAAGGAAAATAAAAGATAAATGAACACATAAAGCTGAATATTGTTTTACTATTATAAAAGATTATAAAAATCCATCTATATAAAATGCAATAGATTGAGGTAAAATCACAAAGACAGACAGCAAAGTTGCCGCCATTATTGTCCTTACATTCCATACAGGGTTACCTATATATGTTTTTGACTAATCCATACAAATTATATGACCCACTCTCTCAGAGCCTAAATCAAACAAGGGCAAATTACAGAATCTTTCTCAATTAAAGTTGTCCTTCATGGTGCACCCCCCCCCCCCCAGCAGACACACACTTGCAACTGCTGATACAATCGTGCTTTAACTTGCCCCTTTGCTCAAATAAATTCAAAGTCACATGCTGTCCTGGTTACAAGCCTTCTCCTTTCTTCTGCACCGAAGAGATGGGAGTCTTCTCTGGATATGTACCTCACTATCTGCTAGATGTAGAAGCTTCCCATTGGCGGTCCTCCAGGCCTTGGGAGACCAGCTGGCACAGACACATCTGGAAGCAATGGGTTACCTGCAGTTTGAAACAGCATTGTCATGAACTGTAATCCAAACAAGTAAGCTTTAAAGAGATGCACTGTAAAGATTTAAAAAAAAGCTGGTTGGAGCTCGACAAAAGTTATTCAAATACTTTACTACAGGCTAAGTTTTAAGACAGTAGTAACCTGTCACCTAAACTGGGGGTATAGAATAGACAGGGGTTCTGTAAGCACAGCAACACATCTGTCCTTTGTTCTTCTTCAGTAATCTACTGGTACAATAGCTGTGCCTATCTATGTGAATAGGTTAATATGGTGTAATTAGGCTGAATTCTTGCACTGCACAGCAAAAAATGAAGCAACCTGCCACTGAAGAACTTCACACTTCAGTTAGCTTCAGCTGGGATGTTGGCACAAAGACAAGAGATTTCACCTTTAAGGACTCAACGTCAGAGAGAAGAGGAGACTGCTGGTCCACCATGCAGAAGACAGTCTCAATGTTTATAGACTTGCATGAAAAATTTCACTGATTAGGGCTTTGTTTTTTACAAACATGTTCTTCCACTGACGAACACATTTTCTAAATTAATCAAATTAAATAAAAATCAAATTAAAATAAAAATCTAAATTAAAAAAGAAATGTATGGAAATATAATAATATTAAGTATATGTAAATATAACAAAAAGGGACCTCAGATGTACTGAGACCTATTAGAGGTAGGCCCCACATCTCAGTGGCCAGATGATTACCACTGTACACTTTGTTTCCGTTAAACAGGGATTGGTTATTGAAACCTATAAGTGTAAGTGTAACATGCAGAGAATTCAATATATAGAGGTTACAGCAGTACAAACAGAGGGAAAAGCAAGGGAATAAACATTTCAACAACATAGGGGTTAATACACCATTGCTTACCACAACAATATTTAAGACACATAAAGGGCCTTATTATAAGTTTATAATGCCTTAGCCAATAGTGATGAGCAGCATAGGCAATATTCGAATTCGTGATATTTCACGAATAATTCTACTAATATTCGATTCTATATTCGGAAATTCGAATATTTGCGGTAATACCATGGATTGCAAAAATAATAATCGCAATAGCAAAAATCATATTTGCATCGCGAAAATCTTTAAAATGAATGGTCACATGCTATTATTTTAGCAATGCGAATATTATTTTCGCAATACATGGCCATATTGCGAATATTCGGAATTGCGAATATCCGCCGAGATATTCGAGATATTCGCGAATTCTCGAATTGCCGATATTCGCGAAAAATATTCGGCATTCGAATATTCGAGCTCAACACTATTAGCCAACTTCTATATAGAATCAGGAGGGTAAAACACTTTGCATATCCTCTCTCCCCCATTCTCATTTAACTAGTTGAATCTGGGGGCTCCCTTGTTTTTGTGCCAATGTGTGTATGGGTGTGTATGTGAAAGGTCTCCCTATATAGACAAATGCAAGATCTTTGATACATTGTTACACTACTTTATATGGGGGAAATCTAGACATAAGGTACCTTGGCAGGTTCTGAAATATCCTATTATCTTGCCTCCGAATTGCCGCATTGATGCCATTTGGGTGGGCAATTGGGACGGAAGCTGACCTCTACCTCTTGTTGAAAAGGGAGCAAGGCTTAAGTAGATTTAAAAACAAATTCCTACATCAAGCCTACAAGGTCTGGTCAACATTATTGGACAAATTGAATATACCTTTTCTCCATAAGTATATCCCTTTGTGAGATAATAAGCAGCTCTCAGAGTTACGGACTATACTGGGCTTGGAGGTCTGGTTCTCTAAAGGCATCATATACTTACACTACCTGTTTGACAATGATGGACTGAAATTGTTTGAACGTCTTAAGGAGTTCAAACTCCCTAACTCAATGTTTTTCAGGTATATCCAGGTATGACATGCTGTGAAGGCACAATTTGTACACAATGATCACCATTAACCCCCCTACCTGTTATGCCCATAATTTCAAATCCCAACTCCATTAAAACAATTACTGCCATCTATTCCAAACGCATTGAATGACAGGCCCTGGGACTTCCTTCTCGGGTTCAGCACAGGCAGGGACAGAATGTAGGAGCTTTTTGTATGGTAAAATGGCAGGATGCTTATTTTACACCAGGCGTAGTTTTCCCTCGTTTATCTGACTGCTGGACAAAACTCTACATACTACACAAAACTTAAGCAGGCCATACACTCTGAGATAAAAATGAAGGATCCATTAAAACCGACCAATGAATGCATTTTATCGTCCTGAAATCCGCACATGTCCACATGGTACAACCGATATATTACGATCGTAATTGCCGTTTTTTTACGATCGTAATTTATTGGACATGTTCAAAAATTTTAATTGGTCTGGCAAGATCGGGAAACTTCATACTGTTTCATAGTTTACTGACCAATTACTGCCGAGGCATCCTCGTAAAAAAAAAAATACGATCCTAAATTGGATTTTCAATGTGGTAGCTTTTTTG
>CM070036.1:66892064-66904107 GCA_036250615.1 Ptychadena robeensis | reverse complement strand
TGTTTTCACCAACCTTTTTCTCAAACTGCTCTCCTTCAAAGACCCGGAAACCCGCCAACACGCTATGACTTCTGAAAGAAAACTGCAGCAATTTTAACAAATATACCATATATCCCCAACGATTCGAAGCCTAAAGCTTAAAATAGTGAGGGTGGCAGGGAAATCAATTTTCCTCTGAAGACTGCAAATGGTAACTGAAATGGGTAAACCCCACTTTCCTCGCTACAACCCCTCCTATGCTGTTGTCCTCCAATACGGTAGATAAACAACTCCTACTACTACAAACTGTCTACACTAACCTGTAAATGACCCCTGGTACTCTGTCCCCTAAGCATCCCTGTCATGTAGGCCTTATGCTTACTCCATTCTATTACATAGCTCCAGTGCTGTCTTGTCCATAAATACTACTTAAAAGTCAATCTAAAGTGGTGCTCCTTGATTCCCGTCCAATCGATGGGTGCCAGAGAGCAGCATGGTGACATCATTGTGACATCACCACATGGAGTTCGAACGGGTCATCTATCAAGCGCCCGTCAGTAAGTGGATGGACACCTTAAGTAAAGCCCCCCATACACCTTCAGATCACTCCATACAATTGCCATTAGATCTACCAACAACTATATAGTGCCGGGTCCTCCCTGATATAATACATAGTGATTGTTAGGTTTAGAAAGGTCCTCATATTACATGGTTTTAGTAGAAGAAAAGTTGATTGCTCGCGCCGTCGGTCAGGTTAAAAATCGGCCGCTAATCGGCATGTGCCCACATGGGGCGACAGATCACGGTCGCCCCACAGCTCGGCCGGCCAGAGAATGGACATGTCCGATAATCTCTGGCCGGCGCGAGCCGATGGAAGCCGATGCCATAAGCTGCAATGAAGACGGCGTCTCCATCGCAGCTTATGGCCGGCACACAAAGGGTGCCCGGCCGATTGAAGGGGCCCCACAATGCAACGGGATGCTAACGTGATGACGTCATCACGTTAGCATCTCGGAACACATCGGAGTAGGTCGGTCTGACCTACTCGGTGTGTGTATGCCCAGCATTAAGAAATATTTAATCTTATCTGATAAAAAAAACTTTTGATACATTTTTTAAACATAACTACTTAATTTTGAAGGTTTAAATAATGCTTTGGCTATACTTCGTGAGCCTCAAGCTCCACATTGTAATGACTTCAAGCAAAGTTTTTTGTTGGGTTTTTTGTGATGGAGGCACAGACAGTTTAAAACATTATTTTTGATCTTAAAAGCTAAACTTTTTAAAATAGTTTGTATTTATGTTCAGAAAATAGAGATTATTTTTAAGATGAATTGTATCTGCCAGAATGTCAGTAGATGTGTTTGCATGTGTGGACTATTCTTTGTGAAATGTGAGAGGGGTATGCCTAGAGATATTGGTCCATACAGGAAGAAGGCGAGAAGGCAGACACTGTCTGTGCACGTTGGAAATGGTGCTGTGAACTGTGAATCAGTGCACTGCTGGCTTTCTATTTTCCTGTTTGGAAACAGCAGTTATAGCAAAGAATATCTCCCTCCCCCTTCCTGTCAGGACAAGAAAGGGAAATAATGTGTTTGGTACAGAAGTAACAGTCAGTTAACTTTTCTTCAGCCAGCCTGTAACAATGGTGATGGTAAAGGAAGAGGTGCACTTATGTTCGAAACAGCAGTTTTACTGCTTCATCATCACAGGAACTTTCAGAGAAGCCTGTGGAGGGTGATACTATTCTCTAATTATAGATACAGTAAATAAAATTAAACTATTTAAATATTTTATTAAGTATAAATACACTAAAATCTTATACAAGCTTTAACATAAAAAGTCCTTATTCCAACATGAAGGGCACTTTCACATTATATGTGATAAATGGCATTTTCACCTTCCATAGGAGACATGTGTTACCAACTGCATTAACGTGTTACATTATATGGTGTGTATGCAATTTAGCTGCACTTGCATTTCTTTATCCGAAAACGCATACTGTAAAAATAAAAACCACAGCACAAATCAAGCTGTACCGCATGTGTTTTGTTGTGTGGTTTATCAATGCACAGTGTAAAATAGCCCTTATTGTATGAATTGAGAATGCTTCATCCTTGTCTCCAAATTGGCAAGCCTAATATTCTGCCCCACATTTCTGTTTCAATCTTTTTATTGGTTTTATGAAAACAAACAGAAATAAAAAAAATCTAATTGCAATAACTCTTGAGTAATTATTATAGGTAAAGAAGTTGCACTTTTTATATTAACACAGAGGAATCATGTCAATCAAGTACAATGCTACAGGCAACATAAAACATAGTTCCAATGCTAACAATAGCTAGGGTGTAGTACAAGCTGCTCAAGAGACAATGTAAAGTCACGCAATAACAAGAGACAGGCCCGTCACTTCTTGGCCCCAAACACAAGTACAGCAAGAATAAGAATATAGAGAAAGAAAAGGAGAGAAGGAAGCAAAACAAGAGGAAGAACCAGAGATGTTCAGGCAAATGTATGGTCTCCTCATGAGGCCGAAGGTGGAAAATACATCAAAAATTTGTCACCATAAGTGGATGTTAGTAAGGGTGCTGAAAAGCTGCTAGTTAAGAAAAGTCCACCCTGGCGGTAAAAGCCATATAGGATATAAATTGTGGTCTCCATGATTGGGCAATGGTGATTTTGGCTGCCCGCAGGATATAATTGGTGAATTTTTATTGTACTTTGGACAAGGAAAATGGCTTAAAGTGTAGTATTGCTAACCAAGATTGTTTCAGAACTGTTTTATAAAATGGTTGTTTAGGAGTCTGAAAACTTAAGTCCAAAATCTTCCTAAGTCCACCATGCCCACCAGATATGGTGATGTCGAGCATCCTCTGAAGCAAGTAGGGAGTACAGTTGATTGTGAGTCAGGCAGGAACCATATATCACCTGGCCATGACCTTATAGGCAGATTTGACCATAGTGACATTGATAGAAATCCTGTCCCACATTTAACCAGAAGAGGCCGTGATGATGCACATTATATAGGCACATTCAGCTGATAGCAGAGATGCAGTTAAAACATAACAGGCATTACATGTATGTAGGTAGCACAGTTAAAACAGAAGGTATTTACATTCTCCAATCCATCACAAATCACAAAAATTAAGAATTGGGGCATGTAAATACCTTCTGTTTTAAGAAGGCTTGACTGTGCTACACACTGCTCGAGTTGAGAGCTTTTCGATTCCTTTAATCCCTTCTCACCATAACCTTCATGGTTGTTCATCTATGTATGTAGATAGAAATTTGGGTATTTATCTAAAGCTAGCCATACACGTGTCGGATTCCATGGCCAATTGATCACTCACCCAATTGATTCCGGCAATCTCAGCGGGAATGGGAGCTGCGATCAATCAGCCACTTAAGAGGATCCGATCGCTGCATACCACCTTGTCCGAGTGATCGCGTCCAATTGATCGGGGGCTCAGAATTGGATCCGACAGAGAACCAACAGCTAGCTTGGCTAGCTTAAGGCAAACTGTTGGTAAGACTGGCTTAGCAACAGCTAAATATAATTAAATTAGGATTTAAAATCTATTGCCGCATGCTTCATTGATGTGGTTGGAAGATAAATGTACACCGAACTTTGGCGAACTGGGTCTGCAAAATGTGTCATGGTATGACTAGGTAATATACATCATTGTCATGGATGGATTATCCAGCTGGTACTGTCCAAAGTTTATGTCTGTAAATGATTTATACACTTTTGTAAAGGAAGAACCTATTTAAATAAGGTGCTAGTAAACACTCCCCAAGCTGGTTGTTGAGAGTATTTTTTATTTACATAAAGGATGGAACCATGTGCAATAAACCACACCCAACAGTGTTATAGAAGGTTTAAAACTCCCATCAATCTTGCTTTCTTGTCAGATATGTTAACCTGTAAATGTTCTGACAACTTTCAAACAGAAAAGAGGATTACATTTATCAAATGTTATTTAAATATGTCCCAAGCACACAGTACCAATAACTAAACCTTATTTTCTACAGTAGTTGTTCGTTAAATAAACTGTCCAACTTTGAAAATTAGGTTATAGGATGAATGGGATGTTTTATGCCAGCATTTAGGTCAGGCATTAGACGTTGTGTACAGTACATGCAGCATATAACCGTTTCTATTATGTTCTTACTATTCATCAAGTAGATTTATTAGAGAATGGTTTTAACTTTTCTATAAATCAGATATGGACTGGATCATTGGCCAACTTAATCCATATGAAAACATTTTGTCTTACTTTTTCTGTTTTGGTCTTCTACATTTTTGTTAAGGATTCTTTAACATTGGGACCTCTTCAACCCGCACTTAAAAACATGATGCAATGTGGTTTGATGTATCTTTTCCAGCCCTGCACTTATGCTGTAGGTTTGATAAAGATGCAGAACCAAAATGCACAGAAATGCATGCAGCAGAATATTTTGAATATGGATCAAATACATCAAATAAGGACCCCTGTGAACCCTCATGAACCCTCTGTGTCTCCCTCCCTGTCTCCTCTAATCTTGGAAATAAGGTCTGCAGGATATGACGATCTGTACATTTAAGTGAATGTGATTGAAATTGACTTAAGATTTATTGATTGATTATTATACTAAGTATTTTCATGACTTCATAATTACTTATTCTCCTGTACTTCCTTAGGAAGCCCTGTGTTGGGCTTGCCACTATGTAACAGGTATAACAGTGTATAATTTTTTTTTTTGCATATGTACAAAATTTCTTTTTTAAATAATAAATGTAATTTTTATGTTTAAGTTATTTGATTGCACATTTAAAGTCCCAGGAGGCCAGCCACCTTTAGGCTTTGTTTCCATTGCGTTGGGACCCCTCCCAAGAGGTCCCAACATAACAGATAGACTTACCTGCTCGGCGGAGGGTCTGTCTTCATTGCGCCGAGCCGATCCGCCGGTGTAAGGCTGAACGTAGTTGAGTACGTTCAGCCTTTACACCGGCGGATGTGTAAACAGACCATCCGCCGGCAGGCAAAGTCTGTGGGATACGTCGGGACCCCTGCGAAGCGTATACGCTTAGCGGAGGGGTCCCGACGTATAATGGAAACAAGCCCTTATTCTGTGGTATCTGCAGTGGATATTCCTGTGTGAGTTGTTTAATTATATGTTTAAATGCGTTACTCTCAAAACGTTGTGGCTTGTTACAATGTCTACATTTAAAAAAGAAAATGTTTTTACACCTTAGTGAACCCAATATTTTTTTTAAGTAAATGAAGATTATGAGTACAGCACCAATTTAAAAAAAACTTTGTGCCTGACGCTGGCATAATTTTCAGAATCAAATTTGTAGTTAATCAACAAATTATATCTTTATTAATGGCTTTACCTTGTTATACAGTTTTCTTGTTACTTTTTATAATAACAAACTAAATAGCTGCAGGGGGGGGGGGTGCTCTGGTGGGTGATTGTCACCTTGTGTGCCATAGGACCTTGTGCTGGCACCGAATGTAATGTCAGTAAAGTTATACCATCAGTAGATTTACAATTATGCAGGAATGCATTCCTCACATATAACAATGCACAGCAACTGTAAAGCCTGTCAAGGTTGCCTGGAAGGACCATTGCAAATGCTGCCTGAGAATCAGATCTTAAGTTAAATCCGGAGGAAGGCATATCCTCATCTTCTTTCATAACGTGGCTACTAAATTTACACTGTAATTTTATAAAAAAAAATAAAGATGAAATGTAAACTTGGCTACCTGAAACAAGTTTTAGGCTAACTTAAAAAAAATCAAAACAGTTAAATTAATGCATGAGATTTTATTATGCTAGTCTCAAACTTTTTTAAAGAATTTTGTGATTAATTAATCAAGCTGCATTAAAGTCACCCATTCATGCAACAATGGCTGCGGGATTCTCAGGAGACAAATTGCAGTGTGATGACGTCCCAGAGGATTGGCGGGCATCCTTTGTGTGGTATAAGCCCCTAATAGGATTGGCCACAGAAATACGGACATGTATGTTCTCTGGCCGATCATGATTTTGGGCGACATGAATCTGTCACTCCATGTGGACAGCAACGATCTGAGGCCAATTTTGCGGTCGATCGATTGCTGCGAATACGCATGCACATTGCTCAGCCTTTAGTTAAGATTCATTTAATAGCTGAAAGCAAAAAAAATCAGTATATGTGCTTAAAAACATGGTGGTGACCTTCTTGAAAGAAAAGACAATGAGTAAGGTGTGTTCTGTAAAGATATAAAGCTGTACACACATCGACTTTTGCTTACTATATTCAATTACCTTATGCAATTTAAATATTGGCTGTAAATGTAATATTGTTTGGTACCAGGGCAGCCGTCAGAAATCATGAGGCCCCATACAGCAATAATGTCCGGGCACCATGACAGGACTTGTTGAGCGGGGGGGGCAGTCCGAGAAGACAGTGAGCAGAGGCTCTGTCCCCCCCCCCTGACGGCGGCCCTGGATGGTACTATCACAAAGTAATCAATGAAAAAACAGTTCCTTAAATTCTATGAGTTTTCAGGTATGAAAATATAGGTCTGTGCCCATGTTCCAAATTACAATTAGATACAAATTGATTTTAACACCAGAAATACCGTATTTATTCGAGTATAACACGCACTCGTGTATAACGCGCCCTAATTTTCGATTAAACATCGGTATAAAATTTTGCTTCACACCAAGCATTGTAATTGCCAAAAAAATGTTGTTGAACACGTGTGGCCATGATAAAAACATTTATTGACAACGTAAACTGGTACTTTGGAACTTTGAGCTTGAAAGAAGCGTCATATGCACAACGTTTTCTCTTGATACCTTGAGATGCCATCTAACGGGTACCAGTATATCAATTAAAATATGAAGAACACGGTACGAAAAACACTGAATTAACGGGATACAAAAGCAATGCTTACCGTAACGTGTAGGTGAGGAAATGAAGCGGCAAACCCAATTCGGGCTGCTCACTGTACGCGACAAGGTGAGGTTTTTTTTTTCCTTCGCCCTCGCGTACAGTGAGCGGCTGCAGCCTGGAAAAGGCGCAGTGCGAACTCACAATTCGCGTTTGCCCTCAATGGACCGGCTGCCACTGCCACCCCAGCCCTCGTTTATAACGCACACCCAAACTTTGATTTCTTTTTTTGGTATAAAATTTTGCGCGTTATACTCTAATAAATATGGTAATCTTTGGTCAATAGTAGAGATGGTCGAATTTTTCGACTTGCTAACTTTGTGAGCTGATTGCAAAGCCCCTGAACATGATATCATCACCAAAATAGCTGGATATGTAGAGAAGGGTTGAGGAAAGATTTGAAAAGAAAAAGCTTTGCTCTAGCACATGTAGTTTTTGCATAAATTAAGTTCAAAGTTAATGTCGAAATTCCGATTTTCGAAATTTCTACTTGACTTTGAACTTAATTTGTGAAAAAACTATTTGTGTTAGAGACATACTTTACTTTACTTACTTTACTTTACTTTACATCTCCAGCAAGTTTGGTGATGATACCATGCTCAGGGGCTTTGCAATTAAGTCGAAACCATCGAAATGGTCGAATTTTTGAAAAAAAATTCGACCATCTCTAGTCAATAGATTAAACAATGTGTTTTTTTGATCCACCTAAACCACCTAAGTTTTTGTAAGTCCATTGAACAGAAAAAAATATTCCTGGATCAACACCTCTGTTTTGTCATCACAGAATGGTTTCTAAACAGTAAACCTCTGTCCATTTGGCATGGAAATGAGACCTAGTGTACTTAGCAGTAAGGAAGAGAAAAACTAGTCTGGGCAAAGATACATATGATGTAATGGTGTCCTTTACAGAATGGTGAGAGGTGATTCTGCTGGGAACATATCAATAACATGTGACTTGATTCTCATGGGTGGTTGTCAGACTACCCTTTTAGCAGCTTCTGTAAGATCCCATAAAACATTGGGGCAGCTTTATCACACTATCACTCACTATGCAGAAGTGAACTAAGCCATTCAAGCTGGTTTTATACCTTGACTTCGTCATCTGAAAAACATCATATCTGCCTTCAAAGCATCTATCTTTGCCACCTGGGCTAATAACAGGATTAGGTCAGGTTAACTTTTCATTGCTGTAGATTTACCCTCTCTATGTAAGTGTTGGTATATTTGAGTTTGCGTAATTTCGCGAATATATTAAGGAACATTAGAAATTCGTAAAATTCTATTTGACTGTATTCTATTGCCTTACATCGCGCAAACCAGCTTTACAGCTTCTCTTTTTCCCTCTGTGTTCTTAACCAATATGAGCACTGTGCGTATTGAGCAAATACATTTACAACGCGCGTTTGCATGTGCGATGTACGCCGGTAAACAATGTTGAAGCATAATATGACGAATATCCACCAGTGCGAATATCCGAGCGCACATTCACGAAATATTGCGAATTCTTTAATGTCGGATATTCGTCAGACAGAGACAGTTGTGGGGAATTTGCTCTTTTGAGATTTCCTCTCATCTCCTGTGGGTTGTTCAGGACAGGAAGAAAATAAAAAATCATATTAATAAGACAAAAAAGAGACTTTTAATCCAAATATTTGAAAATGGGTTTTAATGAGTTTCACCTTAAGCCTCCCATACACTTTTAGATCACTCCATACAATTTCCTTTAGATCTACCAACAACTATGTAGTGCCAGGTCCTCACAGATTATATTTTAGATAATTAATGATAACATTTTCATGCCGTTTCATGTGATCTTGGATGTCATTAATGCACATTGCCCAACGCATGCAACAATAGATTGGTGTGAACAGGTCCATTAGTCTATGATGCTGTAGGGGATTTAAGACTGCAATCTTTGCAGTTTTACATAAACATAAAAACAGAAGGCTGACCTTTTTTCACATTTCTCCACTACAATCAGGATTTGCTAAAGGGGAATTCAGTACCGTGATTGAGCAAAGTCCTGCCTCCCACATGCCACAACTGGTTTTGCATCAAGCAGGAGTTAATCTAACCTGCTGCACAAGTTACAAGGACCAGAGATAGTTGCTCAGTTTGTACAGCGATGACAGGTATTTTGGGTCACTGCACTCAACTGCCAGTGTAGACCAGCTATAAACCTTGGCAAATGTATGAACCATAAATTGTAAAGATTTCTGATCCACATAACTTCTTATATATTGTATCTCTTTATTTTTTTGCAATGTGATTACGTTCGAGACATATCATGTGATTTCACTTTGAACTCACAGAAGTCAAGCAGGCCTTGAGCCAGCAGATTGCAATATAAATTGTAATGACAAATGTGAAATTAGTTATGTAATCACTACGTTGTAAACCCAACCTATGATTTTTATGTTGACCTTATGTTTAGGTATACATCGGAGGATCTGAAAAGATTAAATGCACAGCGCTGGCCCTGCATTTGCACTTCCTGTATTTACAGACTCATTTGTTTGTACCAAAATATACCGTCTGGCATGCTAATGCTCCTGGACTTAGAAGATGAATGCTTCCATTCTCAGTTCCCACCTGGCATATCTCTCACTCATTGCTGGTACAGCGTCTACATCAGCAACACTAAAGCATGGTAATTACCGGTGCTATTGTATTCCGTAATGTGACTAGTCATTACTCCAAGTGGCACAACACTGGGCACTGGCCAGTGATGGAGGAAAAGGGACTAGGCTGGAAGAAGGGCCTTCCATTGCAGCAATGCTGTTTGTAAGCGTATAAGCATATAAGCCTATGCAGCTAAAGCCTATTGAGAATGAAGAGTATTCCTATGAAGAATATTTAAGTATAAGCCAATTTGAATATACCTAAGGTACCTAATTTTACCAAAATAACCTAGATAAACTGAATGACTCAAGTATAAGCCGAGGATGTGAAATGCAGAAACTAAAGCTGGACATAGATGGGAGATTCCTGCTCAATTTTTTGGTCGATCTCATTCCCGCCAATCGGCCAGCGATCGCTCTGCCAAAAATTGGGTGCGCCCATCTGACAAGATTGAACAGGAATCTGTTGCATGTCGGATCACACGGTGAATAGTTGATGCCGGTAAATGCCTGGTCAATCCCATTACTTTGGATGGGAACGGCAATCCCCATCCAAAGCAATGGCTGGCACACTAAGGGTGCCCAGCCGATTCAAAACCATGGGTGATGAGGTCGATCTGCCGAGGAAGGAGCTTAACAACATGTCTATGCCCAGCACAGAAAAACATTTCCTTTTGTGTTGGGATGTCATTATTAGAGATGGTTGTGAAATTGCAACTATTTAAATGTGTGGGTTGTTGAAACATTCCAAAAATAAGCATTACTCTAGAACCTAGGTGCCCAACCTGAGGCCCGGGGGCCTCATGCGGCCCTTTGGGCGTTGTTCGGCGGCCCCCCTTGGTCCTTCACATGTGGCCCCCAAAACCTAACTGTTAATGCATTAAGTATAGCAACTCACCTGTGAAGTGGTCACACGCTGACCCAGCTTTCCTAATAAACTTTGGCGGTCCTACATCAGTAAAATTGTCAATGTTGATTGCGGAAAGCAGGTCTACATATATGAGCTCTGCACCTAGGGGCAGGAGGAGGGGGGCGCTGTGGGGTTTTGACTGCCTGTCGGGATCTGCTCCATCGCCTGCCGAGATATGTCAATGAGGGGAGGGTCTGGATCGATGTTATGTGTGGCCCTTTAGTGATGTCGAGGGCCGCACTTGTGGCCCTCAATTTCAAGTCAGTTGCCCACCACTGCTCTAGAACATGTAGTTTTTTGCATAAATTATGTTCAAAGTGTGCGCGGTCGGGAGATCGATGGCAAAACTAAACCTCTATGGCCGGCTCAACTGATCCAACTTTTTATGTGGTACCTTGCATGCTGGCTTAAGCTGGGCATACACGTCACAATTTTCCTGCGATCGTTTTTTAATCAGATCGCCCATCTGATTCCGGAATCGATTTTAATTTGCGAAAACGATCGCAAACTGCAACATACCATGCATTCAATTTCTGGGCAATTCTATCCTGAAAGTTTCAAATACACACATTTATGGGTTTGGAGTGTTGTTATCTGAAGAACTGGCCAGTGACCAACAGCACACAAACAAAGGTAATTTCCACATGATTCATAGATGGATCGCTTTAAACGATCGCATGAGACATAACAGCACTCGATTCCTTTGCTTTTTATTAAAATGATCCATCAGAACGGATCCGTGAACGGTCTGATTTTTGACTAAATCGATCGCTCGGACACTTTTGGCATGCTTCAATTTTTATTTAATCCGATCGCGCGATTGTTAAACGATTGCACTAAAATTGAACAAAAAATCGTGACGTGTATGCCCAGCTTAATGCTTCAAGAGTGATGCAGTTCCTAAGTGTCAGTAGTTATGGCCAAGATACCGTATTTATTCCAGTATACGACAAGTAATGCAATCGATCTAAAAATTATAAACATGTGCGTAAATTCTTAGATCGATTTCCCGGGCGATTTGAAATTTTAAGCATTAGATTTACAGCAGATCGACCACCGTGCCACGCACAGCTGACGATCTGCTGGGAAATCAGCTGCAAATTTAACTGTCTATGCCCAGCTTTAGGCTGCTCATACATGGATGTAAATTTCCGTCTGATCGATCTAAAATGCTTTTTTAGTCGATCACACATAAATTGATTCCCAGTACGACCAAAAGTGATCGATATCAAACAAAGTTCTAAAGTGATTGGACATGTTGGTAAATTTTCGTCAATCATACAAGTATCTGACTGATTTTCTAGGTGATGGTACTATGGAGCATGTGCACAGACCTAATGAATGGAATCGATCACCGTTACAAAGATCGATGTTTGATTGTCGATTTGATTTGAAATACGGAATTAATTAAAAACAACTATCAATTTATTAAATAATCGTCCCATGTATGGCTAGCTTCAGGCTATATTTAGATAAATTTTGTGGGCATTTAATGGCTGTCTGCAAACCAATCACCGACTGGCAGCCTCCCTCAAACTATACGCTAAGCAAAGCCTTAAAGCGGAAGTAAACTCAAAAAAAAAATCCCCCACATACATTACACAGACA
>CM070036.1:66819136-66849515 GCA_036250615.1 Ptychadena robeensis | reverse complement strand
CTGGCATCGTGCTGCCATGAGGGTGCTTGTACCAGTGTAATGCCATCTCCCGATGTCCTCATCCTTAATGTTTAGAAGGGCAGCATGTCGGTGCCGTGTGTGTGCCTGTGTAAGGCATCCCTTGATGAGTTCTAGAAGGAGGAGGAGAAAGGAGAGCATTTCTCCTGTCTCAGCAGATCTGTCCTCCCCTGCTCCTTACTGGTTAGGAGATAGAAGGAGCCCAGATCCGGATGAGCAGTTCACATTCCATTACGAAATTCTACACGGCTTAAGAGCCAGCACAGCAGCACCAACATACTACTCTGCACTAAGTTAGGGGAGGGAAGTCTATCTGATGGAGGGTACTCACTCTCCTCTCTCAGCTTAACCCTTCAATTGTTCAGCCTCGTCATGCCTTGCTTCCTGGATCTCCATGTTGGCTGGCATGTGACATGCTGTACAGTATGATGTAAGGATGGCAAGTTTTGGCTGTTTCCCTTCTGTGTTATTGAAATGCATCACTTAATAGTTGAAAACATAACTTTACCAATATCCTTAGTTTCCATATGTAGTGCTTATTTGTTATGTAATAAGACATAAGCTTCATGTGATGTGTGGGTAAATTTTGGTGATCTTTTGAGTTAGTTGTGTTGTTCAAAACTTTTTTTTTCTGCTCTTGTTAATCATCCATCAAGTTTCCAGGAGCTCTGAGTTTCATCACTGACACACCTTGGCCAGAGGAGTTTCCAATGAGCTGTATTGCTGAACTGATGTTCACAAGCACTGTTTATTCCATCAGTCTGGATTACATTGTAGTGCTGCAGCCTTCTATCTTTACTTTGGTCTGAAGTTTGTGCCTAACCCTTCCTTTGCTGGATGGATGCTCATAGAGCCCTCACTTCCTGCTGTGTTGGCCCATATGTTTTGCCAGGAAAGAAATATGATGTAGGGAAAGACTTTTTTTAAATGGATTCCTCTAAGCACATGAGTGGTACATTACTACTGTTGGATAATTCTCTGCTTCATATGTGTTTTTAAACTTGTTTTACTTGTGTTCTACACTAAGGATGCCTGCTCTGTATTGCTTATGTGTGTCCTTCTTGCATTTCCTTTCTGCAATCAGTAGCTGGTGACCATGTTTATTTAAGGTTAGTTACATCAGGCCCATGAAATTCTTGTGATCTGTAAAAGTGCATATGTTATGTAAAACAAATGCCCCGGTACCTTTTTTCTTTGGGGGGGGGGGGGGGGGGGGGGGGGGGGGGGGGGGGGAAGCAAATAATATAAAGTCCTTTGGATGGTGGTATTCATGATCCCTTTTAAAAGAAGGAGGTGCTTTGAAGGTCATAGGATAAGTGTTGCTAAGCAGCTAAACAGGAGAGAGCTAAAATTAACCCTCATATCTTAGTAAAAAGCAAGATGTAAGTTTTTCCTTGCTTTCACAAAAAAATTTTTTAATTAAATAAAAAAAAAAAAAGTATTTTTCCAGTTGTCAGTGTCTTTGGTACTAGTAACTAAACACGTGATGTTTTGTCAGATGACACCAGTGGTCTGGGTAAACATTCGTAGACTGAAGTATACCTGTGACAAACTCAATCAATGTAAACTATAAAATGCTAAAGCAGATGTTACCTTCAGCAAAAGCTGCAGCATTATATACCAGAAGATACAGGTAGCTGAAGTTCAATGCAAGTCTCACTTGGTTCATGTATAGAAACCCTAAACTTTGACTTCTCCCCTCTAGTCTAATGCAAGTATCTCTTTGTATGTAAAATAAAAAAAAAAACCAAACCTTTAGCTTGCCCCCTAAGACAGGCAGCTTGAGTGACCAGTAAGGTGTGAGAGGGGTGGGGCCAAACAAGACTTTCATCAGATCGGTTTGTAACCTCAGATGCTGCTCTGGGCTGCTGATCCTTTTGCTAAAAGTAAACTTTGCTGCTTCATTTGTGTTCTTTGAACATTTTAAATTGCAGATCTGTGAAAGGTTTGCTTCCTGTCTTGCTTTAGCAGGTTACATATTCCAGCCTTTTAGAGTTTATTCAGATATGAAAGATGCAGGTAACACAGCTGGCATTGGACCATGTCTAGAGCCAAATGCCAGCCATAAAGTAATGGGTGGCTTTTGTGCCATCTATGTCCTTACCTTTTTTTGTTTTTAGTAAAAATAGATTGTTTTTAGCATGTTAAGCCCCCCCCCCATACATCTTTAGATAACTCCATACAATTTCCATTAGATCTACCTACAACTATGTAGTGCCGGGTCCTCCCTGATCAAATACATAGTGAATGGAAGGTTTTGTAAAACAAAAGGAGATCTAAAGGAAATCTGACAGAGAAATCTAAAGGTGTATGGGGCCCTTAGGGGTAACTGCAACCTTTATTTCTAGTTGTCACATAGACTAATGGGGTCACAGAAAGTCTGAAAGTATACAACACACTAATTCATCTGTACTGTAATGCACATGATGTGTATTACAGTATGTGGAACTACAAAACCCTTTCAGATATATTTCCATGTGTTAGGGTGCTTGCAAATGAAAACATAATGTTACCAGGATTGTCAATGAAAACCTTTATTCTCTGGTCTGTGCTACATGAATAAAAAGTATAATGTGAGTAGATGCTATCAATCAAAAAATCTCAGAACTTACTAACCTGGAACAAGCATGCATCCACTAAAATCTTCAAACCCACTTTATTTATTAGGTTTATTTTAGTACCTTTACAGTTTGATTATGCATTGTATCCAGAATGTAAACACTAATGCCTTTGCTAAACTTGACTAAATGTGACTGGCACTGTAAGAGTTAAACTTCCAGCGCAGCCACCTTCACAGTTTCAGCGAAAAGACTTTGCCCACCAGGTTTTTTACCTGGCAAGCTAAAGACACAAAAGTAAAATGAATCATTGTTGGAACATGCTGCGACGGGTGGGACATTTTCCTGATCCTGTTATCTGCCATCAGGTAAAGGATGTAGGTCTCACACAATAAGATGGAGGGAGCCTATCTATTATACAGTTTACTTCTAATACCCCATATTTCCTGGAATTGCCTCTTTATTAGAGGATGATGATAAAAGCATTAACATTTGATGCCTAACCGAGAATGTACCAAAGTCTGCAGGAAAGAATATATATATGTATCTATATATATATATATATATACATATTGCATTATGGCAAGATTGACCAAACTGCTACAGAGTAGCTAGTAGCCACATCACTTGGTTACTTACCGAAAATACAAATATCTAGATAAAAAAAGTAAAATATGTTTCCTTTATTGGTGGTTGTAGTAAATAGAGTCACAGTAGCTTTATATAAACTTTATTTTTTATGTGTAAAGCTCAAAGTGACTCAACCACATGGATAAGTTGTAGAAGGTCATATGAAGGGTACTCCTGAACACTTCCTTGTTTGTTAAAAAAAAAAGATGGTAGTTTGTGTTCTCTACTGTTGTTGTTTGGTGTTCATGTTTAATTCAGGTAAATATTTTATATATTCAATCTATGATTGAATTGCCTGATGTTAATAGAAGTTTAGATTGAGCTGAGCAGGTCCTATTCTCCTCTTGTGTGATAGGTGCATCCCCTATTTATTGTCCAGCACTACATATTATATGCTGATTTAAAAATGAAAAGATGTTAATGATGTAACAGGCAAATGCTGAGTAGTAGTCCATTGATTTCGCTTTTAGTAGACAATAAGAGCATCAGGGTAAACTGCACTTGACCCTTCATAGAGGAGATAAACTATTGGCCTTCTTATGTTTAGGCAAATTGCTTCTATCCTCAGGAACAATAATAATCTGATGTAAAAGGTTGACAAAAAAAGGGCAGCAGATGTGTTGTAATTGGAGATTAACAGCAGATATTGCTGGAGAGCTGTATGATCTGAATAATGCTTCTAAATTCAGAGACTGATAAGCTGGTGTCCTAGGGTAGTACCACTCCTCCATCACTCTATATATACAAGTGATGCTTCAGCTAATGTCAATCACATGTTGCTGTGAAAGTTAGGTATAGGCTGTCCTTGCCGGGAGAACTTACAATCTAGGAGACCTTCTCCTATTTTGCTTGGCAGAAGAGAAGCATTCCGGAGTAGCGTGTTTTCACTAGAGCCTGTTAGCAATTCTGCCATTAAACAAAGGTAGATTTCAGTGAAAAGGTGCTTCAGACAAAAGCAGTGTGTTACGGGTGGAGACTGTTTGCTCAGTGTGATTCAAATAAGAAAAGCTGTGAGAGGCTCAGTAGATTTCTGGCGGCCAGGGATTTGAATAGGCTGACAAGGATTCACCTGCAGACTCCAGACTTTCAGAATATTACTGCTAATGGGGGCGGAGGAACCTCACTGAAACCCCCCACAGGCATTGTTCTTGGGGTCATTCCATAAACTTGTTAAGTAGCTGAAAGTCATTTTGCTTTTAGTTACTTATTGTTTACTGTTTGAATAGTTTAGAGAGTCTAATAGACACACAGGCACTTGTTGCACCTGACAAGGCGAGATCCTTTATATTTAAGTCTCTGACATTTGTGATAGATCTTTATTTGTGATTGCGGCCTGCAACTGGAAAATAAGCGGTGCACATTTAGCGTTTGGAAGTGCTGATAAAGACAACTGGCTGGATCTGTGTCTGTAACAGATGTCCACCCTGTCTGAAACCTTCTTGGTAGATTAGCTTTAGACGGAGTACACGCCTGCATCCTTTTCAAGCGGCTGTTAAGCACATGGTAACATTTAGGACCTCCTGGTTTCCATGGCAAAGAGAGCAGCTGAAACATCGCCTGGTGGATTTACCTGCCTGTTGCCAAGGCTAATGATGCAATGAATTAGGATCCTCTTTTGTTAATTAAATTAGGGGAGCTAGCATCTCAGACCTTCTGTAGTACATACAGGTAAAATGAATAGATCTGGAATTTCAGTTGGTGAGTCTCTGGATGTTTTATAGGAATTCAATAAAGGAACAGTTGGACAATGCTACCTGATTTATTGCCCAAGGATAGGATGGTGAGGGTTTAAAAACTTAAGAGTGACATTTAATTTAAAGTTCTAGTTTCTAAGGCACTGATGAGTTTTCAGGATTGATGAGTCAAACCAAAGATGATCGCAGCATGTATAGTCTTGTTAAGATTCCTTCAGCTTTTCAGATGCATTATTTTGTTTTTACTGCTTATGTACCTGCTGAAACTATTGTATTATCAAATTATGTGTGTAAAGAAATGCCCCATTCAATGAACACCACCAGTTTATACTTTAGCATTATTCCTGGTACTTACAATTAATTGTTTAGCTAGAAAAATAATGCTGAAATGGTATATAGTATGGTACCTCAGAGTGAAAGCCGTTGCCTACAGAAACACATGCCCTATCCTTCCCAGGTCATGATATATATTATCCATTCATGGTTTTGATATTGTAACTTAATCATGAGAGAATAAGGTGACATCACCATTTGTTTCTAAAGCAGTGGTTTGTCTTTCTATGAATATATTTTAGGGGGAGAACTAAATCACTAGGGGAATTTTTATCACACAAAAAAGTAAAGCCAAAGCTTTGCAGCCTATTCATTTCCTGTAAAAAAAAAACCTAGCTGATTTTAAGATGCTACTGGGATATGTTTTGGGATTGCTGTAGTAACTAATTTCTTAAAAGCAAGATGCTCTACTCTTGTTTGAAATTCCCTCCGTTACTGACAGATTGTTGAACAGAGCATCTACTCTACTTTCATCGTAGCTCCTTGCTGGGAACATGCCATTCTATTGCTTCCCTGCATAGACTGATATTGGTCCTTAAATCAGACTGGTGTTATGCATCCCGAATTTGCTTAACTAAACAAGACCCTGCTGGCTCCAGACATGTTTTCTTCTATTGAAGGCACCTTTTCAGAATCTCCTGCTGATGGCTGTCTGAAAATATTTACCTGACCACAATCTCCCCTACCGCTCGGCTGGCCTTAACAGCCCTTGTTTAGGGCTTGGTCTGAAAGCAGAAACACACACATCAACCCTCCCACCATTGATGGTCTTTTATCTGGGGCATTATCTTTGTAACTGGTTATTAGCAACTAACTGCCACAGCCTTCCTCATTCAATGCCTGCATCGCTGCTTTAAGCCTCCTCTTGGACCAGGTGTATATGTATGTATAGGCATGTTGTACATTCCTGGCCCACAGCAAGATTGCCAATTCAGGTCAGTGAAACATTCTGTGACAGAGTAAATGTCTTGCTTTCGTTTTACTATTTCTAAGCTTCTTAATAACATGTTAGAAGGTCAGAAGCTTTCTTTTTTTTTCTCAATTCCTTACAAGCATATACAATTTATTTTTTTGTGGCATAACCAGTTAGAACAGATTGGTTCTAGGTTCAGTTCCATCATCATTTTAAACAAAAAGGATTTCTTGAAGAGGATGTTGGCTAGTAACTAATGATCTGGACCGCCTGTCCCTCTTCCTGTTTGGGAACTCATTTCCCTCTTGGAGTTTTTTTTTCTTCGGGACCTTTGATATCTTTATCACACAAACTATATGTGCATAGTTTTTTTTCTTTTGTTTCTCCAAACTTTTATGGTTATTTTTGACATCCTTTAATAATTGGTCTTGAATCACTCCTGATTTTTGCAGTATTTTATGATATGCTAAGTAAGATGTCAGTTTTGGATTTATTTGGTAAATAAGAACAAGCAGATTTGTCAGGCTAGCAGCATCCTTAAAGAAAGTTACTACTCATTCTTTATTCAAAAATGACAAACAAATTGCCTTTTATAGTATTTAGTTTTCTGTTCAGTTCAGTGATGCTGCATTTAAACGGAATGTATTTGGCTTTGGCAGTAAATGGGTTAATGTACTGCCAGTAAGAGGTGTGGGGTGTTACTTTGTGAGCTTTCACTCCTACTTGCAAAAGCTTTGCAGTGCAGTCCAAGCCCCTCCAGGAGCAAAGCAGATAAATCCTTTCTCAGGATGGTAACAAGATGCTGGAAAGGTAACTTATACATCAGTGCCAGATTTCAAAACTGATTCATCGCCAGCACACACACACTTTCTCATGTGCAGCTCCTGAAACTCAACCAGGTGCCTTTTTTTCCAAATCTCTAGAATGCTCCCATGTTTTGTTATAGCTGTTAGAAATTAGGATTGCCATGGGTGTTGGTTATCACTGAGTCATCTGACCCTGGGAAGGTAGGATATTCTGAGATGCAGGTCTTTGGATGTGTTCAGAGCTTTCGTCTTCCTCCCCCTTCTTTTTTTTTTTTTTTAAACACACTAATATAAGTGCTCTAAAATAAGAAAACCTATTACTGAGCACCTCAAAAAGACTGTGCCCTGTATTAAAATGGAAATTAAGCATTTTATCTTGTCATCAAATTAATGATGCATGGTACCCTGGACCAATGATATGTAGTATTATTTAAATTTTTCACCGTCCAGAATCTTCCTAATTGTATTCAAAGTTCTTTTCTTTATGTCCACTTTTGTTATAGTTACCTATGTACATGTTTTTGGGTTTGTTCGTACAATATGTTATTTTATGATACAAAGTGTTTAAACAATCAAAAATGTTTTTTTATAATGTAAACAGAGCTGTTGTGGACATATAGCAAAGTTATTTTCCAGGTGCTAATAGATACTAATGAATTACAGAAACCCAAAGTGAACCCTGTTGTGAGTGGGACAGAAAGCTGGCACATTGCGATGGAAAACCAGGTAAGGATGGACCACATACATACTTCCATTGTCTATATCCTCTCATGTTTCTTATTCTTGCTCTTACCAGACATGAAAAACTTGTGATAAGATAAAGTTCCCTGTGTATAATCCGCATTTCAAAGAAGTCCACACAAAGACTGATTTACATCTTTATTGTGGTAGAGTGATTGGACCAGTCAGTTAGTCTGGAGAAAAAGGCTGTCTCAGTATCAGTAAACTCATTGCAGGTTGCTAGAAAAAAACTCATAACAGCCAATTGGCATTAAGTCTCTATTCAGATGGACAGTTGACATTTTCAACGCCCGATTACCTAAAAATCGCCACTGTCCTGGTGGATAAGTATAACATGGGGGCAGTTGTGAATTGGGGGCTGCCAACTGTAAAGGCCCCCATACACGGGTCGGATTCCGGCCGGATTCCGGGCCGATCGATTCCGGGCGCGTGCACGCGAAACGATCGTGCCGGAATCGTGTGCAGCCCACCTTGTCCAATCGATCACGTCCGATCGTTCAGGGGCCCAGAATCGGATCCGACAGAGAACCAACATGTTGGTCTTTTTGATCCGATTCTGCACACATCAGGGGGAGTTGCCATTTGTGAGGTGGACAATCGGACACGGAATCGTCCCGGAATCCGTTGGACAAGGTGGTATGCAGCGATCGGATTCTCTTAATTGGCCAATCGATCACACCTGCGATTCGCGCCAGAATCGCCGGAATCGATCGGATAGGTGATCGAGCGGCCATGGAATCCGACTGTGTATGGCTGGCTTAAGCCATCCTGAATCCATTTGTCTGAATTAAGATCTTTACTTGATTGAAATCAAATCGGTACAAGGCTTTGGTAGCTATGGAATAAAACCCCAACCATGTTACCCGATAATGAATAAATATACTGTTGCAATTGTTTTGTATAGGCTTTGTTACTATTTCGGTTTTCATAAAAAATGCACCCCATGGACAGTGCGTTCTAACCTTACTCTGTTGTAGCACTGCAGTTACCAAACAATCTTAAGCATCCCAAAGGCTTGTGATTGTTGGGTACCTGGTCCTATGTTACATGTTGTGGTTCCATCTGCCAATCCCTACACTACTGAATGTGCTGGGAGATGGAACCGCAGAGTATAGCAGGGGACCAGGTACCCAACAAAACAAAACTGGGCTGGAATTGCTATGCTCCAAGCACAGTCGGCTGTGGGCAATAACTGTTTTTTACAGAGATTTGTTTTTTGGCACATTTTACAAATCTTTGTATTTATTTTGTTTGTATGCATCCAGTTCAGTGCACGTGGCATGTACTTTACATTAAGGGGAACGAAGTGCTGCCAGTGTGTACTGTGATGGAAGTAGTCTCTGTACAACATGTTTACACCATCCAATGTGAATTCTGAATGCAGTCATCACTCATAGCACACAGACAGGTCCCTCATTCCTTTGTGAGCAAAATGTTATGAAGAAATGTTGTTCTGAAAAATCTTATACTGGCTGAGGCCTGCACTTTAGAAAAAACTCGCATTAACGTTGTTTGCACTGCATCATTATACATTTTTGTTTTGAAATATACTTGCAAAAATAAGTCTGTAAAGTTTATAATAGTTACAACTGGTAAAATATTTAGCTTTATATTCTGCTGTTTTAGAACTATAATGTCATGTCACATATTTTGTTTATTTATGGTAAGCTGACCACTTGTTTGCACCTAAAACACAGCCCCCATTTTGTGCTTTGTTTTCACATCAACTAGTTAGGTCACTTGTAGCACTCTGTAGAAGCAGTGTGACTTTCATGTGCTTGAAGCCAACCCCCAGCTGAACACGCTGACATACTGTACCTTTTTGTGTTTGCTGGGGTAGTATGTATGTACGTTTTACCATCCATGTATTCTGTAAAAATGTTTATGGTCTAGCCATAATGATAACTTAAACTGAAAATATATAAAAATATAACTAAAGGTTGAAATTGTTTTTAAAGCACCCCTGTTGGGCTTTTATTGCTGCCTGTTTAAATTTGAAAGCAGCTATTTCTCACATTAGAAAGATATCCTTTAACTTCCTGTAAAATATACAGGACAGGAAGTGAATAGAAACTAATGAGATACATGTGGTTAAAAATATATATTCTGAAGAAAATCGCAATGGACGCTTTTTCTGTATGCATCCCAATCCTCCTCTGGAGGCGCCATTTTTATAACGCAGTTTGCTGGCAAATCGTATAGTGGAGCCTTACAGCAATTTAATTCCTTCTATGTTTCATTCTAAACAAGACTTGAACTAGCCATACACAAGTTGATTATTTTGCAATTTGTTTTTATTCCAATTTAAAATCTAATCCGTGAATGAACAGTGATCGTTCTACTACCACAGCGATCATTTCACATCTGATTGATTACATTCATCAGGTCTGTGCGTTGGCTCCATAATACCATCACCTAGAAAACCCAGATATTTGTAGGATTTCTTGTTCGATATAAAACAGTATTATGATCATTATGCTATTGTCATTAGGTTGTATGATTTCTGTTCAGTGGTGGGCAGACTTGAAGGGTGAAAGTGTGAGAATGAGCCCTTAGAAAAGGTAGGAAGCAGCGAGAATATAGATGGTGTGTCATGGGTGAATTCCTAGCAATGGGTGCAGCAACTTGTTAAAGAAGGAGCAAAGGTTAAGAAAGTGGCTAGAGGATGGGATGTGTGTGGTATATATAGATATGCCTGATATTATGGATATCTTTTAGTTTTTTCAGGTTTTGGCAATGTATTTGTGTTGTAGGGTTTACAGCTCTTCAAGCATTAAACGTTGACTTCTAAAATGGACAAGATCTGAGCATAATGAGTTTATACAAATGTCTAGTTAGCCCAGAGATCCAACGGTTTGCTGGAAAATTGACTTCAGATCAGATAGTTGTGATGAATTGGAAACGTATTGTTTGAATTGAATTGTCCCGAGCGTTATACCCCTTTGAACAGACTTAAACGGTCTGAGGCTGATCACCCTATTTCCTCATGCAGTGACTACAGCCTGTGGATCATTTATATTCTATAACATAATTTTTACTTCTAATTAACAAAACACATTTGTTCATTCAGATGCAGTTATTTCTTTAGTGGGTGCTCCCAACTTGTCTTTTGCACAGTACAGAAGAAGAAAACATCAGATTTTTTGATATTTGATGAGTGTGTATGTGTATTGCTCTCTGCATGCATGTGTGGCATGTAATAATTAGCATGTTCATCTGTGAAGACTGCATGTTTTGGGAAGGAAGAAACTAAAAAAAAACAAACAGATTGATGTGCTGACTACTGGAGTACTGTATCTGAATGCTTGAAGCTGTTTGGTGTTTCTGAATCAATGTTTCACAACACAGGCAGTGTTACAACAACGCAGTTCAGCATCTCTTTATCTAGTGTTTCGATCTGCTGTCACATAGATTCCTTTTGTCTTCATCTTCAGGATCTTTACCCAGTGGTGCAGGTCATCTTTTGTAACACTCCTTCAAACTTTTGCCCCCCCCCCCCCCCCCCCCCCCCCCCCATTAAATAGTTTGATGTAGAGGCAGACGGAGCACCTAGACAGGAATCGGTGATGAAGGAAGTGAAACATGAAGGCTGTACTGTACAAACTGCTCTCACAAGATGGGGGAAGTTGCTAGAGCAGAAATCATCTCCAAGCTGAAGGGAGGGACAGAAAACATGGGGAACCCTGCCCAGAGCAATCTGATTTCCATTAAAATATTTTCTGCCAACAACCAGCATAAGATACTAAGATCTAAAGGGTTAATTGGACACAGACAGCTTGGTGGACAAAAATTCATCAAAAAGGGTGTAAAAGCCGTCTTCATTGTTTAACCTGAGAACCATTTCTCTTTTCTTTTTTGTAAATATGTAAAATATATATACTTATTTATCAGTTAGGACTTCATGATGAATGTTTTTTTTGCAGCCTTTTCAAACAGGTGTCCCAGTTAGATACGGGTATCATTATTCCCCTTCTATTACTGTTTGAGTGCCAACTGTCCCTGTGTTTAGAGATCACTTTAGCTGGCCATAGACGTCTCAATTTTTCATGTGATTTCCAAGAGATTGAACCATGCCATTGATCACTGAGATCGATTGTGCACAAATCGATGCATGCATAAAGTGAGCGATTGATCAAAATGGCGTGAAATCGCATGAACAATAGATCGCGCAGGGATCGGACATGTCTGAAAATTTTAGTTGATCGATCATGAATCGAAGGACCTAGAGGCTTGACATAGTTTCTGTCGATCGTCCCATGGAGGCCGTATCCCACTTTCATCATTTCAGATCACATTTTTTTGTGTAGACGTTCTCTAGTTAAGTCACTAATCGGTGAAAAATTTACCGGATCCTGAAAATACGGCACTTTTTGATGGATGTATGACTTATGATCAAAGACTCAATCACATGTCACGATCGTTTAAAAATTCGATCTTGGGGAAATCGAGACCGCTTTAGACACATACTATGATACTACTAGTAGGAGACCGAGAGAAAAACTATTTGGAAAATAAAATATTCGAAGTGCATGGCATGAAAATATGTCCTTTTATGGGTTTGTAATTATGGTAGGATAGTAGTAGGTAGTAGGATAGGCCACACAAAGCTTTTCTTCCACCATAGTATGTTGTCATTGACTGACAAAATGATGTATTGGAATGATGAATATTGCTAGTTACTAGTTAATAGTTGTGAGATGTCCAGTATGGCAAGTGGACTCTTAATGGTCCTTGATTAGTTTGCATGTGGATAGGAGGCTGAAGTGATGGAGCAGTGGAAGCTTTCTGTATCTCTACCTCTGGTTGCTGACTAAACAGTTCTGTCAGCTGGCAGTCGTGTGAGGCCTGAGGATTTGTGATAGTTGCTGGAAGGGTGTGGAAGAGATGGAGAGCAGGGGGAGGGGGATAAATGCTCTGGGCACCAACTGTTGCTCCTTTCAAGCCTTATGTTTGAGGCTCTTTTACATCTTGTGCTTTTTGTGGCTTTTATGTCCATTTTAGGGTTCTATTTTTGGTATCTTAACCTTGCACTTCTGTACAGATACAGTACATCCAAATTACAAAATTATACCAAGAAGTTTGATCCTGCTTAATGGGTCTAATATTATCTAAACGTGGCCCTTAAATAATTGTAATGTACATTTTGATATATACAGCCTCTGTTGTTACATATTTCAAACTGCCTGGTAGACATGGAAAATTGAGCTTTCTAATTTCTGCTTAGGTTTTATATCTTGTTCATCCAAGTATTTACCGTATTTCTCCATTACATATACACATTCGAATAATATTTATGACTAAATATATAATTTATCTTAAAGGA
Source organism: Ptychadena robeensis (assembly GCA_036250615.1). Taxonomy (NCBI): domain Eukaryota; kingdom Metazoa; phylum Chordata; class Amphibia; order Anura; family Ptychadenidae; genus Ptychadena; species Ptychadena robeensis. The sequence continues at coordinate 66,836,499 of CM070036.1, read as the reverse complement.
AAATTATAAGCAGAGTTTACCTCCCACAATATACATATCTGAATTTACTGATCCTGTAGGGTTCTCACTATACCTATTCTTCTTTAGACCTAAAGGTACCCACACACAGATTTTATTTAATTCCTAAACGTACGCAGGAATTGATTGTTCATGAATCAAATGCTGCCCACTTGGAGCAATCGATCCCGCGCCAAGAAAATGGCGATTGAGCAGGGATCCAACATGTTGGATAAATTCCTGTTCAATCACCATTGCTTTAAATAGGGACCTTCGATCCCCATCCAAAGTATTGGCCCGGTATCAATCACCTAGTGGTGTGCATTGATTCACCAAACAACCATTTGTGGGTTTCATTTGCCTGTATGGATACCTTTTGCTTATTGGGCGGTCCTTTTTAACTAATTTAGCAGGCTAAAGGCTGCCATACACGGCACGGATTCGTGCCGGATTCTGGCGCGATGGATTCCGGGCGCGTGCACGCGGATCCATCGTGCCGGAATCCCCTGCAGCCCACCTTGCCCATCCGATCGCATCCGCTGGATCAGGGGCACAGAATCGGATCCGAGGAAGAACCAACCTGTTGGTCTTTTCGGTCCGATTCTGCTCTGATCAGGGGGCGTTGCGGTCCGGGAGGCGAGCCATCGGACACGGATCCCTCCCGGATCCGGCCGTACAAGGTGGGCTGCCACGATCGGATTCCCTAATTGGCTGATCGTTCTCACCTGTGGATGCCGGCGGAATCGCCGGAATCCATCGGGTGCTGAATCGATCAGCCAGGGAATCCGTGCCGTGTATGGCTAGCTTAAGTCTCTTAAGCTGGGCATACACGGTCCAATTCCTGCACGATCCGATGCCGTGCGCGCTCCCGCATCCCTTAAGGATCGGGTCGTGCAGGAATTGGATGCAGCAACCAATGAGGATTGCTCTAAAATCAGCCGTCCTGTTGGATTGCACAGTTATCCGTCAGGAGGGTAAATTTTAGCCCGATCCCATTAGTTCGGCTGGGGACGGCTGCCCCCAGCCGAAGTTATAAGCTGCACATTAAGAGTGCTGTCCGATTCTCGGCGATATCGGGTGGGCATGATGACGTCATCACGCCGCTCCTAGTGCAGAGAATTGGATAAGGAATAGACGGTAAATCGTACCGTCTATTCCCAGCCTTAGATGGGCATACACAGCAGAAGCATTGTTTGTCGATTATTGAAACATTTACTCGTTGGTACTTGAATCGATCGACAAAATGTGATGGAAATCAAGCAGGCAGTCATCAATCCTGTTGGTAAATTCCACGTGATTGTACAAGTATCTGATGGGTTTCTAAGTATTTTGATAGATTTTGTATCTCTGGTACTATATGGTACAATGGTACACAGGGCTTAGGAGAGGAATTCCTTTTTTTTTAATTGATCACACTGTGATGTGGTCGTAAGACTGATTGCCGTTAGATTGACAAAAAATATTTCTATTGCACAAGTCAATTGACCAAATGGAAGTTGTTGTGTGTATGGCTATCTTTAGAATTGTGTCTGTCACTAACGGTATTCTCTGCTTACGCAATTTTTCATCATTTGCTTAGCTTGAATTTCCAAGGCTTGTGAAAGGTTTACTTTATCCAGGTCCTGCTCCAACAGATATAGCTGCTTATCTCTGCCACACAGGCAGCAGGATCTTTTATCTTACAATTTGATAACCGCTTCATCCCCCCTGTACTCTGCACTGGTGGTGGAATAAGACATACCTCCTGGCCCTTCCAAGACCCCATGCCATCCGGCTGATTCACTTATTTGAATGGCCTGGTCCTATTCTGGTTGTTTGTGAGTTCTGGATATCAGAAAATATACTGCCGATTGGTAAAACCGAGCCTTTGGCTTTGTGTGCCTAGAATTTGTGTCCTAAGAATTCTGTAGCATCAGTTATCTGTTTGTTACCTTGGCTAGGCCATGTTTGAGCATGTAACTTCTGCTCCGAGATTCCTTCGATTCAGTATATTCTGCCACTCCCCAAGGCCAGAAACTCTGCGGTATTTTTTTCAGTGTTTGACTGTGCTTTTTAATAAAAGAAGGGATGAGAGGACGCACCTTATTTTACTGCTTGCTCGAGGTAGTGATAAATGGTTTACAGTGAGGATGAGGATGTGTGGAGCCACTTGCAAATGGCTATTTTTTATAAACTTTGCTGAAGGGGTTGTCTAAATGTTCCCTTAGCCACCAGAGTGATAATAGGACTATTGAACATACAACTCCTGTGTGTTTATTGTAGCTGTTAATGTAGATGAAGCAGAGCTTTGAAATTAAGTCTTGGCTTCTATTGTCAGGCTTGGATTTTCTGTTTTTCATTTTGACCTGTGAGCGAATTCATGTGTTTTATCAACTCTGCAAGTTCCATGAGTGTTTGGCTGCCCCTTGCCCTGCCTGCTTGGTACTGGCTGAAAAGGTACCATTGTTTGTTCATCAAACACAGGGTGCAGCTTGTTTCCAAGGGGACTGCGGTTCTATTGCTGCTGTTACACTCTGATAGCACACACTAAAAGTTACCTTTGTACACCTGAGAGCATCCCGCTGTAGGGGGAAGGTGAAGGATTTCTTCCCCTTCTTACAGCTGCATGTGAATATAAAGCATTTTGTTTGCATGATTACTAAGTATACTTTGCTGATGTCCTGTATCATAATTGTACGTAGTTGGTGCACTTTTACTCTGTAAACATTTTACAACTCCAAAAATTATTGTTCATGTGACGGTGAATATATAAAAGTATCTTTTAACATTTAAGTTGAGTGTCATTTAGGAAATAATTCTGGATGCTGCATTTTTAAATTTTTAAGCTAAAGGAGATGCTTTGTATTATATATTGTATGTGTACATGTAATGGTATCCCTCTATGCATCTATTTTCTAAGACTGTTACTTCTCCAGTATATGAAAGTTTGGTGAGTAGACATCATGGATTCTTTCAGAGCTGTAGAGGCAAAGTTCTGCTATCAGGTTTAGTACAGTTCATGTGCAGGTTTCAGTAAACATTAACCATTATTATCAGAGCTCACACTGAGCTGAATGGTTAGCAAAGAGAGTGTATCGAAAGCCTGAGATGGAGCAAATGAGTCCAAGGTCAAAAGGATGAGACATGGATTTTCTTTTTTCTTTTGTGCTTTTCCACAAAGAAGCGGAAGGTTTTTATTTTAGAATGTTTGCACATGCCTGAATGTGCAGTCCTTTATTTATTATAGTCCTTCCACTGTCTATGATAAAAGTGCAGTGGGTGTAAATGCCATCACCTATACAGTATTATGTCTTCATCTTATAGCAGTTGTACAGAATATGTATGTACAGGGCCTGCTTGTGTTTGATAAACAGCTGTGAATGAGATGAGCTAGATAAACCACAGATGTGTTAAAGCGGGGCTTCTATGTTTAGTGTTTTGGTGACTACATGCAGTGTTCTCCCTTCACTGATGGATTTCACCTTCTGCTCAGCAGAGCACCGCTGTCACTCACAGCAGCTCTACAGGGCGGGACACCTGCTGGCAGCGCTCTGATTGGCTGGTTGGAGCCACACTCTGGGAGGAGGAGGAGGAGAGCGCCGCAGCAACAGTTGGCCAATCTTCTTGCCTTGTACTTTGGCCTGCATCCTCTTGCCTGGAGATTTGTAGCAGGGAAGGGAGAGAGAGATTAGCACCGACAGAGGTTTTGCAATAGCAGGTCTACAGAGATGTACATTTTGAAGCCACGAAAAGTTGTTTTTAAAGTTCTTGCCTTTTAATCTCCTTCCCTACAGTACACAGAATTTGTTAATACTCACTGAGGATTATTAGTATCTGTAAAGAAAAAAATAAATACTTAATGTTCGAGAGATGATAAACATGCAAATATTTAACTAGGGCGGAGAGAATAGTGTGCTCATTCACTCCTTGAAGGTGAAGATAACTTTATCTCTTGTATGTGATGCTGATGTTACCAAAGAAAAACAGGCCACAGCTTTTTTCTGGTGGGTTTAAAAATATCTTTCTGTACCGGAGTCTATATAGACAACCATATCAAGGACCTATTACATCATTGAGTAGTTTTAATTATTGCAGTAACTAATTGCAGACCATAAAATCCATGACGCCTATAGTTCAATAGATTGATAAAAGAAGTAAAGAAGTTTGCAATCATTGGCTGGATATGGCATACTATTTTTTTTTTCAGTTGCAGAATTTTTATTTCTGTAAAATACCATTTGTTTATTATTTATAGTTACCCTTTATGTTAGGCTACTGATTTTGTGCTTATGTATTTTACTAAGCAGAAGATACTTAAAGCCATTGCTCAGGGCTCATTAGGAATATGTTTTACTTTGCAACAGTTGTTTCTATACAGAGAGACAGAGGGAAAAACTTGAGAAAGCATCACAGATGACAAAGATAAGTGTCCAGTTCTCCACGCTTCATCCTTCTCACCCTGCTGTGTGGGAGGGAGAGGAGACAGCAACCCTCCATTTCACTGTAGAATTAGAAGCCTCCATACATACTTTTTTTTGCCTCATGAATGGACCATTTGTTAGCGAGTGCACAACTGTTAGATTTAGCCTGCCCAGCATCCCACACTGCTCTGCAGTAACTGCATCCCAACTGTATTTTGTCAGCTCATTTCTGCCTAGTGTTCAGGGTTTTTGTTTAAGACTCATCCAGCTCTTTGCCTGCCGGGATGTTCAACACCTGTCTCTGTCTCTCTCCCACGTGTGAAAAACCCATCAATATATAACGAGGTGTCCTTAGTCTAATAAGTATTAAAACCGTTTTGAAAATACATGCATATTCACTTAGGTTTACAAATAGGATGACAAAATTTACAGCTCAAATTAGAAGGTGGATATGAAGTGCAGGTAGGAAGCTACATTTACATTTGAATGATTTTGTTTAAAGATGAGGTGAGTATTCTGCTAGTAAGGGGGGCGGGATAAAAGAACCTTTTCAGAAACCTTGCTGTCTTTATTCTATTGTCTTTTCCCTTTATGTCCCAGCCCTGACACTAGGACAAGGGAATCTCCCTTAACTGAGAGAAAATTCCCTGTTAAGTGTCACTGTCACAGGTATCCTCACCGAAAGATTTCCCCTCTCTTTCTGTGCTGGTGACAACTGTAAAATTCTAGATTTGGCATCACGTTCTATCCAGGTAACAGTGGTGACCAGAACAAAGAAAGATTGAATATCAGAAGGCTCTAACCCCCTTTTTCTTTATCCAAACAAAGCAAAATACATGTTTTTACTATCGGGCTTAAGGCCCCTTCCACACTAGCTGCACTGCACTTGCAGTTGAGTTTTTTGCAGACACTCACCGTAGCGGTAATGCTACCGCGGGCAGCTCCGCACATCCGCTACAAAGTAAGAAAAGTGCATTATGCAGTGCGCTGCGTTTGCGTCTCCCGTATAAGTGTGATGGAGATGCTTGTGCTGCACCTGGAAAAATGCGGGCTGCAGGGCGTTTTTGGTAATGCATGCCATTGCTTGTTAACTGAAATGCAAGCACAGGTCTAGTGTGAATGTTTTCCTTGGGAAATCTGTGTACCTTGTGTTGACCCTAGTATTATACTGCAACCCAGCTAGTGTGCGCAAGCCCTAATATAGTACACAATATAGTACACAGGGAGACCTTGCAGGTGCCGCCTTTGTTTTTTTGTTCTTGTTTATTGGACAAGTAGAGGAGTCTCCTTTTAGGTTTGCCATAAAGCTATCCATGTGTGATCCAATATTTCCACAAATGCATCTTATCCAACACATTGGCTGGAGGAGCAAGTGCAAAATTTTAGAATGTGTTGAAAAACCTGATCATGTAGTGATCATTTCCTTTGCTATATGACTAAAGCAGTTGTTGTTGCACTGTGTGTACCACATGTTACTTGTGTGGAGATCAGGAAAGGCATTACAGCATATACAGCAGTGCAGAGGAGTATACGCCAGTTTCATCATTAAAGAAAAAATAGAATTTTTTTTCTAGTGCTGTTGTAATTATTCATATGAAAGTAAAATAATAAGGTTTTTTTTTTTTTTTTTTTTTTTTTTCGGCAGCATCCTGAGCACTTTGTACCTGCTGTGTTCTTTTTTTTTACTGTTGCTAGGTGCTCTTATTTCAGGTCTGTAGGCCATTTCTTCTTTGTGGCTTGCTTGCAAATACCTTAGCTGTGGAATGCTGGCTTTCCAGTGTTACCATCCGAGAGTGGATGGTTTAGAAATCGATCACAAAGAACTCATGGCACAGTATTCACCAGAAATGTTTGCGACCCCTTTTACGCACATGATACAACTGAGATTGGAATCTGAATATTCTGATCTTGTAAAGTGCTGACATATTCAGCAGCTGTGTACACTTGAGTAAAATAAAACCGGTGACATATATGAATGTGCAGATCATCCTGTTCCAGGTTTGCAAGCATCATCCAGATTTGTTTTTCAGGAGCTCGAAACATGGCCCCTCTAAATCTATATGGCACAATTGACTAAATGGGCTGTCCTAATGTTACAACAAAGTGCAGAGTAGAAAGACAGACAAAGGTTGTCTGGAAGGACAACACAAGCCAATGGGAATTCAGCCGATATTTACTTTGGCAACCCAGGGGATTTCGCTCCCAGGTCACAGTGGAGACATAACTTGTAATGAGGTGAGCATTGATTACAGATAGTGGGGGCTGGCAAGAAAGCCTACCTGTTATTTGTATAGAAGTTCACCTTTTACCTTTTTATGTACACGCCATCGGAGCACATTGGTGTTGCTGGGCAAACTAACAAAACTGAATTCGATACAGTTGTATTAAGGCAGCTCTTTCATTTTGGTTGGTCTTATAATTTTTCACCTCTGTGAACTCCATTACTTTTGATTTGTTTTGTTTAAGCTTTCAGACTCACAAAAGGCAGCAATATATCTGGAAGGTCATCGTGAAAACATCCAAAAGCATCATTCATCTGCAATATAAAATAGGATACAGTACCAGCATCATGTGCTTTCCAACATTTGGAAGTCGCATGTGATTTGTAATAAGAGAATGGCAGATGAGAAAGTGGTTGAGATGCAACGCTGGCTGTCTCATTGCTTGTGAAGGATAAATATATAAGTAGATTTTTACTTCTGAATTCGTTCCTTGCTACCCATGTGCTCTGGCAGGTGTGGCCATGCAGCACGAAGAAAGCTGTATGTCACATACAAACCAAGCCAAGGAATGCTTGTGTCACTGGATAGGTTGACACTCTGAACTAAACTCTAGCCAGCAAATGTACTATATATGGTAGGTCTACAGCAGCAGCAAACTGACATGCTAGCTCTCTTGTGCGTATCATGTAGATTGTTAGGGGTTTAGCATCAGTCACTTTACCTCCGTTTTATCAGCTACTGGAACACCAAATTAAATGCTACTGTTCAGTAAATCTGGCCCTGAAACAGAAGGCTACATTGCCCATATCAGAAGAAACACCACAATACATTGCCCATATCAGAAGAAACACCACAATACATTGCCCATATCAGAAGAAACACCACAATCCGTTATCCTATCTTTTCCATCATTCAATTGAAGTAGTCACACATGTGATGTTTTATTATGTCACATGAAATGTAAGGATGCGGCTTTTATATTTAAAAGGCTGTCCCTCCTTTAATTCGAACCACATAATTGGTATGGTTTTAAGGCCAGGAACCCAAAGGGTTAATAATACTGCCTGCCTGTCCATGTCTCTCCACTGCAGAATGATGGGCATAGACATGTGCGAGTTCTGTGTCTTAAGCAGTGAACAGCGGGGCCTTTCTTTGCCAGCTGCTGTTTCTTATGCAGATCTCCGTCCTCTACCTCCTTGTACAGAATATTATTAGAAAAACCTGCCTGTGAAATGTTTTCATTGCGGGGATGGGAGATGGTGGTGTTTTTACAGAAAAATGCAGCCAGTTTTACAGATGATGCCTAGCAGCAGATTTAAGTGTAAGATTCTGCAAAACTTGCCAAACCAGTTACACTGCATTGTGTGCCTCACTGCTTATTAGACCACAGTCTTGTGGCCTGTGCGCTACTGTGAGCCCTTTTTACTTATCACACCCTGTGCTAACAGACCTGTAGGAACTACATGCAACCATCTCTTCTTACAGTAAGATACCCCAGACACACTTAACTAATGATCGGCTTACTAGGCCACACACATGTATATGACATTGCTACATAGGCACAAAAAAACTAAAGATACTTCCAACTGGGTCCTTAAAAACATATGGAAGATACTTTGACTTTAAAAAATAGATGTTCCATACATGAATTGACACACAGACCTCATTTGGTTGCATTTTTTTGATCCTAGAATATAGAACCAACATATTTTGGGTAAAATCCTATTCAGCCGTTCCCTATTTCTGCTGGAAAGAACCCTGCTGAAATAGTGTTACTCTTTTTTTTTTCCTTTTTTAAAAATAGCAGCTGTTACACTGTTTAACTGTGCTGTGGCTGAAACAATAGCACAATGTTGGCCTTGCTTCCTGACACCCCTTTATTGGATTGATTAAGCACACAATAGCAAAATGTTCTAAACTTCAAGTTTTCACAGACACCAACTGCAGTGTAGAACTATTCACTTTTAGGACTTGAGTTTAAAAAAAATGATACAATATGTAGAGCTTATTGATCACTAATAGAGGAACATCTAAGCTATCCATGCAACATTAAACCACCAACATTTGATCTTCCAGTCATCTTTTGAGCTTTAATGCGATTCATACATATTCTATAAACTGCAACTACAGAGATAAATCTGTTGATGCTGTGATATATCCAATGAGCTTCTAATGAAGGAATATATGATGATAGGGAGAGTAGTAAGCAGATATCAGCCAGGGCTGTGTAATGGTGTATATGAACCCATGGTGTTGAGTTTTTTTGGGGAGATGAAAAAGTTGCTTAATGATGAAAGCAAGTATTCTATTTCTGACTGTTTGATTTGTAGATAGGGATGAATTGGTTCTTCCTATATGCTGTTCTGTGCCTTCAGGGAACCTGCAAACATTCACTACCACTGCTGTCCAAAGTAATGAGCAAATCATTTTTAACTGAAAAAAAAATATTAGGACAAAATTTCAGAAGTTGGCATCCTGTCCGATCTGCTCTAAACATAAAGCAGAAAGAACTTCACAAAGCAGCAAAGGTGATTCATCTATGTTTTTAATGAATTAGCTTTAAAGCCTGGATAAAACAAACACTACTGTGTTCTACAGCAATGGTTCTCAACCTGTGGGTAGGGACCCCCTTTGGGGTCAAACAACAGTTTCACTGGGGGTCTGTGGCACACTGTTCAAGATCAACCAAAAGATTCAAGCCTTCAGTGCTGAGCTGGAACTGCCCATGGTAAAAAAAAATAAGACTATAGAAACACAGACTTATTAATGCTTATTGATAAATGATGCCAAGTGTTATTATGACTTCTAGTAATCGTTAGTCATATTTTCTGACACACAATGACTGCAGAATGAAAAACCCTTTAGCCTAACACTCCGTACTTCAGATATATATTCCCAAGACTTGTACTACTGCTGGTCCAGCCAAGCGACTGGGGGAAATTAAGGATAGGCAGAAGAACACAAATTAGGAAAAAACCTCTGAGAGACAGATGATGCTGGTGGACAGAGTGCTCCAGCTGTAAGTCATTACTTGCAGAATGGCGCTCTCAAGCAGACAAACGGTATCCTTGTTTTGGGACCTTGTACTCTGAAAAACACTGCCGTCGTCTTCCACACAGTGCATGCTTTGTCCTATACACATACATGTAGCGAATATACAACATCACAAACTGTGTGACATGACCCAACAACTGTTTCCATACACTTCTCCGATCCTTCTCTGTTTGCTGTGTTGGTTTGAATAGTGTAAACTCTTATGGATAAGTGACATTAGTATAGTTACTGTTACATGTAACATATGGAATAGGACACTGTGCTTCTTATTAGTCCCTGAAAGCAAAGTATGATTTAAGACTGTATATTACATTTATTAGACAGAAAAGCTGATGCCTATAGGAGGACAGGGAAGCGAGAATCTACGCTTGGTTGTAAAGATGAAACCTAATTGATTGCCGCAGCCAAGTGAGCTTGGTACATATATAAATTTACTAAGCATGTTCTCTTCCTATGCTTTGTTTGCAATTTTAATAACTTCCTTTTTTGGTTGTCACTGTGTCACCATATGTTATCTATAGTTCATCATTCACCTCGGTGTTTATGCATGAATAAAGCTAAAGATTAAATACAGACTACTAGGGAATTAGGTTAATTACACTTGAGCAGGACATAGCCATGCACTCTAGAAGTATCAGCAGCTCTTTCTTCATCAAATCCATTCTTTACACATAGTACCTATAGCCCATTCAGTATGTACTTATGTTTCATGATGTAGCAAAGCCACAAACTCTAGAAAAGATAAGGCTTCCATTCGATTTCACAGTCTCTTGGTTGTGTAATATCACATTCAGGCCTCTACACAACACATCCAATATGGTATCTTTCTAATGATTTCTATACATAAGACCGAAAAGGTGGAAAAGGTGTAGGCAATGAAACATGGACAATAGGTCAGCATCTCAAGGTGTCAACAGCAGGAAATGTCTGTGGATGTGGTTTCCCACAAACAATGCTCCAGTTTCACCAAAAGTAAATGTATTGAAATGATATCTACTTATCACCTTACGTTGACACAGTCATGTGATAGGGACCACACTAATGGCTTTCGCATTAGGATATTTTGGGAGACTGATATTTTTCTTTTGGACTTTATCCATCATCCTCTAGATATAGAAAACAACATTCTGAAGGTGTACAAATATTCTTGCTGGTTCTAAACTTTCCATTCTAATGTTTGATTCTCTCTCTCTCCCATACACATTTACAATTGCCATTAGATCTACCAACAACAATGTTGTGCCAGGTTCTCCCTGAATATAATACATAGTGATTGGAAGGTTTGGTCCCCCCCATACATCTTTAGATCCCTCCATACAATTTCCATTAGATCTACCAACAACAATGTTGTGCCAGGTACTCCCTGATATAAAACATAGTGATTGGAAGGTTTCGAAAGGCCCTCTTATGACATAGTTTTGGTAGAAAAACTGATTGTACAGAAATTGTATGGTAAGATTGTAAGTTGTATGGGAGCCTTGACTCTCTACATATTTTTTAACACTCCTTTTTATAAATGATTCCATTCCTAGTGATCAGTAAGGCAAAATGTGCCTGTACATGATGGGGATGCCTCACCAGTAAAGAGAACTATCTGCATTCCATAGTTCCCTATGTATTTGATAAGCATCAGGTATTTTTTCTTGAAGGGGAACTATAGTATTTTTTTTTAAAGCTAGCCATGCATGCATCAAAGTCAAACATTTTCAAATTCGATCAGCTTGTGCAAACTATATATCATCTGTATGCTGAAGATTTTTTAGGGTGAAGACAGTGTCACAAACCTGGGCAAATGTTACGGAACATGTAGTGAAAAACTGTATACGCAGATGTTGCCTATAGCCTGCAAGCAATCAGTAGATCCGAAGATATAGGTAGCTCATTTCAATTATTTATATTTCCCTGTAAAAGGCGAGCTTACCTAACTTTTCTGCTTCAGTGTGTGATATGAAGTTTAAATGTAAAGCAGAATACTTAGAAATATTGCATGGATAATTTTTTGTGAGAGGTCCTGCGAATGTATTTTTTATTAGGTTGTACAGTTTTTTTTATATAAATTCCATGTTTCTCCATGACCTATGTATCTTTTTTTTTTACATGCAAAGCGAAGTTCAGGCTTTTATTTTAATAAGACGGAAAACTTTAATTCAGGATAGTTAAGAACCATTACCTGCCTGTGTCTATTGAATTTGCTTACAGTTTATATGTCCTACCTTGTCCGGGCCGCAGGGATCAAATTGTAAGATTCATTTCCATAAATGTGGTCCAGGAGATTTATGGGTGAGCAAGGGCTAAACAGCTACAATAACCACTTCAAACAGACAACATGTTTTACATTGGGGGAGGGAAGGATGGGAACTGTTGATCAGTTTCTAGGTGTTAAATGGTGCAGTTCCAGGCACTTCACTGCTGCCCAGGAAGCTGTTGTCTTGGTGCTCTCTGATGCTGCAAGGTTTGTTTATATAAGTATTGGGTTACCATTAGATGCTTTTAGTTTGTAGCTTTACTTGGGCAAAGTAAACTAAGACATTTAGTTTTGATCAACTTTGAACTTTAGAACCATGGGCAAAACAATAACAATTACACAAAATATACTCGGAGCAGCCGTTTTGTAAATCTCACCTCTGTAATATTTATCACCCAGTTTATCCTGCCATTTGAATAGCTTTTCTATTTGTCGTTACATCACTTTCTGTAGGAAGACAGCAAATGCTGCCACTCAGTGGTACAGGGTAATTTTCAATAGACATGGGCATGGGTACTTTTTAAATGGACTTTACTTTATTTGATCATTTAAACAGGTTGTTTCATGTGTCATTTTTTTTATTTTGTAGGCTTCTACTTTAATCTTCTTTAGCAAAATATCTGATCTGCAGATGTCATGGGGAAAATATGTGAATCATTATTATCTGAGATTCTTTAAAAACTTTACAGTAATTTCCAACATTCCTCATTGGCCACATAACAATCAAAATTGTATTCAAATTTGTTAATTGTTTTCATTTGGTAAAGTTAGTGTGAGCCTCCTGGATAAATGCTCAGAAACTAGGCAGTAAAGCGTCCATACGTTTTCTGACTTAAAAGAAACGCTGAGCATCAAGCTGCTGAAAAGGCTTCTGGGAAGATCCTCACATGGGCAAGATTCCAAAGCTCAAGGCAGTAATATTTAAACCAGCTGAACAGACCTCTTCAGCCAAGAGCTGCAGCATGGTTCACAGCAGCAGGAAATCCATCTCCCAAACAGTGTATTGTAGGAACACTAGTAAAAGACAGTCCCGTTCCCACCCTCTTCTACTCCAGGTTTAGCACCTCTCACCATCCCAGACATTAAGTACTCCTCTGTTTTTGCTCATTTCTAAATACATGAACGCATCAAGAGGCTATTTTCAGTAGCTACTATGAAAAGACATTTATAGGGAACCATTATTATTTTATAAGCACAGTGTGTCTAGCTATAATAAAATGAAAGCTTAAGCCAAACTGAGTTTCTTTACGGTTTGGGGATCCTGTATGTTAAACCCTTTTTTGCACAATTTGGATAATGTGTAAAACTCAAAGAGTAAATGGATGATTCAAATGTTTAATGGGGAATCTAATGAATCAAAAATATAAGTATCAGCCACAGCTACTTGTAGTTTCCCCCATATGTTGCCCCCCTAAAACATGTAATTTATAAAAAAAGAACCCCCTAGAAGGCTTACTGTATTTTAAACATCATTTACTTTTGGCCAAGATCAGCTATATGAGGATGTTTTGGTGGACTGGTGGGGTTAGAAGCACACTTGTCACATTTTATAACCTTAAAGCCAGAGCGCAATGTATTGAAAGGTGTTTTATTGAAAACAAGTTCACAATTTGTCAAAATAACACAAACTTCAAACTCCAGTTTTCAGATGGTTCCTCCTTGATATTCTTTAGGCTTTCATATTGATCCCACAGTTGGAGATCTACAGGTTGTGCTTGCGCAGTACACCAGTAGTAGGCGTTTTGTGAAATCTTCAGTGTTTCTTAGAGGTGATTGTAAAATCAACACAGAGTAGGGAAATGGTAAAAGTTGCATTGCATTTGGGAGATTTCCTTCTATTTTTCTTCATTAACGCACAGCAGAAAGGAAGGAAATCTCTGCAAAAAGAGGGAAACCCCTCGTCACTGGAACAGAATCCTCTATTTCTGTTGTGGAGACATTAAAGTCATGTACCTGAATGTTTCCTATAACAGCCCCCCACTTCTAATACAAGACAGGACTTTGACTTTAGGTACACTGTCGTTTGTCAATTATTTTTCAGTGTATTGTTTTGGTCTATTTCTGAACCTTCTGCTAAAAGATGGCCGCACTCTGGGGTCTGTTCCTTTAAATTCATACTCATTAGCGTGACTGTAATTATGTGGAACATTCTGTCAGATTATAGGCTAAAGAGATCTCTTTGTAAGAGAATGCAGCATTTGGATTGGTCGGTTAGCAGGGTGTTAATCTCCCCAGAGTGCACTGGTTTTCACACATTCCATCAGAGAACAGCACAGCTAAATAAAGGAAAGCACTTATTTCAAGGAAGATGTTTCTTAGAACACAGACCAGCGCACACATACACTGCAAGTGGAAGAAGGCTCAAGTCAAGAAATTGGTTCTTCCAATCGCCTTCCTTTTAGTTAATGTTTTTAGCAAAAATCATTTTTATTCACTGTAAAATAATGAAGCAGCATTTGCTATTCCCCATTATACTGCAATCCTTTAATTTCATTATCAGAATAAGTGTTACCTGTATAGAAAATATTAAAAAAACTTTGTGTAGAGAAGAATAAAGCAGCACATGCGGTCACTAGTTTTTCATAGGGCAAACCTGTTCCATAGCAAGATCAGAGCTTATCTAGTGTGCAGGGAAGGGTGGGTCTGCCTTACAAGGGTACAAAGAAAAAAAGCATCTGTACAGGGTTAGCTGCCCTTGCTTTGTACATGCTATTGCTTCATCTATGTGTAATCATTAGCTCTTACTGCTGTGTGTATAAGGCAAAGTACAATCAGATGGATTGCGGTACTTGTGAATGCTCTTTTTTCCACAAGTATTGTCTGCATGGTCCAGGCAGGTGTTAACTTTTATTCTTTAAAATTAGAACCGGCCCAGCAACAATACTGGATTAGCATACAACATCAACGTGCTTATGTTTAATTTAATGTATTTTACAATGTACATGTGTGGTAGACGTACATTTTTGTGTATATACAAGACAGAAACAATACAATATGAAAAAGGCATATCCTCCTTCAATATGTACACATTTTGTGACTCTTGTTAAATTCAAACAGTCTTAAGTATATACCCAGAGTAGGGAGCGGAACATTTAGGAGACTTCAGCTATTATGGTACACACAACTGCATTTCCTAACATTCCATTAATCTGAGTGTAAAAGTTGTGTATAGCTAACCACACACCTTTCAATCTGTTTATGCAAGTTCCTTTTGGAGATTCATTGGGAAATTCAGATGGGTCTTTATAAAAGGGTAGGTAGAACTTAATAAGATTGTACAGTGAAATAGTAAGGTATATGGTGACACCTACAGAATTGTTCCCTGTTGCAGTGATTTCTCAGCAGTAAGAGGACCTATGAAGGAACTGCCTTTTTGTTTTCTGATAACGCCATCATCTGCCTTCCTCATTTCATTTCTGTGAACTTTGCCTAGGAATGTGCTCTAGCATCCTCAGACTCACATGACAAACCAGAAGTACTGCATTGATTTCTCCACTGCACAGTGTCACAATGTTTGAAATTACTACTTTGCAAAGCTGAGTGACTGATCATCTTGGCAGATTCCATGTTGCCAAATATAAGTGCATAGATAGACTTAATTTTCGCAGAACGTTTTTTCTTTTTTTCTTTTTTTTCTTCAGAAGACTAAAACATCCAAGAAAATCACAGCAGGTTATAGATGTAACTTTCTTAAAAAACTCAGATACAGGTGTATAAACTGTAGCTTTTCTATAAGAAAATACTCCATGATCTATTATCTTTAGTGATATACGGTTTGGGTGATGATAATGTTATTTGTAGGGTACCAAGCTAAACACAACACATGAACACACTGTGATAAACCACCCAAATATGAAAATGCAGTAACTGATACTTAGGTAATGCGTGAAGTATGTTTCCATCCAGGTGATCTGGAAGTATTTCACTAGTGATGACATAAATATAACCTTAACATTTTGAACTGTAATACAATTTGCTGACTAATTTTACAAAGTTTAGAACCTCTGAAATTAGCGAAATGCAAAGGTATAATGTTTGACGTAACAAACGAAATGCTTTTTTGTCTTTTTCCCCATCAGACTGCAGTGTACTGGTGCCCAGCTGGAGGAGGAATTGAAGGGATGCTGCCAGCTAGCTTTTCAACTGGGCCCTGCCAGTTTCAGCCTTTCCAGCAGCCGGGCAGCAGCCTGGTAGTTGAAGGTCAGTTCGCAAAAACTTCCTGTGGCACGTCCTTTGTCTATAATGTCACCTTCTTTTTGTATGCTTTTCTCATTCAAGAATATCCCTATCCAGTTCTTCATCCATTCGTTTCACACTCTGTAGCCCGTCACCTGAAAAGAATTTATCTGCTCATCTCTATAAGAGATTAACCGGTTCAAACAACTTTGCATGCTTAAAAAATGACACATACACAAATGGTCTATGAAGTGGGTGTTCCCTATTTAAGAGTCAGAATGAATATCTACTGTTAGGTACAATATGTTTACTATATCTTTACTCGGGCAAGCTAAATCATCCAGGTTTCACAGACTAATAGCCTATAAGGTAAAAATACATGTCATTGATTGCAACGTGCAGTAGCATTTGTTACATATACATATTACTTTGTATATGTAACCTTGATTTACAACTGTTCTGTGGCACTTAACTGGCAATTCAACAGCATGGGGCACAGGGGACCTGACCTAATCTTAAAGTGATGGAGCAGATGAAAAACTTTACACAATTGACCTGGTGTGACAAGGACTTGCCATTCTACATATCCACTACTGAAGTGGTCAACAGAAAGGGGTGGCTGTTGTGAGCCAACCCTTGACAATTCATTGAAGTTGTGAAGCAACACATGAGTGCTTCCTGGGATTCAAGAAAGCAGGCTACTCCGCTTCAGAATTAAAATGGTCCTCAATATCTCACTTCCTGCTCATGTGATTTGTTTCATCCCTTTTTTTTTCATCTGTCCTTTTCTTATTACCACACTAGGAATGATATTTGTCTATGGTAGGCAGAACCTCCCACTTGACACACAGGAAGCTGAATGTGTGGAGACATTAGGTGTGAGTTCCTACCAAACAGCAGGGGGTTAGGAGCCTTTATTAAGGCTTCTCAACATCCCTGAAAAAGTGGAGGAAATCTAGCCATACATGGGTCAATGGGTTCTGTCTGATCGAGAAGTGTAATCAATCATTTGGATCGTTTAAAAATAATAAATAAAAATTCTTTTTTTTTTAATTACAGCCAGAGGAACCGTAAATATTCTGATTAAAAACCTTTCAGTCTATTTTACAATTATCTGAAGTGTTTTTTTTTTCAGATACAGATTATCCGCACAGGCTTTTTATCTGTGGAAAGAAATCTAATTGATTTTCCATTTTTTACAATGGGTATTAGTTACAGTGGTGTGCAAAACTATTTGCCCCCTTCCTGATTTCTTATTCTTTTGCATGT
>CM070036.1:66787732-66819036 GCA_036250615.1 Ptychadena robeensis | reverse complement strand
TAGCACAGCATTTCAGCAAAAGAACATCATGCCAACAGTAAAATATGGTGGTGGTAGTGTAATGGTCTGGGGTTGTTTTGCTGCTTCACGACCTGGAAGGCTTGCTGTGATAGATGGAACCATGAATTCTACTGTCTACCAAAAAAATCCTGAAGGAGAATGTCCGGCCAGCTGAAGCGATCTTGGGTGCTGCAGCAGGACAATGACCCAAAACACACCAGCAAATCCATCTCTGAATGGCTGAAGAAAAACAAAATGAAGACTTTGGAGTGGCCTAGTCAAAGTCCTGACCTGAATCCTATTGAGATGTTGTGGCATGACCTTAAAAAGGCGGTTCATGTTAGAAAACCCTCAAATAAAGCTGAATTACAACAATTCTGCAAAGATGAGTGGGCCAAAATTCCTCCAGAGCGCTGTAAGAGACTCGCTGCAAGTTATCGCAAACGCTTGCTTGCAGTTATTGCTGCTAAGGGTGGCCCAACCAGTTATTAGGTTCAGGGGGCAATTACTTTTTTCACACAGGGCCATGTAGGTTTGGATTTTTTTTTCTCCCTAAATAATAAAAAACCATCATTTAAAAACTGCATTTTGTGTTATCTTTGACTAAGCGTTTAATGTGTTTGATGATCAGAAACATTTTGTTTGACGAACATGCAAAAGAATAAGAAATCAGGATAAATAGTTTTGCACACCACTGTATATTTGTATAATATATAATTGTATCTAATGAAAATAATATCTAATAGTATATAAGATTAGCTGTAAATATTTCAATTGCACATATTAACCTTCATGAAAATCCATCTAATAAATGTTGGTGTAGCTATACACATCATGGGTTACTGGATAAATTAGATCATGTCACTGGAAGCGCCACCAAGCAGAAGTATTCCTATATTCTGGAAAGTCTTTAATTCTACCTAGCACTTGAAGAGAAACTTTCATTATGCTCACTCAACTTTCATCTGTCAGATAGATGGCCTGTTGTAATTGTCTGCAGAGACTGAAACTAGTTTTTCCTCATATGTGGGACACATTCTTTAAACGTTAATATGAGTTAGACCTTATTGTAGTTAAATCGTCTTGAATATTATGCATGCAAAATTGCATTGCCCAACCTGCTGCCCTTTTAGCATTTTTCAGTGGCCCCTCTGAGTCCTCCATTTGCAGGCCCTGAAACCTGTTAATACATAGGAACTCTCCTGTCTGCCAATCCCCCCGTCATCTTTTTACAGCGAGAAAAGGAGGAGAGAAACAGAGTTGGGGGACATAATCTTTGAATCAGAGGTTATGTGCCCCATAGATATCAAAGGCTTTAGTATGGTACTGCACATTTTGTGTCATATCATCACAGTGTTACCTAATGCTTGAAGTATGATTTTAAAACAGGTTTCTAGCGTTGCCTGCTGTCATTTCTGCATTATAAAATGCTTATACAAGTCAGTATAGATTTAAAATGTTAAGTGCAGCCCTTTAGTGAGGGCCGCACTTGTGACCCTCCAAATCAACTCAGTTGCCCACCAATGAATAAGTTATATATGGAGGAGTTGGAACTACTTTCTAAGGCACTTTCATGGATTTTCCTTTTACATTTAGTCTTGAAAATGTTTAAACCTACAATAGAAAGAAAGAAAAAATAAACACTAATGAAATTGAACCATAAGCTTATTTGTATGTTGTCCCTGAAATGTTTGTGAGGCAGAAAGCAAGGGGAAATCTGAGTTTAGGACAGAAGTTAAAATCAACAGGTGTCCTAATGCTTCCCTTAAAAAGTTTGTCTATTGATATACTTCATACCATTCTTTGTCATTACCTGGGACATAAAGCGTTAACCTTTTTCCTAAACAGTTATGAAGTAAAATAGAAAGACACCTTTGTCAACTGTCTAAAAAAAAAAAAAAAGCTAACTCTGTGGAGCTAACAAAAGGCTTGGTGTCATCGCTGCTTGGTTAATTGGCACCCTTGTCTATGGAAAACCAGGATGTTTGATCGCTGCACTGCTTCACTGACTTGCTTGACTTATATGTGATAATTTGCCCAGAATGTTAACCCATTGGTAGCAGGGGTAGTCTGTAACGTTGGCAGCAATGGGTTTACTCTGGCTTAGAGTCACATTCCTTATGCTGCACATCCTGGTTCCCTCCTTCCTGTACATTCTGAGCTGTGGACGCTTCTTCCCATCTGTTCAGAGGGAGATCTCATGAGTAGCACACTTCACATTAGTGGGAGATGGCTGGGTCTCTATAGGCCAAATACATTGTGTGTGTGTGTGTGCTTTGGTTTCATCGTCTACATGACTCAGAGCTGTAACTGCAGTTAGTCAGCCGCTACTTCCCTTCTCCCTCCTCCCAACCATAGTGGCCCTCCCTGCATCCTCTTGTTTCCTGATGTTATGTTTTTAAAGCAGTGGCAAAACATGATGAATGTCGAGTTGTCGTTTCTCTGCATTAACTTTATGAAAGCTTTACATACTTTACACTTTGTCTCCCAACAAACATCCCAAGCTGGGCATTATAAAGTTCATATATCTTATGGTCAGAATAGTTATCAATGTAAAATTAGCATTGTAGTGAGGATAATGTTAAAGCAAAGTTGTGCATGCTTGTTTGGAGTGATGTCTATCTTTAAAAAGCCAAGATTAGATGAATGGATGTTAAGAATTTAAGGCCCTCTACACACGTACCGACACCATAAGGCGGAGCACAAATCATCAGACACATTTCCAAACCTTTGCATTGAAATCCTTGAATTGAACAGCGTTTGCAACATCTCTTAACTTGAGATTATTAATGCCTGAAGACCTGCTGTGCAATGCACCTTGTATTTACTGTGTAAAGTTAGAGATACCACTATTCAAATGATGGTGCATGATGTCTGCTAAGATCACTGCAATGCATTGAAGTGTATTAAATAAAAACTTTCCTGAACAAGAACATTTACCTTCTACTTTATGCAGATTAATGGTCAGGCTATATGCAAGTTTTCAAAGCTGATCATTGTTGGGCATGCTGTATATCCATATCTGCGCATGCATGCTTTATCTTTAAAGTGCAAATCTTTAATTGTATTGAAGCACGCAGACCAGGTCTACAATGCACCGCTCTAATCGCAATACATGAAGAATACTGAATGTAGCCAGAGTCTTACATTAGTCTAGAAGACCTGTTTTGTGTTCCTGTCGCATCATATTCCTTTGGTATTGCACAGTAGAATGTTAATGTAAATCATTCAAATAATGGCTGTTGTTCTCATCCACAGTGTTAGAAAGAGCTGTTGCTGCTGACTCAACGTACAGTGTCTCTGCCACCATCATGACCGATAGCAGTGTAAGACAAGGCATACATGCCATGAATGAACACACAGCTAAAGAAAATGGAGGTAGTGTATCCCTGTCAATAGAGTCTACCTTTTTTTTTATATATATATATTTTTAGTTTTTTGCCTTGTCTTAATTTTTTTTTTTTTGAAAATGCCTAGTTCTGTTCTATGGAATGGGAAGGGAAAGGATGAGAGTAGTCCTGGCAGATAGTTAAACTGATGCTGACACCTATACACAAGCTAGATATTAACCTAAAACAATCAAAAACGATGACTTGGTTGGCAATCCTCTAGTGTAGAGGCGTCAACCGCAAAATTAAAAACTTTGATACTTTTTGATGTCTACAATTGAGGACATTTTTCATTCTCATCAGATATAATGATGACATTTAATGTGGAAACAGACTTTTGATGAAATATTTAATCTGTAACAAGAAATGGTATTGGTATAGCATGTCGTCAAATAAAATACACATCTGTGCCATAAATTTCTTAAATAAATGTTTTTTTTTTTCCAAATTTATCTCAAAGTAAATGTATTTACACCTTAGGCCAGATTTGGCCTCCTGGGCTGGAGTTTCACACCCCTAGTGTGCTTATCGTGCAATTAATAAGCAGCACCTTGATACATTTATTATTGTGCTCTTTGCACTGGAAGGAAGCCGATATACTTGTTTAATAGTTGTTTCCAAGTGCATGTGTTAAGTGAAACTTATTCACATCTGCAGTACATTAATACATGCTCCTTTTAAAGTGACTTGCCATTTAACAATCTATGACAAAAAGGGACCCATTTTTTAGGCTGTAAGCTTGTGTCCATGGCATTGGGGATTGCAGAACCTATAAGAAGGAAACAACTGTATGTTGTTGCAAGCCCTAAAGACATGGTCACCACAACAAAACCGCATTTTATAGGAAAATATTTGACTAAATAGGAACCCTACATTGAATGTTATCTGTCTGTCTCTCCCACCCCATGAACCCTCCTTAAGCACAAATATGATGTACACCGAGTGAATCTATAAGTTTGAAGCAGTGGTGCCTATTTAAGACTAATTATTTTAAATGTAAAATGAATTGACTGAATTACCTATTATGAAGAGTAATACGATACTAAGGGAAGTGCTCTTTTCTTTATAATTTTTTTTAAATGATCACAGTTGATATTGGGTTCTGCTGCCACTTTTATGTCTGCAAAATAAGCTTATGACTTAAGATGTTC
This sequence comes from Ptychadena robeensis, assembly GCA_036250615.1. Classification (NCBI taxonomy): domain Eukaryota; kingdom Metazoa; phylum Chordata; class Amphibia; order Anura; family Ptychadenidae; genus Ptychadena; species Ptychadena robeensis. Next base: position 66,814,496 of record CM070036.1, on the reverse strand, counting down.
ATAATTGTTTCCATTATGCATTATAGCAACAGTCTCTGCAAATGATCCTGTAAAACCAAGCAGCCTTCTTAATGGATCGGAGGTGAATGACCTTTCATCTGTAAACGCCATGATGTCAGCAGTGATGAGCTCAGCACATGTTGTGGAAAATGGGGGAAATCTTCAGAACACTAAATCGCCAGGAAAATGCCCAGCTCCAAACCGAATTGGCAGAAGAAATCAGGTAATTGAGAACCTACCAATTATTATATAATAACTTCACAAATATTTTAGCTACCTTTTACATCAGCCTAATAGATAAGACATACAGCTCTATTTAACCATTGTACCATTACGTTTATAATTATAGGGCAGTACATGTGATTTAAGCTAAATATTTACTGGTGGTAACTTTTTTTTTCTTCTAAAACACCCATTTATTGAAGATTTATTTGCTTGTTTGGTGATTCTGCTCTGCATATCTATCCCTTAGTGGACAGGCATATTCTGCAAATCATCTGATGATGATGCAAAACAGATATACAGATGCTCTCAGATACTTTATTTTATCATTTTAAAAAAATTCCTGAGCACGGTTATGGTTTTCCACAATTCTACATTTTCTGGGGAATTCATTCTCCTCCTTTTTTAGCTAATGGAGTTAAAGCACCTTCTTTTCTTCCTGCTTCTCTACAATTTTCTTGAAGCAGAAACTGCTGAAATAACACTAGCATCTCCCATCATATTTTCACTGTGCTGGTATTAGAGAAAGTTTGGTCCTCTGTTAATGATAAACTCCTGTGTAAACATCCATCTGCTGCAATGGCCTAGATTATGTGCTATTCTTCACTTCAAGGTGAGCCAGTAATTGCTGTGTCTTTAGCTAATATGCTGATGTAAAGGAAAAACCATCCCAATAAATACATAAATCTGCTGAAGAAATATGAATAATTGTATTGCTGCTAGAGTTAAAACTATTGAAACTTCTTCCAATGTAAAATGTATCTTATTATTTTAAGTTTTAACATTTTTGTTTGTTAAGACTTATATTACATACTCTATGATATACCAGATTAAAATAAAATTGGTTGTTTTATGTAAACTAAGAACCCCCCTCCCCACCATACGCTCTGTTTCTCAAGAATTCTTCCACTGGGAGGCAGTGTTTCCCAACAGGCTTGGGGATAGCTGAGAAAATGAAAAGGTTTAAAAACCTAAAATGATGTGTACCATCCTACTTCTTTCTTGCCAAATTTGACACTATAAAGGTCTGGCAGCTTAATATAAATTTTTCCCTATTGGTTACCTTGTTACACATACTTTGTATGTTAAGGTTATAAAAAGAAATGATATAGGATGACATTGCTGACTTCTCTAATTGAAAGCTCAATTTGCCAAGGAGTCACACAGACTAAATAATTTCAATACTTTGAGTCACTAACCTGGGACAAGAGTAAAGAGCAGGAGATTTGATCTTATTTGCTGTGTACTTTCAGGTCAATGATTCAGAAAGTTAACAGGCATTCCTAGGTGGAGAGGTTTGCAGTGGCAGCCTTCAAATTGTTCTTACTCCAGACTTAAAGTAATAACGACCTTGAAGAATAATATTTCTGGGGATTTCTATCTCTGGAAAATTTTAGTCTGTGCCAGTCTTCACAAAATTCAAAAATGAAAACATACATTTTTTTGTATAGTATTTTTCATCGTTTTTAATAACAAGAAACAAGTTGATTTGAGATCCATTATTATTATTCCGGTTCCGCTTCAAAGCATTGCTATTTTATCATTTTTGCTTCCGTCAATATGTATCCGAATTTATTTTCTTTTCACATCAGGAATGTAAGGAAGAGAAGTCTTCATTCATATGTCCACTGTGTGAGAAAAATTGCAATTCCCAGCACCAGCTTACAATGCACATTCGTCAGGTACCAGTCTACTTTTTTTAGCAACATTAATAATGTTATAGCTGCACAAAGTTTAGACCAAAGCTTATGATTCTTCAAGGAAGTGGTGTTATGTTTTCAGTAGTCTTTACGCTCAGTGTGGTGTATATAGAATAGTTTTTACAGCCCTGTACCTTTGTGACGAACACTCTTTAAACATGTATTGCAAAAATCTGTATCTGTCTTAAGCTGGCCATACACTTTTAGATCTCTCTGTCAGATATCCTTTAGATCTGCCAACAACTATGAAGTGTCAGGTCCTCTGCGATTGAACACAGGTAGACTTGATGGTTTAGAAAGTCCCTCATATTACATGGTTTTGGTCAAACAAAAGGAGATCTAAAGGAAATCTGACAAAGAAATCTAAAGGTGTATGGGGGGCCCTTAACCCCCCCCCTTTAGATTACTCCATACAATTTACTTTAGTGGCCTCCCTGATAGAATGCATAGTGATTGGAAGAATTACATTGGTAGAACAAAACCTGATTGTACAGAAATTGTATGGTAAGGTGTATGTATTTTCATACAACATCTCATCCTGCTAATGTAAAAACACATTGCAGTCACAACAGATCAGCCTCACTGATCCCTTTTGTTCTGTGACCTGGTATAACTTTGGACAGAAGAGCACTCACTAAGGGTGTGGAGACTGAGGAAATGTCTCTTCCTCCCTACAGTGGGGATGATGACATTCTTTCAGACTTTTTATTTTTATTTTTTGTAGACCTTGAGATACTTCTCTTAGGCCTTCTATTTATTCAAAATACCAGAACTTTTTTTTTATTTAGTAAAAACTTGCTTACAAATATTAAATCCATTAAATCTAATGTTTGTATGTGCTTTTGTTTTTTCTTGCAGCACAACACTGACACTGGAGGCACAGACCATAGCTGTAGTATTTGTGGAAAGTCTCTAAGCTCTGCAAGCTCACTTGATCGCCATATGCTTGTCCATTCTGGAGAGAGGCCTTACAAATGCTCCATGTGTGGGCAGTCCTTCACCACTAATGGGAACATGCACAGGTAAATGATAGAAATTATGAAGGCCATGATTGAATAACTGTATGGGCATACTTTTAGTTGTGTAACCTTCTTTAGATACACCCTGCAAGTTCTGCAATGTAATCCAGTATTCAGACTTTACTGCCAAGCACAAACTTGATTTTTGTTCTAAAGCTGCAAATGAGCCAAGGATCACATACGAGTGCCAACTGGTCTTCTTTTCTATGTGTCAAAGTGAACAGGATCCTTCGAAGCACCTAGCAGCTATGAAACCCGATGAGTGCAATAAGGGTAGTTAAAGGTCTAGTACAGCTGGAGCATACACATTACAATCAGATTGTATATTCTTTAGATTGACATACAACTTTTATTGCAAGGGTCTGGCTGTTTTTTTCTGTCACAACTTTTTCTATTATTTGGATCGACAATTTGGTTTATTTTCATTTGCATCATACTGTTTATGGTCATAAAATCAAAGAAATGACTGATGGCTGAGCAAAAATCTGTATAGTCTTAAGCTAGGTCTCCACTATGTGCTGGCATCCGCTGATGTCCGCACAAGCCTCCGTTGCTTTCATGTAGATGCCTATGGCTGCGTCGACATCGATGTGGTGGAGGCTCGGACTAACAGATCGGGAGCTCTGACAGGCTGTGGATACAGCCCTGTCAAAGCCCCATTGCCTTCAACGCAGGAGAAGCGTTCCAATGATTTATTAAGATGTAGATGTTTGGGTAATTTCAACAATACTGTCTTATGTAAACTGTGTCATGTGATGTTTCCCACACTCGCCCTTATGTGTTACCAGCAGCACATGCAAAATGGATTACCAGACCCTAACTGTTGACCCAAACTGGGGACTCTAAGTCTGCCCATACACAGGTTGACACCATTCATCGATGGAACGATGCACACCACTTTGCGCAATCTACCCTGCCCGATACTTTGGATGGGGACCCATAGAAGGGCGAACGATCATTTGGGAATCTTGCGAAAAATTAAGCTTTGTATGGCCACCATTAATTATCCATGCAAAGTGACTGACAAGTCAGACCAGCATGACATGCTCCGTAAAATGCCATGCATGGTAAATATGTGTTGTAATGGTATAGCACATTACTTACTGTATTTTTGCAGTTGATTAGATGGACTGCAAGATCAGATGCAGCTGTGCTCCCCTGTGGGTGGGTGCAGGGAGTTGTCAGCTAATGTACAGCAGGATCAATCCCTCTGCTTGTGTGGTACAGGGAAGCTGTCAGCAGCTGGGCAGCCTCTGACAGCAGGAGTCTGACCAAGAGGCCTGATAAAGTATTGAGCTGCTGCAGAGATTATTTGTGATATTAAACTTCTATTTCCCAGTCTATAGCATAGTATAGAAAACACTCAAGTCTTTTTTTATGGAGTAGTGTAGAAAGTTTTTATGTCTAACAACAACCAGCATCAGAAGTGTTAACAGAGTAGAAAGTGAACCTTAGGCTTAGCTGGGATCAGCAGTAATGTTCTCATCATCCAGGTTGTCATGCATCTCTTCACAATTGTAAGGTACTGCCTGAGACTTCACCTCAGCTCACACAACACACGAGGAAAAAAAGTGAGTGAAAACTTGTCTGACCTGTTTTTCTGAGCAGGCTTGAACTCGCAAACAGAGCAGTATCCTATTTCATTCCCCCTCTGTGTCTCTTCAAATGAAGAGATTTTTTTTTGTATTGATGTATTAAGAGGAGCATCATTGTGTGTGCTTGGGTATCACACCAGGTCTCATCCATCCTCTACTACAGTACATGCAAAGACAAGCACCATTTTAATAGCTTCATTGGCAAGCTTTTCTGCAATATTTCACTAAGCAGTTATGTATTTTCCTTGTCCCTTTCCAGCAAAGATGTTGGCTTTGTATCTTGGTTCGCTGTGTTTAGGTTCTTGAGGATGTTTATAATAGTATATTTTAAAGGGTGTTGTTAAAGGAGACCCTTCATGAGGGAAACATGGAAAACTGCCATAAATGTTCTGTGATCCTAATATACTAGCTGCAGCACAGTCAGGGACTTGGAACAAGTTTTCTGATCGGTGCCTCTGACTTATCTCACATTTTCTAGCTTTGCATATTTGCCCTCAGCCAGTAATTTACTGTATATGAAGGAGAGTATCAACATAATAACCAGACAGTTCCAGTTCACAAGGACCAAATACACACCACAGCTTGGGAAAACCATAAAGGCCTCCATACACCTTACAATCTTACCATACAATTTCTGTACAATCCACTTTTCTTCTACCAAAACCATGTAATATGAGGACCTTTTCTAATCCTTCCAATCACTGTGTACTCTATCAGGGAGGACCCGGCACTACATAGTTGTTGGTAGATCTAATGGAAATTGTTTGGAATGATCTAAAGGTTTATGGGGGGCTTGAGGCTGCATTGACATTTTCAGTGTGTCAATGGAAAGCGAAGGAGGGTGTTTAGATAAGGCCTCCAAGAAATATTTATCAGCTGAGAGCCTGACTTTTCTAGAATCTGATACCATTTAATATAACGTTTTGCTGCAAAACTGAAAATTTTCACAGTTACTACAAAATTTAATATTTATTTGATTGTGCGAGAAGAAAGATGATTTCTTTATAATCTATTTCCTGTGATGTCCAGTTACTACCGTTGTGTGGTTTATCTATGCTAGAATGATTTGCTCAACCACAGGAATCTGAACAAACCGTACAGCCCACAGTTCATACAGGTGGCAGATAGGGGAAGATAGGGTCTCGTTCTACTGTGATTTGTAGATTTGTACTCTTTATATATTTTCATGCTTGAATGCCGTGAGTAGGAGGCTGACTAAGCCATGTTTGGCTGCCTTGACTCACACACAGCAATGTACCATTATTGCTGCCTGATTGAAATCCTTTAGATGCCTTACACTTGGGCCTGTCTAAAGCTGATCACTCATTACATGGTTTTGCAATCTCACAGTTGCCCAAGGGGGGAGCATGACTGTACTCGCATCTTTTATTCCAACTCAGAGTAATTCACTAGTAAAAGTAATTTTATGAATCTCAATCTTTAACAGGGCATTAACTGAATTAAGCTGGGCATAGACGGGCCAATTTCTGCCCGATTTGACAGCCGGTCGGCTGCTGTGCGCATTCTTGCAATCGATCAGCGGTCGGGTCGGCAGGGAATCGGGTGCGTCCCCTGGTCATATTGACCAAGAATCTGCTTCATGTCGGATCGCACAGGGATCCAACATGACGGTAAATTCAGAGCCAATCCCATTAGTAATAGCTGGCACACAAAAGGTGCCCGGACGATTACCTCATCACGCCCGCTAAGTTGACTCTGCAGTCGAATGGAAAACGACCCGTCTATGCCCAGCTTTAGTTTTTAGCAGTGTCTATTGTGCTATATATACATATATATTTAGACTATATTATTTATGTTTTTTTCTAAGAGGTAGGGGGCAAAGCCTTTGCATCACTGTGCATACATTTTTATAGAAAATCCTTTTTTACATGTGATATCTTATATCCATGGGGTAGGTCAGATTTCTGGATAACACAAATACACTGCAGCATTTGGATTCTGTTTCTATGATCATAAAGTTTAAATGAAAAATTTGAATTTAGGTATCTAAGAAAATATTCCATTGTTTGTTAAAAATTATTATTCTTTGTATAAAATTATGTAGTCAATTTTTTTCTTTATTGCCAGTCAACGGAAACTTGTGCATTAAGCAACCTACAGCAGGGATGCTTCTTCTTCCAATAGTTCATTAATGGACTAAATGGTCTTACACAAATACTTATTGAAATTTCAGCTTGAGTATCCTTTAATTACTCAATCCAAATTACAATAAGTTGTTTGCTGTAAATTTACCCCAATTTCCTTTGGCTACAAGTTGGTTACAAATTGGATTATGTTTCAGGAACAGTGCTGCATCAGAAAAACTACCTATTTGGGTTCTTAAGCCTAAAATCTATCTTCTTCTTTACCCAGTTCTACCTAGTTGCCCTGATGTCCATAATGGTATTATGTGTATGGAGTGCTGGGATTTGGCGAGCGCAGAGCTGGAAACCAGAGCAATGCCAAATAAGGAGACTTGCTAGGGAGATATCTCACTAGAAATGTCTGCTTTCTGTTCGCAAGGCACACTGCCTGCTGACTTCCTTTTCTTCAAATCTCTGGAAACTTGTCTGGCTTTTCTGTTTTTTGACTAAAACGAGTGTTTTGTCTTAACCATTTTATTCCCTCTAAATAACTGTTTGTACTGTTACAGATTTAAGTCACTGTGCAGTGCAGTTGTAAAGTGGCCGTGTTAAACTGATTATTATTAGTAATTTGTGGAGAGCCCAATAAGTTCATGAAGCAATGTATTTATTTGTTACAACAACTGCATGTTACAATGTACCTATAATTTGTTGAGTCAACTTGAATGCACCCAGCATGATGTTTACACTATTATTCATTGACTATTTGTCATACTCTTTTAGACACATGAAAATTCATGAGAAGGACCCAAATGCTGCAGTAACCACAAGCCCACCATCCCCTCAAAAAAGGAGACGATTGACATCCAAAAGAAAACCTAGTCCTGAGGAGGAAATGGAGAAGGATGATGCACCTCCGGCAAAAAAGGTAAATTCTAGCTTCTTAATTGTATTTCTGTGAAATAAAGGAGATTCTGTATTTCAGTAAATGTTTTGTCTATGGTTATTATTCAACATTCTGTTTTAGGAACATATCTGTTACAAATCTTGTGTAATTTGTGCAGTGTTACCAAGTGAGTGGGTTGGGTCCAGGAGCTCTCTAATTAAATTAGGATATAAACAGTGGTTAATGTTCTGGTGCTTTGTCAGACTCCCTTGTTGCTAATGAGACGTAAAGAGCTTTCCTAAATGCATTATTACAATATACACTATTTATACAATAGTGAGGACAATAGTATGTACACACACTCGGTTACTCCCACCTAAAACGATTGATGTTGATTATTGGCTCTGTGATTAGCAGCTGGTTCTGTTGAATGGTCAAGGGCCAAATGACCAAGAGGCCTCCTGCTGCAGATTAGAATAGTCCTCATTTGTTTGGTAATCCAACTTGGCCAATCTCTTAAATACCTAGAAGAAAACCTGTACACACACTAGATAAATCTCTTATTTGTTCTTTTCCTACAGTTAGTTGAAGAAGTTCAGCAAGTTGAACCATTGAAGAAGGCAGAAGAGGTCATTCCCTGCCCAATATGCTTTAAAGAATTTCCATGTAAATCTTCTCTAGATACTCACCTGGAGATACACCCAGAAGCCTCTTTAAAGTAAGTTTTTTCTCAACTGGCCTCAAGTCAGCTGTTTCCTACTCATAATACCATATAAAGTGGATCTACATAAAGAATGTAGACACCCTAAAGCAATTTTGTTGCTGCTTATTTTTTTTTCTATTTTCTTCTTCATCTTTAACACTCTAAAATGTTAACAGTATGTAACAAGTATTAAGAAATAAAATGTATTAAGTGCTAAATATTCATCCTTAAAAGTATGTATGAGTGGGTGGATCCTTATTTCTGATGGTGATGTGATACTCAAAGTCTTAACTCTTCTATTGATAGGTTGCATTTATCCTCTGCTTGTGTTCTTCTTTTTCTTTTTTTTTTTTCCTGGTTCTGGTCTTAGTTTGAATTGGCCTTAAGTTTCGGCAGAATGAACACTCAGATCTAAAATTCAGACAGTAGCTATAGATGGAATGATTTTAATTTGCATCCCTTGAGTACAATTCTAATTTCCTGTACTGTGAAAATGTAGACACTTGGACTCCAGAAATATTATTTTTGTTAATGGTGTCCCCTTTTTCTAAATCACCATTAGAGCTATTCTATCTATATTACTATAGTACTTGTAAATGATATGTGACACTGGAGTAAACCTCCCCTGTAGCCTGGGCTGCCAGTTTCTAAAAAACAGTAGTTGTGGTGTAGATTAAAACATATCATGCTAAGGATAATACAGTTGACAGCTCAATATAAAAGTATGTACTAAATATAATTTTTGTCCTTTTAATTCATTTCCCCATCAATCCTATAATGGGGAAATAATTCATTTCCCCATTTATCCTAGAGCTTGCCTTTTGTATATGGTTTTTGGATGTGTGACTCCTGTTGGAGTCTTATTAAATCCCTGCTCATGGGTCAGACCAAAACAGCAACACTGCGTCTGGAATGTAAGTGGCAATCTGCCCAATCTATAACCAGCAGCCTTAAAATAGGAAGCCCTAATGATATGGTTTCAGATTTGGGAGTAGAGGGAGGTATGTGTGCATGTTGTTTTGATGAACGTTCTTGCCTATGTATTTTTATGCTGCAAGATGACAGAAGAGGCTTTCACACGAAGTTGTCGGCCTCTTTCCACATTATTGTTCCAGGCATTCTTTTCACTCTCTTTGGGATAAAGGTGTTCCGTAGTAGAGACATGTCAGAGCTCTTTTACGTTTACCAAGTGTGCTTACTGATATGCAGACATGGTGATGACTGATACTCGTAGAGACTTTTCAAATGGAATGAGATCTAGAAGTTCTAAGGGAAGCTAGTCCGCTCAAACGTATCTAATGTTCTCAGGTTTTGTCATTTTGTCTCTGTTTTATAGCTGGTAATTCTGTTTAGTCGGCTACATAATTATTTAATGTTCAGGCTGTGCTTCCATGTTATCAGTGATGTACAGTGATTGTGCTTTGCTGTTCTAATCACAACTCACACTATTAAAATCAGTGTGATCTATTTGTGGTTGTGTGACCTTGTGTATAACACAATTGTTTTGTATAGTAGCCATTAGTAAATCTAAAAGAATGAATATGAAATCCCCAGCAGACATTAAAGAATGAATTAGAATGTGATTCCGAAATGTTTTATGTGTGCTGGGATCACATGTATTGTCTATGTTGGAATACGTTGTGTTTCTAGTACAGTTTGGATCATATGATGAGGCTGGACAGTTGCAGTGAGAGCCCAGCACTTTGGGAGGGAGCAGAGTTTTCTATGCGCTATGTTCTCTGGCGCTGTGGCTGGAAATTCAGAGTGCCAGCCGTGTCAGGACTGAGATCGCTGCCCAGCTTGTGTTGCCTTTGCCTTCTAGCAGCTGAATATAATGCAGCTGTTTGATGTCAGTTTACAGAGACAGGGGAGATGTCTCCCATTCAGACACAGGAGGTGGAAGAAAAGTAGAATAGGAGAGAGTCAAAGGAGGTAAATAGCTGATCGGCTGTAATCTGCTAATTGACATACAAAAGGAGCCTCTTGTATAGTTTTTTTTCTGTGTGTCCTGGGATTTCTGCTTCCTACAGGCTTGTAGTGTACACATTATTATTGAAATGAGACGGCAGCCTTCAGAGTATTAAAGTTGCACTACAGAAGAGCTAAACTGGTGTTAAATTGTAGCACCTAGGGACTGTACGTTTGTACTATAAAGTTAATTAGATCATTAATTGTCTTCTAAATCCACAGGAGACCACAGATGTTTTCACTGTTACATAACTGTTGCTGTCTAATAGGGATTAGACAGATTGTAGGTATACACTTGTCATTGTGTACCATCAACTCAAGTCATTTCTGATGGAATGCACTGAAAATTTTACAAAGTCTCATGAATAATAAGTGTTGGTGCCACCAAAAGACGTCAGATGAAAATAAACCAAAATAATGGTTCCTTGTTTCCCTTTTTTCTACTATTTACACTTTATATATAAGGACACTTAAACTAGAGATAACATATCGATGTCCTGAAGCAGCTTTTCTATTTGTTATTTTATTGATAAATAAACTGAATTTAAAATGGATTTAAATATTTAAGGACCATGTTGCACAGATGTTAAAAAAGTTAACCAATTTTAAAGTGCAGCTCAAAAAGATATCCCAAAAATATAGAGGCGGAATAAAAAAATTTTTCAAATCGGGCCAGATACAGATCATTTCAATTCCATTTTGTAGCTTAGGTATGGAGAGCTTTTAAGCCAAATCTCATGTTCAGGGAAATGTAGTGGGACTTGCCCCTCACCACAACATTTATAAAAATTCTTGTTAAGGATGATATCACATTGATCACATTGCTCGGAGGTAAACTGCAGACTCCAGAGGAATCTGAGCCATGGGATGCCCTGCAAGGAGCCACATATTTCTAAACAGATGTCACGGTGTCAACCTAGACCGATTCAGTTGGGACCACCCAGATAATTTCTTAAAACATGACAAAACATGTACAATAGAAGACCTAAATCCAGGCAACTCATATCACTAATAGGTGTACTAATGATTCTATAAATAATTGTTTTCCTATTGATTAATTTGATGGCATTTGGGTGGGGAGATACAGGTTAAGAGTCATATGGGGTAGCAGATGATGTGCAGAGCTAAGACACTGAGCACTTGGCTGCTTGTAGAACTCTACGATGGATTTACTGCGACCTGCCTTGTCCTTCAGGAGCAGCTTAAATACACGATGCAGGGAGACTTGCTGGACATGGCTGGCTTGAAGTGAGCGTCTTTGTGACAAGGACATGTCCAAATGTTGCTCCTTGATGTCTTTCCATGCTGCTCTGTAGTTTGGCCTTCTGAGTTTGAAGACAAGTCAACAGGTGTTGAGTGCCGGCCTGAAAGGTTTTCATTACAAGCCTCTAGGTATGGCAAGGATTTGTTTTCCTTTTGTGGCACCCGTTATGGGAAAAAGGACTCCAATAATGATGCTGCTTTTAGTCTTGGGGGATGGAGCTGGTGTTGAGAGAGAAGATGCGTAACTGAACTTGTAAACCCAAAGCAACCCCCCTTCCCTGCTTTTCTTCATGTCCTATACCATTATACATTTTGCTTCTGCACAAAATGTGTTGCCGAATGACAATGTAGTAATAATGAAGCCTATAAAGCACATTTTACAGAACTCTAAATTTGTATTCATTTTGTACAGTATGTGTATCTACTTGCATGATCTTAAGAGGCATACATACACTCTCTCACATTTGGATCATTTAGGTGTACTGCAACGTAAGATTATTTTGGCCTGCAAACAGCTTGAACAGATCTCAGTGGTTCATTTTGATACTATGAAAAGGGCTACTTGTTTACTTTTCAGTTAGGCCTGGTTTATGCACTCCAAAAATAGATAGTCCTGTGGTCTATGAGGCCGACTACCAGACTTGCTGCCAACTAAGGCAAGCTTATTAAAGGAATATAACGCACTATAGCACCATGTGAAAATAGTAGTTCAGTTAACATGACCTTTCTCCTTGGCCTCAGATCTTTCATGTTAACGTGTCTAAAAGCTATCTCTGAATTCTGCATTTCATAAAATGGAGTCAAAACTGAACACATTGTGTGGGTCCTTCTTTTTGTAATGTTTATTTGTGTGTGTGCATGTGTGTAAAGACCTTGCTTGTAAGATCAATGTGCTTCTACCCTTAGTGTAGCAATCTTCTGACCTTTCTGTTTTTCCTCCAGGTGTGACATTTGCTGCATTTCATTTCGCACCCACCGGGGTCTGCTTCGCCACAATGCCGCAATCCACAAGTTACTCCCCAAAGACCCTTCAGGGAAGCCTTTTATACAGAACAACCCCTCTATCCCCGCAGGCTTTAATGACTTGGGCTTTACTGACTTCTCTTGCAAGAAGTTTCCTATCATTTCTCAGGTAAATTTTTACCTTTTATAAATGAATTTCCAGCAATGCTTTCAAGTAAGCAATGGGTATAAATTGCTTATAACTATAAGTAGACTTTTTAGGTGTACTCCTCAATAATCTCTTGACTGGTATTCTGTTTGACTAATTCCAGTTTTGTAATAGGCCATGGTCAATAGTTTTAACAGGCCACGTAATAAAATAACTTATGAAATGATGTTTAATACCTGTCTTCCTTTGCAAATAATTCCCCAAACTTCCCATACACTCCTGTCTATGCAAGGACTTTTTCCCAGGGACTACTCATGCCAAAAGCACTTGTCTGAGTTATGTGCTGCTCTTGCATTCAACAGTGATGTGGGATCCATACACCGTAATGGCTAAAATCATGGCTTTGATAGTCCCAATAGCTAAGGCAGTCTTTGCAAACCAGGAAGTGCCTGGTGCACATAATAGGGCTGCTTTTTAAAAAAGAACAAATGCAGGAAGTGCAAAGAAGCACATGAAAGCCATACAAGTGTAAGCATGTGTCATGATTTTATATTTACCATGAGGAATAATTAACACTTTAAACAAAGTGCAAACATGCACTTCTATTTTTAACAGCAAGAAAGCCATTTGAATGATTCGTGAAGAGAACACTTTAAATGCAGCCATGTTTTGTTAATTGTGAAATTTTTTAAAGAAACCGTATGAATCTCAACTGGATATAGTCATGTGTTTATAAGAAAAAATTTATCCTTTATAAACTTAGTATGTGCTTTGCTTCTGTGCCCTATATTGTATGTAAACTGATCTTAGGACTTTTAAAGTTGCAAGTGACCATTTCATTCACACCATCTGTCACTAACTGGACTGTAAGCAGTTAATAAATTAGATCCAGGCTGGATGGGTTTAAATCAATTTTATTCCCAACTAATTATTACTAATTGCTCGGGCATCAGGAATAAAGCTAATCTCTGTGAGGGGGCATGTCTTAGATGTACTTCTTCTCTTGCACTAATCTGCTATTTAAATATGGAGAACAAAAGAAGATGGTCAGCTGTGTGTTTTGTGCAAAGCGCTAGATGTGGTGTATCACAGCAAGACGTGCAATGCTCTTTGGGTTTCTATAGCAGTAAAGGGCTTATCATCCTAATCCTCAGTTCACAAGGCTTTAGATGGCATGTGGACGCACAAAAAAAATACTGGTCTGCCCTTAGACCCAGATAGACATTAACCCATTGACAGCATGTTGGACAAGATATTTCTATATGTTTCTGTTGTCTTGATACATCTGATGTAGCCATATTCATTTGACTTGTATATGTGTGTATGCATGATTATATATTTTAAACACAATATTGAGATGTCTGCTTTTGTCTTTTCTACAGGTCTGGTGTGAAACCAACTTACGTAGATGCATCAGTGAATTGCACAGTTTCATCTGTGAAACCTGCAATAAGGCATTTCCAATGCCATCTGCTCTCAAACTGCACATGGAAATCCACAAACAAGATCAGGTAGCTAAGGGACACAAAACTGATGACTTAAATGAAGATACTGAAGACCAGAAATCTTTTATGGCAGCCTTGGGTCTGCAGCTCACCAAAGACATAAAGACCGACAGTCTGGAGGACAATTCACTGGAAAGTGCCCATGGCTTGCCTATAGGAGCTATAAAGAGCAGCCTACCTCGTGAGCTTGGCAGTAGCACAACCATGCTAAAGTTATCGCCCATAGAAGTATCATCTGTGGGTGGGTCATTTGCAGTACTGCCTCCAACAAGAGAGAACCTAAAATTGCTTTCTCTGCAGCCTTTTCAAAAGGGCTTTACTGTTCAGCCTGATAACAGTATTGTTGTAAAACCAATTTCTGGAGAACTAGCTGATATTCAGCAAATATTAAAGATGGCTACTTCTGCACCTTCTCAGATCAGTCTTCCACCTTTGTCCAAAACTTCTCCTGCTGCTTTCAAACATATGCCACCTCTTAAGCCAAAGCCACCAGTGACCCCTCGTACAGTTGTTGCTGCCTCAACGCCGCCACCTATAGTTGCAAACCAGCAGGCTTCTCCAGGCTGTATCAGCCCAAGCCTTCCTCCTCAAACCTTAAGAATGACAAAAACCCCAGTGGAATCTTCCACAAACACTGTATATCTGCAATCTAGATCTGGAGTGACCTGCAGTTCTTCTGCTCAGAATTATCAAGTACCCACCTCGAATTCTTTGAGTCAGCAAGACCTGAAGACTCAGCTAGAACAGGACAGTATTATAGAAGCCTTGATGCCTTTGCATTTGGAGACAAAGATCAAACAAGAAGGAGCTGAAGGAGATCTGAAATCAGTTATTCCTGGATCAAATGGCAAGAAAACAACCCAAGCTAGAAAAGTATTGTATCCTTGCAGCTTCTGTGAGCAGGTGTTTTCCTTCTCTGGTGTTCTGAGGGCTCATATACGTACTCACTTGGGGATATCACCTTATCAGTGTAATATATGTGATTATATTGCAGCTGACAAAGCAGCATTAATAAGACATCTTCGAACACATAGCGGTGAAAGGCCATATGTGTGTAAAATTTGTCAGTACCCTTTTACTGTTAAAGCAAACTGTGAGCGACACCTGCGTAAGAAGCACCTAAAAATCACCAGAAAAGATATCGAAAAGAATATCGACTATGTATCCACAACCAAATCTGAAATGGTTGATGCTCTCTGTTCACCAGACACCATTTGCAAATGTTGTGGAGAGGACTTGAAAAGCTATCGTGCCCTTCAAATACATATGAAGAGCCACACCAACTTTCAGAAAAAGAAGCCTTTTCAGTGCAAAGAGTGCGGCACTGCCTTTTCTGCCAAAAGAATCTGCATTCACCACATTCTCAAACAGCACCAGCATATTCAAGAAAAAGAAATCGAGAACCATGTGTTGTGTGGTTCCTGTAGTCCAGAGCAAACTAGCTCAGACACTCCACTTTTGGAGGAAAGCACTTACCTCGATCGAAAGGCGACCACATCTTATTTGGAACCACAGAATGGATTTCTTCATGGGGGGATATCTACTTTTAAACTTGAATCTACTGCCAGTTTTCCTATGGAGTTTGATGAGCCCTTGGACTTTTCTCAAAAGAACAAAAATCCCACAGAGCTCCAAATAAAAGAGGAGCACATCTATGACATGTCCGTTGTCTCGTATGATTGCTCCATGGAACCAATTGACCTTTCCTTGCCTAAACATATAAAAAAGGACAAAGATGTCTTGCAAGTGCAAACAAAAACACCAGAGCAAATTAGTGGCCCTATTGGTCAACTGTACAATTGCCAGCCATGTCCAATTACTTTAAGTGCCAATGAAATCCTAGAGAAAGCTGCAGCTATAACACATTCCAAATCAGTGAAAAACCCTGTGCAATTGACTGTCCCAGTCATTTCTCCTGCTGTTCTTGGAAGTGCAACTATCCTTCGCCCTTTGAGGCCTAAGCCACCTCCTCTCTTGCCAAAGCCTCCAGTCTCTAAAGAACTGCCACCCCTGGCTTCCATTGCTCAGATCATTTCTTCTGTATCTTCTGCTTCTACTCTACTGAAACCAGATGTAACACCCGCTTCTCAGGCTGCTACCAACAACTCATCAGCCACTGACAAGTCTGTAGCACCTAAGGCGACAATCCAACAGAAAGAACCTGTGGTTTCAAGCGACACTTCCCTAACCAGTCAAAATTCTGCAAGTCCAGCTGATGTCAGTACCGCTGCTGCTTTAGTCATAGGCGCAAAGAAAAGAGGCAGAAAGAAAGGAACAAAAAATAAACCTAAGATGGCTGCTGGTGTAGACCTGGAATCAAGTGGTGAATTTGCAAGTGTCGAGAAAATGCTGGCCACAACCAACACTAACAAATTCAGTCCTTATCTGCAATCAACTGAACACATTAAAGATCCTGCCGACAAAAATGGCACCAGTGAGGATGAAAGAGATAGTGGTGAAGAAAAAAGGGGAAAGAGAAACTCGTACTCTAACTCCTTACAAAAAATCACTTGCCCATACTGCCCTCGTGTTTTTCCTTGGGCCAGCTCCCTGCAAAGACACATGCTTACTCACACAGGTAAGAGACTTTACCATAGGCAACCTACATTTGGTTTATTTTGTGTATGACTATATGATTTCTATGTGCCTGTTTTTTAAATGATTTGATGGTTAAATATTAGTCTTCTACATGAAGCTGCAAAATACATAGTCTGTGTGGATAGATAAATACGCAGATCATCCTTCTCTAACATCTGTCAGTATGTTCTCTGACAACACAACTGGGAGAAGCATCACCTGATAAGTTTCTAGTGGTGTGCCACCCCATAACACCCCATTTACCACCACCATTTCAGACCGTCGGCGCTGCTGTTCAAATTCAGTAACTATTGATTACTGTAACCAATTGTCTAATTCCATGTGAAGATGGTTTGGCTAGTTCTCTTTGTTACAAAAAGAATGCCTTGGTTTCTCCCCCTCGTAGTGCTGAAAAAGAAAGCATAAACACCCATCATCACATATTCATATACAACACAATAAATTTAAATAAGAATCTTTCAAATAAGATCTTTCAAACATGAACATTCCTATTTGAATTTTATAACCCATAACAAGATGGCTATGTTTAGGAAATACACAAGTCCGTGTTTTGTCTGTTAGATTGGCTCTATTGTATCCCTGAATATTGTGATTTGACAGAAAGAAGCTGTGGTCTCATTCTTGCAGTACAAGGGGGAGAACATGGATATTCATGTAATTAGTTAAAGTGGGATCACATGACTGCTTGGAAGTAAGGACTGGTCTGTGTGATCTCCTAATGAAGATTTAGCTGTTAATTAGCAGCAAAACGAACAACTTGAAACAGATTAAAGCAGAGTGGGTTTTCATAATGCTGCTTTTGTGTCCAGCCTAGAGAGGCTCTCTTGTTCTAAAGGGTATTGTTGCCCTCCCTTCTCTCTACTTTTTTTTGCTTCAACCCACAAAAGCCCTGACTTTTGTGTGCAGTTATTTCTAATAAATGATTAGACAGTCTAATTTATCTATCCCCAATCTATCAGATGCCACTGCCTGACAGCCTTGATTTATTTTTTTATTTTTATGAAATCAAGTCAGCTAAATATTTTGTTTTCTGGTCCAGGTCAGAAGCCCTATCCTTGTGCACAATGCGATGCCTACTTTTCTACCAAATCTAATTGTGAGCGCCATCTTTTACGCAAACACGGAGTTGCCAACCTCTCCTTGAGAAGAAATGGTCTTCTGGCCCAGTCTAAAGAAAGTGATGCTGGATCAAACGATAGCACAGGTAGCACTTTCAACTAGCATATGTTTTTTATTTCTTCTACATTATCTGCACATAAGAGGACTTGGTGCTTGTTACATTTAGAACAAGTTTTGTAGACTCTCGCCTCTTCAGTCTATCATGAATTCTGCTGCTAGACTCCTACTCCTCCAACCGCTCCTCATCTGCTGCTCCTCTTTGAAAATCTCTACACTGGCTCCAAATTGTCCAGAGAATCAAATTCAAAGTTCTGTCCCTTGCTTTTATAGCACTTGACTCCTCCTGCTCCACTTCATCTCCAAGCTTCCCCTAACTGCTCCTTTACCGGCCTACTAATGACATGTGCGTCTTAAAGACTTCTCTAAGGACACTCTCTGGAACATTCTATCTTGTCCCATTAGACTTGACTCCTTAACACTTTCAAAAAAGCCCTGAAAACCCACCTCTTCAGTCTGGAATACCCATCTTCTCATTGGTAACATCACCGCCCTGGCAGTCCCATCCCCTTTACCTTTTGTATTCTCTGTTCACCAACCTTGATTGTAAGCCTGATTGGTAAGGGTCCACATCTCCTTCTGTGTTATACATACATGTGATGTTAGCCTGTGTTGTGGCACTATATATAAATAAAATGTAATAATATATTATGCATTTCTGCTTTTGTGTTTCCCAGTGATATGTTTATGTGCTAAATGTGCACAATATATGGAACAAAAAAATTATAAATTATATTTAATTGTGTAATAAGCCTAAAAGCCAAGTTATCAGTTTTGTTGTTGCTGATTAGCATGCAAAATTTACTTCTCTGGGATTAAACTTTAGCAAATTTGTTAAGTGTCTCTCCCTTTTCTTTACAGATAGTCAATCTGATGCAGATTCATCAGCGGTGGAAGCGGACATTCTAGACCTGACATCTGGTGACAGGGAAAAAATAGAGCAAAATGAAGTTTCAGAAAGCGAGCAGACATCCATGAACAACCAGGCTGAAAACCTAACACTAGACAAGGAGGAAGCCAACATGGAAGAACATGAACAGATAGAGGATGATGCTGTGAGCAACAAAAGTCTAGATCTTAATTTTGCTAGCAAGATGATGGACTTCAAGCTGTCACCCAATGAGCAGGCTACCAGCAACTCTTGTGATATTTGTGGGAAAAGCTTCAAATTTCCTGCTACCTTAGGTAGGCACAAGAAGGCACACTCATGTGAAAGAAATGATCAAGAGAAAAGCCAGGAACACGAATACAAGGATTTATCACCTAACAACTGTAACACACCTAATCCGGATCCTTCAAATGAGGCTGAGGACCAGGAAGAAGAGCTCCCAGTTGACCTAAAGATTTGCAAATCTCCTGTAGAGAGTGAGCTAGTTGAACACAATAAAGCAGACGGAGAAGGGGTATCGGAAGAGAAAGTAGATAAGTCTTTGGACAAAAGTGATGATGACAAAGACTCGAAGAATGAGACTAAAGGAACTAAAGCTGACAAAAGAAAGAAGATCTGCACTGTTTGTAGCAAGCGTTTCTGGTCCCTCCAGGATCTTACACGACACATGAGATCACATACAGGTTAGTGATTTTCAAAGGGTATCTCTGTTTACAATAAATTGCATATGCACATATTTAGTAACCGCAACCCTAGTCGTTTTTTGGACTACTATTAAGTGACCACAAACCTATTACAAAACTCTATTAACTTAGGGCTCTTTTACACTATATACGAAAAACACTTTGCAATAGAATTTGAGTTTCAATAGTATGCGTTTCTATTTAATCCTCTGGCCGTTTTGCCTGTCATGCTTTTTTTTTTTTTTTTTTTTTTTTTTTTTTTTTTTTTTTTTTTTTTTTTTTTTTTACAAAGTAATCCAAGATTCTCTACCCTCCCTCCTGCCCCCTTCACATCCTTGGTATCATTGATGACATCGGGGGTATAGGACAGAAAACTGACATTGCCTCCATAACATGGAGGTCAATGGCACTGAGCCACCCCCCTTGCCTCTTTTGGTGTCATCATCTGCTGATAGAGATAGGGGAGTATCCCCTAGTATAAATTAGGGGGAGTTTGCAAAGTAAGGAAACTTTTCCCAAACTACACTTGAGGCAAAAGCCTAAGAGATTAAAATCCTTAGAAGTTTAATTGCAAGTGCAGAAATTCATAAAGGTTTAAACACAACACACTGCATGCAGTGTGATTGGTATACAGATTATCCATTATTTGCATAAGGTGTGAAACAGTACTGATTCCTAATCATTGATTTTAGGTTGACATATAGCCAATACAGGTATGCCTTCACTACCTTCAATCTAGAACAGAGACGCATAAGGGTGACTCTTCACATCTATATGAATTAGACAATGCCTAATTTTTTCCCTTCCTTTTCCAAAACAAAATATTACATTAACTTTAAATGTATAAGTTCTTTTTGATGTATTTACACTTTTGTCTTTATTTTAAATGCCTGTTCTTGTTTTGTAGGTGAGCGGCCTTACAAATGTCAGACATGTGAGCGCACTTTCACTCTAAAGCACAGCCTGGTACGTCACCAGCGGATCCATCAGAAAGTAAAAGATATGAAGAGCCAGTGCAAGGACACTGATAGAGAGGAGAAACAGCTTAGGGGTGAGGAGGAAAGTGATGCAGAGTCCCTGCAGAGCAGCACGCATCATATATCCGAAAATGAATGCGACACACCATCAAGTCTCAACAGCCCCGCTGTAACTAGAAGCAAAAAAAGTTCTGCCGAGGAATCATCTCAAAAAAACGATGCGACTTCTGGAAGTGACAGCCCTAAGCAAGCTGGAGGGGCCGATGGGAAAGACACAGACAGTCGCAGAAGCTCCGATCGTAAAACTGTACAAAGTTCCAACAAGGAGTCTGAAAATAGTGCAAACACACCTTTGGTGTCCGAGGGGTCCTTGCCTGCCGTAGGCACCAAATGAGCCACAGAGGCGGAGGGCTTTCTACCCTCCCAAATCACATGTACACTTGATCCACTTCAAGGACTTTTTGACAGCTATAGGGGGGATTATGGCAGGCCATATCATGTGCCATAACCTTCAATTCAAATGCAAACTTTACATGGATTTTGAGTGCCTTACTACTTTATTATATTTTGCTACCACACTTTTTCAATTTACAGTTTTATATGTAAGAGAAATATAAGAGAATTATTCAAACGAGGACCTTTTCCAGTAAAGCGTTATCATTTTTTCTTTTATGTTTGAACACTTGTTCCGGCACACCAATCACTGTCTTTCCTGAGGTGGACATTTCAAGTCATGGAGAAAGCCATTCAGTTTTAAAGGCAATAACTGGAAAATCAATGAAATGAATAGAAATGGTTTAATAGAAGACCTCTTGTTTAAGCCGCTTATGAGTTGTGGACAATAGTGGAACGACCTTTATCTATGATGTGCTGGATGCGTATATTCATGAAATCTATGGTAGTCGCTGCAACCAGGAAACAATTAAATCTTTATCGCTTTGAACTGTACAACTTGATCTACACACAGTGTCTGAATGGTGTTACTGTCTAGTAGTTCTACCTCGGATAAACACACAGAGGATTCAGTGGAAACGTTGCCACCCATGGAACTGTCCACCCCTGCCTATGTCTTGATTCTGTTTGCTTGAATTCAACACCTTACTAGTCTTCTGCAGTTTGCAGAACAGTTTGGGCAATATTTGCCTTTCAAATTCTCCCAGGTCATTTTTGACTCCTGGTTATAATAAATATGTATAAATAGAAAAATCTAGAGGTTTTTTTTTTCATTCTTTAAATGTTAGCCTTTGGCAGTTCTCTTGGATTGCACCATTCCAGCCGTGTTCTCAATGAAATAAAGAGGTCGTGCGCATTAGAGTAAACGCAGACTTTGATGTGTCCTGTCATGGAGGCGGAGGAGGGCAGAGGTGGACTGAGAACAAGCAAAGAGTTCTGTCTTCCAGCTTCAGATGCCTTAACCAACATGTCATGACCATTGTGTTACTTAGGCGGGAATGTACTACTGGTGAAAAGGAGAAAAGCTACATTACAGTTTGTGCTATGGGCTACAAGAGGAGCTCTATTAAATAAAAAGCGTGTATATAGATCTAAACTGTGTGTAAGTTGGTTATGTTTGAATGTGGATGTGTGTGTATATGTATATTTTGCATATATATCTACACACAAATACAAATGTGTATGGGTTGTTATAAAGAAGCTCTCTACTGTAACTGTGCAATTTGCCCTCTGCAGTTTGTTGCAATCTCCAGAATGTTGAACATGTTAAACAACATTACTCGTGCCCTTATGCTTCCCTCTATATGATTCTAAGGCAGTTTATAGTTTTAATTTCTTTTATTAAAATTTTTGTCCCAGGCCCGCAGGTGAGCCATGAGAATAACGGCTAAATGGGTATTATGTATCCAAATAATGTCAAAGGCTGCTGTTATTTCTAGAAATGGTGTATTGTACACAACGCTTTTTTTTGTGTATTTACTCCCATGTGTTTTGTAAACTGTGGTCCGTTCACGCAGTCCGCATTTGGTCTAGCAGGCTGCAGTTCCAAGAACAGCCAGTAGAGGTCACTGCAGAGCTAACAATGCAATGTATATGCATAACAATGTAATGTATAAACATTTCATTAGCTCTCATTATACAATATGTAAAGTAGCAGGAAGATTTCACAACCAGCTATTTTTCAAGGTGGGTAGTTTGTACTTGGAGGGAAGCAGATTTTTAATTATTTTTTTAGACCACTGCACCAATCTTCTCTAAACTTCAGCCAGAGTCTGAGCAAACTTGAGAGGGAACACTGTCACCGTTATCTGTGCAATGCCTGACAATCAAATGAAATACCAATAGAACAGAGCAGCAGCTATGGCGACAAATAAAATGTAATTATATGTAAATTTAATATATTTCACAATGAGATGAGCAGTGCAAAGATGACTCGTTCTGACACATGAAAAATCTGAACCAGTGGTTGCAGGTTTATTATAAATATATTTTTTTTATTAACCAGATCTTCATATCAATCAAAAATGAATTCAGTAGATCTACTCCCCCGGAATTTTAGTCCTTTTTATTACATGTTGTGTCACCCCGGACTATCTTGTATGTCTCCAACTGGGACATTTGTTAGCAATAATCAAAAACCGCATTGAAAGCTTTATTTAAATCTATTTGTATCCTGATAGATAAGGTCTGTTATTTTTTCTCTTAACAGAAAACAAATCTCAATCTTACATGTATTATGAGTTGTTCCCAGACTTTTGTGTCACTTTGGTATATTAAACTGTGAAGTATACACCATGATTAAACTCTGGGTGATATGTAGATTTAGCTTGCATGTTCGGCTTATTTTGTGTCTTTTTTTTTTTCCCTTTTCTCTTGTATTCTTCTTCTCAGGGCTTTGCAATTTGAATTTTTTTCTCTATTGTTATTATATATATATATTTTTTGTCGTATCTGAGCTTAAAAATGAATTGATAAATCTATTTAATAGTTAGGTAATGGAATCACTACAATGAGCACTTGACTGTGAATGCAATAAAGGCCCGGTCACACAGATGGCTATCTTTTTATATAGCTTGGGCTACACAACAGTCGTAATTCCAGCTTCACAATGATTCTTGTTTTTCTTCCTTTTCCTTGTCAGCGCGAACAACATTACTGTTTGGTAAATACATCCCATGAATGAAACCTGAAACTACAATGAAAATGTAGATATTCATATTTTTCTAAAGGGAAATTAAACTGCTGCTATGCATTATATACAAGACTGGTCTATGCCACATGAACAGAGAATCACTTTTGTTTTGGTACTTGTATTCCTTCTTTTTATTCAGCTGTACAGTACTTCCAAAATCAAAATAAAAAGCTGTTCTGTATCAAACAATCTAAGCAATAAAATGTTATATTTAAAATGAAAATCACTTTGTGTACAGTGTTTCTTCCATTTGCCCACATAGTAGGAGCGTCATGCATAAGATGTACCCATAGTTTTGGAGAGCAAATTAAG
Source organism: Ptychadena robeensis (assembly GCA_036250615.1). NCBI lineage: Eukaryota > Metazoa > Chordata > Amphibia > Anura > Ptychadenidae > Ptychadena > Ptychadena robeensis. The sequence goes on along the minus strand of CM070036.1, from coordinate 66,790,660 downwards.
AGGAAAAATAATTACATATAGAGTGAGTGTACAGCATGTTCTAGCAAAGTGTGCAGTGCTGGAACACTTCAGAGAGACTGCAGATAGTTACTCTGAACTCCCTGGGGTGGAAGGTGGCTGAGAGGAGAGGGGCTAAGAGCCATTTAACACTAGCCACGCTAGTTATTAGTGTGCTAACAGACACATTAGTGGTTACACTACTTCATCAGTTACTGGTAAAAAAAAAAAAAAACGGCACTTGCGTCTCCTATACACTTGTGCTGCCAAAAATACATGCTGCAGGGCTTTGTGGTAAGGTTCTGCATTACTTATTACCATAAAAGCAAACACAGGGCCAGTGTTAAAGGTTTCCTAAGGAAATCTAGGTTGTGGTAATACCAGCAGCATTGCATTGCAGTACTGTAGTCCAGCGTGGCTAGTGTGAGATGGCTCATGTACCAGCAGGGAGTTCTAGAGCTGAAACAATGAGTATATTGATATTCACTAGAGATGGTCGAATTTTTCGACTTGCTAAATTTGTGAGCTGATTGCAAAGCCCCTGAACATGGTATCCTCACCAAAATTGCTGGAGATGTAGAGAAGGGTTGGAGGAACATTTAAAAAAAAAAGGTTTGCTCTAGCACATGAAGTTTTTGCATAAATTAAGTTCAAAGTTAAAGTCAAAATTCCGATTTTCGAAAATTTTTACTTGACTTTGAACTTAATTTGTGAAAAAACTATTTGTGATAGAGACATACTTTCTTTTTTGGAGTGTACCCCCAGCCCTTCTATACATCTCCAGCAAGTTTGGTGATGATACCATACTCAGGGGCTTTGCAATTAAGTCGAAACCGGCGAAATGGTAGAATTTTTGAAAAAAAATTCGACCATCTCTAATATTCACTAGGAGTAGAGCCACCCAGGAACTAACATATGGAGACATAGGGCTTGCTTCCACTTGAGCGCTCGGCCGGGATTAAAACCGTGGGTGGTGGCTCAAGTGGAAACAAGCACTTAGTCTTCACATGTTAGTCAATAACACCCATTCATTTGAATGGGGTCACCCCTACATCCGCGATGGGCTGCGGACACGATCTGAAATGTGGCTTACCGTGTGACCGATCGCGGCCATAGAGGTGAATGGACACCGTTAAAAATCGCGTCTCCCTTCCATGGATTTTTAACCAGTCCATTCACTGTCTATGGGCATGATCAGGTAGGAAGTCGTGGGGTGGGACAGGACATCTTGCCACACCCCACCCCTTCCTGCCTTCAGGTCCATGCCCCTGGTGTGTGTTCATATATATATATATATATATATATATATATATATATATATATATATATATATATATATATACATATTGTGACAGGGTGTCCTAATATTTGCAAGGGAAAGTGCTGGACAGTTCATATATTGCACCTAGGTTTAGGGGCTTCTTGCAGTAAAGGCTTCAGGGAAACAGTATTTTCTGTGAGATGGTTCAGAGTGAGAGCCGTGGTTTAGGGCCCTGGAGCCAACCAAGGGAAGAGAAGGGAGGGTCCCTTGGCCACCAGGTCCAGGATTTGCTCACACAGAGTTCAGGTGTGATAAGAGTAGTCAGTTGCTGGCTGACTGGGTGTGTGTGTGTAGGGGAACCTGCACCAGCTTGCTGGAGACAAGCTATGGAGAGCATGGACTGAGCACTCAAGGTACTGTGAGTTTAGTGTCTGTATTGAGGTAGACTACACGAGTGAGGCAGCTTGTCGTCCAGCCGGGCTGTTCATTTGTATGAAGCTTTGTTTTGTTTTTGGACTTTGTTTAACTGGCAATAGAGCCTGCAGGGGATGCCTGAGTTTTGCATTCAAGGACAGTGTTTCTGCCTGATACTTGTGAACCATGATCCCTGCAGCCCACGAGCGATTCCCCAACTTGCCACAATATATATATATACTGTATATTGTTTAGCAAAGTTCCCATAGAGCTCCCTAAGTACCATAAGTGGCACCGCATTATGTTGCAGGGGGGAAATTTTAATAATGTTTAGATAAGGTAGATAAGATGCACAGAAAATTATGTACTATGAGGAATGTTAAAGTAAACTATCCAATCACAGAGGACCCTGCACTACATACTCTAGGTCAGACATCATCCCTCTTATTTCATATTCTAAAGGAAGATTTTTGAAGTGGTGGTACTGCAGTCTCTGCGACCTCCAAGCACTGCGATCACATGACAACACAGTGCTGTCTGTTTCTCTGACTGCCACCAGTCTGCTGCACATCATGAGACATTCTTTAGAAGTGAACACTGTGAACTTTGTTTGCAGACTACATTTACACTTTAATGTAAGCTTTGTCCTCATTGGCCATCATGGACGAGTTAACCTTGTCCATTCAGGTACCCGGCTTTGATATTTATAGGCACGTCATAGCCCAGTGCACCAAAATCCCATTGGAATTTTTGGTCTCCATTAAGTGTTATAGACGTGTTAGCATCACCTTGTTTAAAAACACAGACGTCAATTAAAATATTATAAACAAAACACAAATATACATACATACTGAAATCTATCATACAAAAAGACGTATTTTTAGAGATTTTATCATTCAAATGATACCTTTTTATTAAATGTATCTGTTTAATGAGTTTTTTTGTGTTTTCTTGTTAATTTAATAATGAAATGTAACTTCTTTTTACAGAATTGTTTCTTTCAAACATGATTATATTCAGGATGTCTACTAGACCCTTCTACGGACATACTTTGGGAAGTTACAGGCCTACAACATCAAAAAAGCCAATTCCATTTAAGCCTATGGTGGGGTTTTGTAAAGAAATCTAGACCTCAGTGCGGTGTGCCAGTAAGGTTATTATGGACACAGTGCAGTGATCTCTCTCTATTTATTATAGACACAGTACAGGGATATCTCCCTATTTATTATGGACACAGTACAGGGATATCTCCCTAT
>CM070036.1:66771352-66787632 GCA_036250615.1 Ptychadena robeensis | reverse complement strand
TCCATATTTATTATGGACACAGTACAGGGATCTCTCCATATTTATTATGGACACAGTACACGGATCTCTCCATATTTATTATGGACACAGTGCAGGGAACTCTCCATATTTATTTTGAAACTGCAAACAGTGCCTATCAATAATAATAAATAATCCCCAGAAGCCAAATTATACATGAAGCGGTAATGCTGAAGTACTTTAAATAAGAAAATAAAGTTTTATGTGAAAAGGAAATTGCAATACATTTATTCATATAAGAAGCCGTTGTTTTATCACTGAATGATTGCCAGAGGAGTAAGACCCAGAACAAAGGGGTACACCATACCATCAGGCATGGTATATGGAAGCAAAGCCTTCCCAGGGGCTCCCAAACATTAAATAGTATAGCATGACACGTCAGTAGTAGTTGTAAAAGCAGATGACCAGTGTTTGTCTTCTGCTTAGGGTTTTTGGGCACAAGAACAAGAACATCCTCTTTACGGAAATAAAGGGAAGTTCAGGTATTAAACTATTAAATCTGAAGATACTGAAATATTGTCTGTGACTGAAAACTCTACCATAATATTGGGAGCCCAAAAAGGGGTGGGGGGGGGTCTACAATTCAAACCTTAAGAATAAAAAAAAATTCCATAGCAAATAAAAATGGTCATACTTTACTGCAATTCAATCTGGCCAATGACAGTTGTTGGTAGATCTAAAGAAAATTGTAAGGAGTGATCTAAAGGTGTATGAGGGGTCTTTAGTTATACAGAAACAAGAGTTTATTTGAATCTTTTTAGCATTGTGCTGCAAATTTGCTGTAGAACACTAGGTGGCGCTATAATACAAGGGCGAATCACTACATTCAATGAGCCCCATTCTGTATTACTGGTGAACGTGCCTACTCATGATCTCAATCAACAATTCACAGATAGTACAAATACATTCTTTGCCTTTCTGATCATTTATGTAGAGAACATAACTAGGAAAGAAAGATGCACATCAATCACAGGATAACATCAAAAGACCTTACAAATATGTTGGAGAAAATAGGTAGACAAGTACTTATATTTGCAGCAAAACACGTCTTATATAGACATCATTTGGAGTGTGCTCAACAAGAAAGAAGCCCCAGTTCCTAGAAGTAGCCAAATTGCAGTTCACAAAGCCACATGGCGTCAAATATCTTACTGGACAAATGTTCTCAGCTCTGACCTATACAAAGTAAAATGTTTGCCCATAATGTCCATGGGGTGCGAACATCATAATATGGAGGTGTATATAAAGGGTGGGCACCACTAAATAATACACAGAATGCCTACAGCCCATATATGCTGTATATAGATCGATCATAAAAACACAAATAAAATGAAGCTCAGGCTTAATGAGCTGGGTAGGCTAACCTTGGGACATTAGGTAGACCAAATGGATGACAACAAGGTACATGGCAGACAGAGCATGTATCTGACATTATCTTCATACATCCATTGTAAAGCAGGGTACACACCGCTCGATATTGGAGCCGTCTGATGTACCCTGCAGCAGTGTGATGATGTCCTCACTGTCAGATATCAGTGGAGCTGTAGAGACAGCTCTGCTCTCTCTCCAGCTCAGCCAATGCTTTGAGTGGAGACCCGCAGACAACAGACATCGGACCCATTTAACGGTCATGTCCAATATCCCAGTTTTTGAGCGGGATTGATTGGTCCCACTTGAAAACTGGGATGGCTTCATATGATATTGTCCAGATAGATGGCCGCTCAATCTGGCCCATATTTGTGTGTACCCTGCTAAAATCTCATCAATCATATGCTTGAAGTCATAAAGGCAGGGGCAACCACATGTACCCAATCTGATAATGGTAGAAAGTCCACCCCTCAGATCAATGGACAACCTCCCCATCCCTGGAGCCCACCTTTTTCCTAAAAGGGAGAAAGCAACTGATTGCTACATGCGTACATAAGTTAGGTCTGGAATTTGAGGCACTCCACTTTTAGTGTTATATATGGATATCAGTCCATGCTAATGGTAAGAAGGGTATTGTTATTGCAGCTGGTCCACGCTCTTCTTAATCTGAAGTGCTCCCAAATGCACGCACAGCTGAAAGAGTACCTTGGGTCCAGGTTGTATAGTATTGGAGGTGCTGCTGTTTACTTTAAACACAATTTACTTAATACAAACACACAAAAACAGAAGTTGTATGTTATACTCTGAACAGTGGTGTGCTTTGTTTACTTCCAGATCTGTGCAGTAATCCAATATGAACCTTTGAGTCTGTGTGGGAGGTTACTGTAATAAAGACTTGGCTCTGGTGCTGCCCCTGGCCTTGTGAAGGTCAGTCTTTCTTATATTTAACCCCCTTGTGTAATTTTCTACAGCAGCCTGTAGTGGGTCCACATGCTCAGTTCACTCAGCTTCTATATGCAGAGGTTTTGTGCAATACACCAGTACCTACTTTCACAACGTAACAGCTAGGCGTGCAAAAAACTTAGTCTCCAAAGCACTATTTGGCAAATCATTTCTTACGAATTATCAATATCAGCATTAACAAGATACGACCCAAGAATGCATAATCACTACTACCAGCACAAGCTGCAGGGTTGGAGAGTTGAATATTGAGAATTCCTTTCATACATCATCAGAAACACCCTACTAGAATAATACATTGCCATTTGCAGGGGTGCACATAAGGGGTACCCTGGTACTCAAAAGGGGCCAAAAACTAGCTATGCGTACCTGCATTATTGTTCCAAAGCTTATATGCATACTAACAACTTGGAGGCACTCCATGTCTGCTAAATGCTAAATGTATACAATTTATGTCACTTGGATAACTGCAAAGAAATATGAATAACTAGGACATTGGGAATGTAAATTACGAACCAAAAACAAATAAAATCGGACTTCTAAGGGTGTTGGAGATTGGGGGGTGAAAGTCAGTATATCAAAGGGTGAAATCTGACAAGAGAAGAGCAATGCGTGACAGCTGGAATATGACTATGAAAGGTTGACATTTGGACTGCAGGTAGTCTCAGGGGTTAGTTACTAAGACAGAAAATGTAAGGGTTGTACTACTGAAGTATGAGATCTGGGGGTTTAAACGTGCTGTACTGTAAGATTTGCATTTGATCCAAAACCAGCTGTTGGCTTAAGGATGGAGACAGCTAATCAGAGGATCAATCTGGAACAGGGAGATCTATCTGCAGCAGAATCTACCATGCATGAGGCTGACGCAGAGGACAGTGAGGGAGACAGTGAGGAAGCCCACCCTACATATGGGGTGAGTACCAAACACCATCTCCTGGTACTCATCTGAGGAGTTCACTTATAAAGTTATATGCATCCCTGGCCATTTGAGTTTTGTCTTTCAAAAGTACTCTGGCACAGTGGAATCCCAAGACATTACATTTAACTTCCTCCAGCAGTCTTCTAAACAGTTTGGCAACATCACAGGTCCTTCTTCTGCAAGGAGAGTGCATCAGGTCCTGCACACCACTACAGCTGTTCAATATATACAACTCAAAACCCAGGATGGCATAAGACAAAGAAAAAGCATCTATGACAATTATGAAGACCATGAGAAAGATATGCTCAACTGTTGAGATCTGGGCTGCTGTTTCAGATTTATCATGAAAATATTGTTTAAGTCACACAACCTACGTGAAAGAACTGTATTTTTCAGACCAAAAGATGCACACACCAAAAGTTGTGGGAAAATGAGGCAGCGTTCATCCAGTCAGACTCTTGATTGGCCGGCCAGGACTATGTGATGCTGCTCAGTGCCGTGAAAGGCAGCCCATCGCGGCAGGACAGACACACACAGTCAAGGCAGTACATACTTACATTTTCATTAGCCTTGCTGGCAGCCCTAGAGGGGAGAGACCCATGCAGCTTCCCCCTACACACCTCTGTTCCCCAATTGGGATGAATGCGCAAACACTTAAAATATTTATTTTTTCCTGCTCTAAAACCTGGGTGCATCTTATGGTCCATAAAACACTAACTGTAAATCTGATTTGTAAAATGTTCAGCATTCACAAGAAATTAAATAATAAAGGTTCAGAAAGAGAAATCAAACTAACAGCACATTAGGAAAAAGTATTTGTTTTTATTTAAGAATTCATTCCTTTGTACACTTGCAGACAGATGGTTTAAAAGACATTGCCCAAAGAAAATAAATCCACTTCCCGGTTTTGTACAGCCATCTGCCCACCCACTTGGACGTTTTTTTTTACCAATTTTTAGGACATCCTTTTTTATTTTTAAAACCCTTTGTATAATATTCCACAAGACCACTCATTACCCAAACCAAGATATCCATAGTGCAAACTTCTTCTTGAAGTTTAAGCTTAACTACACATTGGTGAAGATGGTACAAACGCTGCAGACAGACAAGTTCAATGCTTTTCCTTCCCTGTCACTACATGTGTTATGCAGCAGAGCAATCACTGTTTGTGACCAGGCCTCGAGATCACAGGCATAGGATATGAGCAAAACCTTTTTTTCAAGCAAAATAAGAAAAAGAGAAAAAAAAAAAAAAACAAGGCCATATTTCTCACAAAAGGCAAGTTTAGGTTCACAGAAAAACATTTGCACCATCAGATGTAAAGGTGCAGCCAATGATCTCATAGCTCTGTTCCCAGAGCTACAATGTAAGATCCTGATAGACGCATTGTATTAAAGATATTCTGGGTGTAAAGTTCTTTGACACAAAAAAAGTTGGGAGGTTGTTTTGCATGTTTGCAGTCAATGTTTAATGAGGAATTTGTTTCCCACTCCAGTTTGCCATTATGGATGTGAAATATTATCCACCCAGGTCCGGAGAAGGGAGCACTAGTGGACAGTATAGATTGCTGAGCACAAAGTCTGTTTGTTCATTCATCGGATCCTGCTGATCGCTTCTGGGCTCGCTTACGTGGAGATCTTCTTGGGGAAGTTTTGTCTATAAAAATAAATAAATGAATGAAAAAAAAAGACAAAAAGAGCTTTTGCAATAAACGTAATGCAGATGGAATGTTAAAAAATGCAGGTGTAAAAGAAAAATGTACTCTTGAGATGGATAACTACTGGGGCTACAAAACAAGCGTACACTCGGGGTATACTCTCCTATCCTCTGTAATTCTAAATCTCGAAAGACTTGCCAATTGCTTCCGGCACTGCCTTTTCACGGTGATCACTGGCTCTAGACTTGCTCAGGAAACTTCTGTTTCCAGCAGAGGACCCCAACATTGGATTAGTATATCTTCTTCCCTCTACCCAAACTAACAAAAAATGCATGCAGTGGGATAGATTCACTACAAGGGGTAGTGTACATGGAATTAAGCCTTGACTGTGTATTTGATTTACAAATATTTCTGATTTTGTGTCCAGCGTTGCTATAGACTTTGACAGAAAACATGGGTATGCCATTTAACAATAGCATGGCAATAAAAGCATCATGACACAGAATGCCGTTTTCTGTGGGAAATTTGTTTGCCTGTGTAGGACTTGCTATACACACTGCCGAACTACCAAATTACATTTAATGACAGAATTGACTGAAGAATTAATTGGATACAAAAACCACATGAAAATGTAGGCGTTCAAACGGTAATTAAATGAATGCCAGTTGTGTTAAGACACAAAACCATGCCCATGTACATACACACCACCTAAATATTAGTTGTGTTAAGCACACTGTTAAAAAAATCTAATTCAGTTATGATTTTTCTCTTAATCAGATTAATGGCCACTGGATTATGTTATAATCTATAAAGTGGAATTCTAGCCAATTTTTTTCCCTTCTTCCTATACCTGGTTTGATCCAATGCCAGGTTATGGGCTTATGGCCCAGTGGTGTGATCACAGTTAATATTTTAGTGTATTAAGAGCAGAGGGGGTGGGGGTGTGTGGCAGAGTTCTACTTTAACAGTTCCAGCACTCATCAACAGAAACATACACATTGACATACAGGAAGAACAAAAAAAAAAAAAAATACAAAAACCAAAAAGTCTCACCTCGTCTACTTTGCACTGAAGTTGCAAGGAAGCAAAAAGACAGATAGCAAGATGTATTAGAGGAAAAAGGCAATTACAGGACAGACGGCAGTAAGAAATAAACACAATTTAAGAAATACTTTAGAAAACACATTAAAAAAGGTAAGGCTCATTAAAGGGATTAAAATAAAAAGATGCTTAGCATAGGGATATTAGCAGGATGACTGAGAAGGATTGGTAGGATAAAGCTTATACAGGGCAAAGCCAGAAAAGACAGTTTCAATATTTACTTTTACACAAATGACCTGCAGATGTACCTATGTAATAACCCACAATTTCCCCCATTATGATAACCATGTACAACCTGTACCAGCATTGAGAAATTGGCCCAATTGGTCAGTGCAGCAATTTTGTTCCCCCCACGTGGTATTTTTGTATTGCCATATTTCATGTCATGTTTCTAGACCTGACTGATTGCATCTTATTATATGTGGCTGGTAATCTTCTTAAAACACAATGAATTTAACAAGGGAACTTGTACCCAAAATGTCACACAGAAGACCATCTTTATGGCCCATTACTACAACAGCTGGAGGGAAAACAAAGTACTTACTGATCTGGCTCAAAGTCTCCGCAGGAATCCAGCTCATGTCCACATCATTTTGGTTAGAGGTGCCCATCTCCACTTTCTGGGCTGGTCTTTTCCTCTGCAGAATAGAGAAACCATGCATAAAACCAAATATCCATCTATCCAGAACACCGTCATATCCTGAACCTAACTGCTGACCCTTTTACAGTATAGTGACCAAGTATTGGATCCTGCCACCTGTGTATTTAGGTGCCAGTTGGCAATCCTATGCCATAAGATACACAAAATAAATACAATTGTTGGATTTTTATCTTCCCAGGCTCCGCTCATCTTTTTTTACTTAGGGCCCATTCACACGATCTGCATTTTTTAAAGGCATGCATTTCTGCCTATATACAAAAATGCATGCTTTTTTACATCACATCTGCGTTTTGAACAAATTAATGAAAAATAAAAAATGCATACAGCAGTGAGTTTTTAAAAACGCATGCAGAAACTCTGCGTTTTTAAATACGCAGCGCATGCAGTGTGAATGGTAACATTGGTTGTCTATGTAAAGACGCAGGCATTAAAAAAACGTGCACATTTTTTAAACGCAACACATATAGTGTGAAATTGCCCTTAAAGACTAAAGCGAATACACAGAAAATAACAGTAACACTAAATCTCACTAACTTCAAGTCTGCAGACCACAGAATAAAGTATGGTCAATCAGATATCGCATGCAAAGCGGACCACACACACAATGAAAAACATGACATGTGGTGCCTTCATCAGCAATGTGATAAAAGACAAATCATAATGAATGCCATGTTTGTGATGCCAAATAGTTTTTGGATTTGCTTAACCTCCCTAGCGGTTGAGACGAACCCTGTTCGTTCGGCGAACAGGGTCCTCTCAACCACAGGAGAAGCAGACAGCGGGGAGACCCTATGCCTCCCCAAAAAGCTGCAGCGGTTGTCTTTATCGCTGAAGCATTTCCAGGGTTGCGGCACTGCCCCGATCGCGTCACAGTGAACCTCCATGTTAATGGAAGAGCGCCGGCTTTCCCTTTCACGCAGCTGGTGTCAGTAATGACACCAGCTGTGTGAAGAGCTCCGGAGAGATACCGGAAATGAAAGGCAGTGTACTGTGTACACTGCCTCGATTGCCCGTATCGCGACGTTTACAACGGGCAGTGCGCTAGGGAAGTTAGGCAAATACAGAAATCATTGTCTTTTTTTTAATTCAAGAGATAAAAGCAACAATAAAAAGTTAAAAAGGCAACAATAGTCAAAAGATAATTCTGATACCATAAAGCACGTAGTAATTTTCAGAAATAAGACAAAATCTGTACATACCTTTCTGGACTCCAGAAGCTGATGCAGACCAACAATCACAAGTAAGCTAAGCCCTCCGAGGAACAAGTACATGAAGATCCTAGAATAAATAGCATTTAGAATTAGACATACCTAAGGTGGTGGTTGTGTGGACAGAGTAATGAAGGCAGACGCATTATTTTTTGTATACAAAGTATAATGTAACTTTTCTTGTAACACACATAATGATGTCCTGCCTGATATCAGTGCTCATACCATGCTGGTACATCCCTTTCCCCCTCCAAGTACGTTTAGTACATTTACATAGGGCAGTGTCAGATTACAAACCCAAAGATTATTTTCTGTTTCCCTTAGAAGGGAGATCTAAATCATGTCCTCTATATATGTGCAGACACAAAAGTATCGTTTATAAACTCACGTCTCTCCATCTAGACCATCTTCTCTTTCAATAATGGTGACAGTCTGGTTGAAAACAGCATCCTGGAAAGCATTTCCCTACCAAATGAAAGAAAAAGTATGACAAAATTACTTCAGATTTCTTGATCTGCAAATCTTAAACAACCTTGTATAAAATCAGCCCTTTATAGTAGCTAGAACTTCAAATAATTGGATTCTATATAAGAGCAGCTGAAGGCAAGCCATCCAACATAACAGGCAATGGCAAACATAAAATGGCATAGTTAAAAGCACACTGCACTAGACTATGAGTTTACCCACAGACAGAACGCAAAATCTTGAGAAAGCTGCAAAGTTGGGGAATGATCCCTACAAGAGGTCTTTTGATAGAAGAGGATGAACTGCATTATTGCTTATGCCAGCAGAACTCAGAGCCTTGCTGGCATAAGCAATGAAAAGAGATAGATGAACAGCCATCTATCCCTCCCTCTGTGTCCGTTGGAACTGCAATCTGGAGCTTCCACAGACACAGGCACAGAGGGGAGGAGAGGAGCCGTCGGCTCCCCTCCTCCTGATCAGCGAGGAGGTGACTTAATGTGCTGTGAGTGTACTGCTGCTAGTGACATCTACTGGCTGAATTTGATATTGCATTAACCCAATTGTTGTGAAAATATATATTACATTTTTTAAATAAAGATAAAGGACACCATTCACAGACATTAGACTGATGTTGGTGTTCCTACACAAAACGATGAAGAGGCTTCTTTTAGAACTGATTTTAAGGACTGTATTTCTTGACCTATGTAAAAAACTAAAAACAAATGTACAAAGTGGATTGTAGTACATTACCCATTATTACCAGTTATCTTAACAGACCTAAACTAGAAGTGTTACTATACATCAGGTAACCATACATTTTCATTTGAATTCTAGGCATGAGAACACAATTGTACATTCAGAAAAAAATTCTAAACAAAAATCTTACATTGGCATCCTTATAGTTCAGATTGATAACCAGCCCAAAGGGACGACCACCCATTGGCTCTGCAGGGATGAAGGAGTATTCAAAGGTGGCTTGTCTTTGAGGAGGAACAACAGTGTTCAGCTGCAAAGCAGTGAAATTCTGAATATAAAACTGGTAATCTTGAGGATAACGGAAAGAAGCATCCAGTGATTCAACAATGAAGTCTTCGGTACCCTTATTAGTGAAGCCAACCAAGAACTTCACAATATCATTAGCAGGGAAGTCTGAAAAACAGATTATTTTGTACAAATTCAGTAATAGACCACTTTTACATTTCACAGGTGAATATCAGGAAATAGCCTATGAAATTCTGGTGGATGTAGCAGCCTCATCTATGGTGCATTGACCTACACATAAGGATACATAATCTAATTGGATATGCTAGAACAGCAATATTGTCATAGTAGACCTGCTAACACTTGTCACTGTTCGAGATGGAGATGCTTCCTTACTTATTGACTTAAGAAAATGAATCATAGGAAAAATCTAATTTTTTACAGTAATGTCTGCTTATTCTGTATTATAACTTACATTTGAGGAATATATACACATTAATGTCTATTTCAGATAATACAAGAAGTATGATGATCAGATAACTTTACAGGAATCTTCACATTTACGGTAAATGTACTTACCTTCTCCTTTTACAAACAAAATAGTGGTGTCAGCATTTGGAGAGGCCTTTGGTTCACCAGAACTTAAATCTTCTTCTTCCTCCTTTTCTTCTGCCTAATGTTCCATAAGTAAATAGATTATAATAAAACCATATAGAACTGTAGACAATATAACTATCTTAATTAAGACATAAAATACCATTACTCATTTTAATAAAGATATATTTTTAGATAAACTAAATAGATCATTCTATCCAATATACCACAGCTTCCATTAGGGAAAACTTGGCCCATATACCAGATTTCTGAGCCATTCTTGGGCTTTAAATAGCATAAACTGCAATCTTGTTCCAATCTGCACAAAGCTCCAAGGATTTTTATAAAAAGGAGACTTTACCTTGATGCTTTCCCTCAGATAACAGTGCTTACGCAAAGCTCCAAGGAGTACATGTCAAAGGTTTCTAAAAACCAACTGTATGGCACTTTTACAGAATTCCAGGCTCCTAAGTGTATGCTTTATATTAAATGTAAACCGTATATATGAAATACAAAGATTTGCTTTAGAGCAAAATATAAATAAAACACTGGATTCCAAAACATAAAGTAGGAATCAGGGGGAAATGTGTGCTGTATAGAGTGAATGCAGAGAAGAGATTCTTCACTCTGAGCGCCATTGTACCCACCTCCCTGGTCTCTCTCCCTCCCCAGAGCCATAAACCTCCATGTTAATGGAGGGGGCGCCGCTCTCCTCATACTGCCGGCATCTGTTTGACACCGGCGGTGTGTAGAGGGCTGGGCGCAGTACAGTGTACTCTGCTGTACTTGCGGGGGAAGCGGCTTTTCGTGCCATTACAAGTGGGGCGAAAAGCTCGTAACGCCCAGAAGGTTAATAAGCAGCCAATCATCAAAACTATTACCAAAAAAGATTCCCTTGCCCTTTGCTTTTACTTTTATACTGTGGTCAACATACAGCAAAGCTACAGAAAAGTAACATGCCAGGGCTTCGGAAATTATGATAAGGCACAAGTGCTAGGTGTGCACTTAAAACTTAAAATTGAACGAGCATTGGACAAAGCTCTAAACAGCAGCAAATGCTGGAAAAGCAATTATTAAAAAAAAAAAAAATTACCAGATCTGTCGATTCATCTTCCTCTACTTCAGCCTCATCATCGTCATCTTCAACAACAGAGTCATCAAGGGCTTCTTCATCTTCTGTTGCATCCTGAGCAGCAGCAAAGGGTCCTGCAAAGAAAATATTGTTAGGGATACGATACATGATTTTTACATGTTACAATCTAAATACAAACATTTTGCAAAAAAACAAAAAATCGAAACCACTCCAACAATTTAACACCATCACAGTAAGAACTGTAAAGCAGTTACCATGTGCACACTGCATTATTTGAAGGACATCCAAGAAAGTCAAAAAGAAACCTTCCAACTCATGCCAACTGAAGATACCTGCCTACACATTTATAAAAGGCAGAAACGGAGGTAAGAATATTCAGTAATATGTCTAGCACTAAAGGAGCACACACCTAACTGATCAAAACTTTCACTGCTTCCAATATCATGTGGTGGGGAACGAAGATACACATATTAAAATTAGTGGCGAAGCTCTGGCATCTCCAGCTTAAGTTTTAACAAATGTGATAATATGCTCACTATTGTATAAACTACAACTAGCACATGGTTTCACCATGCTCCTTGGGGTACAGATTATATGCACTCCAGGTAAAGATCTTGGAGAAAGCCAATGGACTTCATGGACATCCATAAAGTGAACTATATGGTACTTTTACATACACAAGTCAAAAAGAGCAAACTTTGTGACAGTGGAACACAGATTAGGAACTTTAAGAAGTGATGCTAAGGGACAACCAGGAAATAATGCAGGTTTAATGGATTCTCCAAGGATGGACCAAACTGAAATTACAGACTACATTATTCTATTTGGGATATTTGGGACTATATTGCTATACACTGTGTAGTACTCCTGAACTCTTGTGTTGGACAGACCGGTTACAGAAAACATCTGGGAAAGTTCCAGCTGCTGAGGTTGAAGGTAACTGTATAGTTATTACATACAATGGCTATAAGGACTTTCTTTTTATGCCAGAAACAGCCTACGTCACATTTTTATATTACCATCTGTATTAACGGGGAGAATTACTATTTGTTCCAAATCACAAAAACCAAATCCAAAGTGAAGGTATAACCACATCCAGGCCAATGTTTATACTTTGTATCCATTTCTGATCCATTAAAACAATCAGATCAAAAGTAAATACTGCAAATCTACTTCAGACTGATTGTAATTAACCAATTGTCCAGCCCATAATACACTAGGAAGGCGCACAATACTTAGGTGCTACCAAGATGCAGTAAGATTAACAGTGCAAGTTAATGCAAAATTGCACGCAGCAGGACGTATTCATCAACGCAACGGTGGGCCTAAGGTGAAAAGTTTCACTCTAGACCCACGCTTGTGTTACAGAAAAAATTCTGCAGTATGCAATTTTAGGAATACCTCTTTTCCTTCAAACTAGCCCCACAATTGGGTAATCACCAACCTGCAATGCCATGCATTAGAGCCTTGCAGTCTTGATTTTTTCCAGAATACCTTAAGTGTCTCCCATAAACTTGTATGGGAGACGCAAGCACAGCATACAAATTTTCAGTCAGTAACAGATGTGGTTAGTGGTCCATTATAGACATAAGCCACAACTGAATCACCCTTAGGGCTTGTCTCCACATTGGTGGCAATCCACCGACGGATCATGACCATAGAGAATGAATGGACGCGGTAAAAAAATAAAATAAATCGCATCCATACATGATTTTTGACTGCATCTATTAATGTCTATGGCTTCAGCCGCCCGCATTTCAGACCACGGCCACCTGCCTGAGTGGGGACAAGCTTATAGACATGAATGGAGGCGGCCGTCGGGCAAGTGTGGACAAGCCTTAGGCTAGAGCTCCACTCTGCGCTGGGACCAGCTGATGTCCACACAAGCCTCCGTTGCGTTCCTGTGGACGCGGATTGCCGAGTTGACATCAACGTGATGGAGGCTCGGCCCAACGGATCAAGGACTGTGATGGGCTGTGGAGAAAGCACTGCCAAAGCTCCATTGCGGTCAATGAGCGGCTCATGCACTGCAGTAAAGCATTCAACGCAGGGATTTTAGAGCATGTGTGTACTGCATCCCAGAAGGGTCCCGTAAACTTGCTATTGTCACCCAAATTAATGAGTCTTTGGTGACTTGAAATCTAGATTGTGTATGAGGTTCTCATCCAAAGGGTACCCATACTCAGCTTACTCCATGAAACTTACTGATATATTAACCACAAATTGTGAAAGCAAACCTATATTTTTCCTGTTGTTCCCAATAGAACTAAAAAAAAACAACAACACAATAATAAAGGGTGAATTACATCCAAAAATAAAGCCCTTTCACCTTCAAGTACATGCCAAGTTTAAACATTGCCCAATAGGTGTACAGCTCTTAGAGACAGGGGTCTACTTACACATAACATGTGGATCGCTTCCCATAACCTATCCAGACCTATGCTATGTAGCCATATAGAAATCCAAAGTGCAGGCAACCCCGATCCCCAGTCTCATGTGTACAGGGAGGAGCCAGAGAATGAATGAGCAGCAGACGCAGAATGACACGTCAGCCATAGGCCTGATGTATACAGAGCAGAAAGCACAGCCTGACACTGACCTGACATGGCTGCCGGTATGTGCTGCAGTAGCACCGGGGAGGTACACAATACCGACACTGCCCGTACTACACACAGACAGCGAGACATATCCCACACACCTACCGGGAAGACACACACCCTGGGGTGCCTACTACACACACCGGGGAGAAGTAGAACACACAGCTAGGGACACATGCTGCCAATACAGTGGCCATAGGAAAGCCACACCAGGGAGACAAGCAGCCAACATAAAGCCATACCATACTACGGGGAGACATGCAGCCATTACCACACTACACACCAGGGAGACATGCAGCCATTTCCTTCTGCTTAAACATGAAGCCATGCTACACACACCGGGAAGACACGCAGCCATTGCATAGTACACACACCAGGGAGACAAGCAGCCATTACATAGTACACACACCAGGGAGACAAGCAGCCATTACATAGTACACACACCAGGGAGACAAGCAGCCATTACATAGTACACACACCAGGGAGACACGCAGCCATTACATAGTACACACACCAGGGAGACACGCAGCCATTACTATACTACACACACAGCAAGGCGTGCAGCGGCCGTCCATGTACGCCGCACACTTCACACGCAGCTCACGACTCCACACACGTCAGGGCGGCTACCTCACCTCTGCCATTGCCCAGCAATGTGACCGGGAAGGCCAGCAGCAGCAGAAGGACCAGGTTGCGGAGCAGAATCATGTCGGGTGGCCGCTGTACGTCGTTGCCGTCGAGTCGGAAAGAAATTGAAGTGGGTGGAGGGTCTCTGTCTCACCGCCTCCTGTACTATTATCAAGACCCCTCAGTCAATGGCGACGTGATACGTATCCTCCAGTAATGGGCGGGGCCAGGTAGAGGCTTAGCACTAAGAGCCGCCTTTTCCGTGTGGTGGGGGAAGCGGACGTGGCTATCCCAGCTACGGAAGGCAAAAGCTACAGGGTTAAGGAGGCGGGTCTTGTGTCAGTCAAAGCTAAATGACTGATAAGATCACCAACCAATGGAAAACAGCCGAATACAGGCTCTCGTACAGAGGAGGAGCCTTTGAGTCTTGACGAGCTATAAGCGCTAGAGGTCGGCGCTCTCCGCTCTCGAGGAGCGCCATTTTGTTGTAGGTATTTTTCAATACGTAGGCTTGGTCAGAGTCATGCGCATTGCCAACGGGGCAGAGGTTATCCATGGCAGGCAACTCTAAAGCGGACCTTGCACTACAATATAAAGTCTGCCTAATGTATCTAATGTATAACACCACGTGATAGTTAACAAAATGTCACTCCTCCCAGCCTATATGTGTGGTCGGTAGTATAGGCTGATGTCATTCTCTACATTTCTGAAGCACCTTCTCAGTCACAGCACAATGGTTTATTGGGTACTTAACTTAATGTGCACCACCTTGGGGAATCGTTCCCTGGCTGATCCCCATCCAAAGTAATGGTGATCGAACAGGGAAATACCGACATGTCAATTTCCTGTTCAAACGATTTTCCCATTGAATGGTCAAGGTTGCATTTGCTTCCCAAGCAATCGATCGCCGGGAACGTGATTGTTCGGTAAACAAACAAAAAATCAGCCTAGGTATGGCCGACATTACACAGTGGCAGTGTCAACCAGCAGATAGAGAGATTTTTATTATCATTTATTTATATATTACGCAGCACTGTAAAATAAAATAGAGTTGAGACACAACACAAGATAACACACAGGTACAGGATATGACACAGGAGGAATGGAGGACCCTGCCCAGACAGGCTTACAATCTAATTGGTTGGGGAACAGAGTATACAATGGTAGGTACAAAGGTAGAAGAGATGTTAAATGGACTACTTATTGTCATCAAGTATTTATACATGATTACAAAACTGTATATGGACAGAGACCACTCTAATTCCAAATCTGGGGTGGTTTACTTCTGGGACTTTCACGCCACACAGATCACATAAAAATGTTCATAAAAAGGCATCATTTTATTAAGAACGACAAAAGAACAAACATAATAAAATCCAGGTTTTCCACAACCTAAGAAATGGTCATATATATACATAAGCTTCAATTTAGATGGTCAAAGGCATTGATCTCAACGCGTTTCGCCCCGACATTCAGGGCTTCATCAGGAGTTGTGTTCTGGATTCAACAGTCAACCTAGAAGCTGGAGTAAGGTCTACCTCCTGAGAACAAGAAGAGACATTAATATACAGGTCTCACTGCGGGTATGTTAAAAAGTCATGTGAGTGACCCAATCCAAATGCATCATGGGTCCCATTTCAATGTCTATTATATAATTAATTGGTAGAGTTGTAAAATAAACATTATATCCTTAATGAGTATATAGATAATATTGGGCAATAGTCCGGCTGAGTGATTTTGCCCACATCCCATGTTATATGCAATTAGAAAAAGACAAGTTGGTGAACCACACCAACAGAGTGAGGTGGCTAGCCTCTTGGGACTTTAACGGCAATAAGCTCAAGATTGAAGCGTAAAGGTCCATACGGTAAAAATAGGAAATGGTTTATTCATTTTAAAACCAATGGGTACATAGTAAATTAGTATCCTGAACCAAGATTATAATTATGTATTTCCAACATATAGTATACATAGCAGGGAGGGGGGTTAGCCCCATGTTGTTGACCACCAGGCAAGAGGTGACCCCACTGG
>CM070036.1:66746296-66761457 GCA_036250615.1 Ptychadena robeensis | reverse complement strand
TGTGTGTGTGTGTGTGTGTGTGACCTGCATGAGCAAGTGTGAATATAAACTTAAAACTGCCAAGATTTAAATTAGTTCTGGTTTTATTTTACCTCCAGGGAGACCAGGAACAGGTTCTAGTTTCAGTCCAGAATCTGTTACACCTTCTCGTTCTCTCTCTTTTCCCCGAGCAGCTTGAGATCTAAAAATATTCAATAAAATAAACGAACAAAATGCTTGACATTAAACCAAATTATAAACCATTGGCTTGGAAGTAAGAATTCTTATGACAGTGAAACTCTAGCCCCATCTCCCTTCTGGTGCATTTTGCCGACTTCATATAATAAGGCCCAGGACTAGGCAAAGATGCCACATCTAACAGAACAGAACGTTTTTACATTTATTTTTTTGAAAGCAAAAAAGGTATGGAACATGGAGCTTGACACCCACAAAAGAGGCATGCCAAAATATATATATTAAAAATAAAAACTTGAATAACTTAATTATGTAAAGCATTACTAAAAGTTTTAACTTAAAACAAAACCTTGCAAAGGAAAAAAAACTACTAAAATTTAGGGGACAGCACCCATCCAAAGTAATGTCCAGCACACAAAGGGTGCCCGCCAATGAGCTGAGGGGCCAGCTGCAGTGTGATGATGTCATCAAGCGGTTGTCTGTCCCTCATCTAACGAGGGAGAAATGGACAGAGTAAGGCTACCCCATGACTTAATTCTGAATCATTGTTTAAGTGTGCCCCCTTCAATGTAACCCACCTTCCCCACTTAACGTTGAGTCGACGGCCATTAACAATTAGCTTGTTGAAGGACTTCTCTGCTGCCGATTCTGCCGACTGCCTGGAAGCAAACTGAATGAAGGCACACTGTTGTCGCTGAACTACAGTAATTGTTCGGATTTCACCAAACTGGTAAAAGTGATTCCTGTGTAAAGTAAAGAAGAGTTCATTATTTTGTTTATACATGCAGCTATAGAAACATTGAAGCTTTCTAAACTTCTAAAGAAGGTGGGAATAACAAACACCTACCTGAGCTCAGACTCGCTGATATTGTCACCCAGCCCTCCAACATATAGGGTTGTGATGCTCTTGTCTTCTGGAGGGTCTAGACGAGGCATTGTTGAAGCTCGTTTTAATAATTTATCTGCTACAGGGTCATTGATACCGTAGTAACGGTCTTTGATATTTTGATCTGCAAGAGGATCATCAGGATCTGTTGGCTTCTCATGCCTGGAGAAAGGAGAAATAACCAGGTCATAAACAGGTTAGTGTAATGCATTACTACACGTCACTTACAAAAAAGCACAATGGGAAAGGGAATATTATCATCCATTCAGAAATGTAATAGTTAGGTCATATATCCACTTGAAGACTCATCTATTATGACATGGCACTACTTGCTATGTTTGTATTTACCTGTATGGACACTCCTCTCCTCTTTTACATTCTCCTTTCACCCAAAAAGAGCAGATGTGGGGACGGTTACGCTTGTAGTAAGGGGTGGTACGAGCCAATTTTAATAGCATGTCGCTGCTTGATGTGGCTTTGCCTAAAGCACCAACTGGACGAGTGCCATCAGAATTTAATATCTAAAAAGACAAATTAAGTTAATAGATATTAAATTATCCGCAAATGCTGTCTAAAACAGTTTCCTTTCTTTATTGTAAGGTACAGGTAATATTTTCTAAAGATTTCCTTAATAAACCTGGTCAGTTACATCAGAACAGATTCAGTCTTACCTCTCGCTCCATGTTGTGAGTGTAGTATTCTTTATTTACATCAGACCTAGGCATTTCATCCTTCAGGGAAACTCCAGTATCACGCACTTGTATTGGAAGTCCTGTAAACATCATTATAGTAAATTAACAGATCATACGTTTTATAAAAAAGCACATCACTATAAAATGTGCAGCTATGTGAACTCAATTCTGGCACACTCACTTCATATTAAATGCATTCATAGATACATAGAGTATGATATTCTTACATATGAGTAACTGAAACTTATACAAATGTTGAAGAGATGTCACTCACCATACTCCAGATCTAATAGACAAGTCTGGCAAACATTTTTCAATTTGCTACATGTCTGGCACACCTCTGTCTTCTTAAAACGCATACGCACTCCCGGACACCAACGAAAGACTGTAAAAGGTCGCGCACATATCTGAAAAGAAAAAACAAGTTAAAAGCTAACCTGAACTGAGGTTGAACAAAGTTGTCTAAATACAAGAACAGAAAGCTAAAAGCAATCGTATAGAATGTAATATTCTGTGGGCAGGCTGAAACATACCTTGCATTCCTTTCCATATTTCTCTTTGGTCTGGTGGGAACAAAAAATTGGCGTTAGACTTAATAATAGAGGTGCACCGATTGCAAATTTCTTGGCCGATTCAGGTTTCCGATTTTACAGTAAGTGCGACTAGCCGATTCTGATTATTTATTTTTGTTTTAAAGAACTGAAAGCATATGACATGGGTCTAACTTTTATTTTATAATAAAATAAATATTAAATGTTTAGGAAAAGGGCCACCTACACTTTTAGCTCACACATAAGCAAAGGGCCACCTACACTTTTAGCTCACACAGGGTGTCACCCATATCACACACCTCACCACATATCCTCACCATCACGCTAGGCCATCCCTCACATTCCCTCAGCCTCATCCCTACTTCACTCATACACTCAAACTCCACTCACTCATGCTTTAGTCACATTGCACACTTTTTTTCTTCACTTAAAGGTGTTACTCTCCACATTCACCCCTAGTTGGTCCGTGATTTATTCTCCTTCCCCCCTTTCTCTTTCCTATCCCTCCCCATGGCTCCAATTTCAACCCCCTTGTTTACAATTTCCAGACTCAGTGGATTTTGACCTGGGACCTACCCGCCCTGATTGCCCCCCGAACAGTGCTGCGCTGGACCGGAGGTGCCCTCGCCCGGGAGCCCACAGATTGCGCCCTAGTGGGTATTGTTGGTGGACTCTGTCTCTATTTAAAGACAGCACCACATGATAAACATGTCTATGCAATACATATCACCCTCCAGATAATATAATAGGACCTCATGCCTATTTTCTCTTGCATCCCCAGTGACTGATGGTTCTAAGTGGCCTACTGGCCTTCATATGTCTTTCTCCTGAGCAAGCGAGACAACCTCGCAAAACGCGTCGAGACTAACAACATATGAACATTGATTATATTGTTGGATCATTTTTTGTTTATGTCATATTTGGAACTCCGATTACGTTTCTGTATAAAACTGACTGTTTTTACATTGTATTTACAATTATTGCCTCCATTCGGTGACCAGGGGCTGTTCCCCTGATCACACTGGGTGCAACCTTTTCCTTTTCTATAAATATTAAATGTAACAGGATATTCTCACAACAAAATAAAGTGCGTTTTAAGGCATAAAATAAGTTCCGGTGCATGCTTACGTCCATCTATCTGGCCCATATCCAATGTTGCAATCCCTGTTTTTGAGTGGGACCAATCAATCCTGCTAGGGATATGGGACATGACTGTAAATCACGGCCAATGTCCATTACTTCAGAGGGGTCCTTTATTCGAAGCAGAGAGCGGCCGCACAGACTACAAGTATTGATCAGCTAGCGGCGGGGGCTGTCACTGCTCTGTGTACGAGGACAGGGGGGGATGCTGGCTGGGCTTCCTTCTCTTCTCATGCAGCGGTCAGCCATGTTGTCAGAAAATCTCACAACACGGGAACTGCATGTTCTGCATGTGTCCCATGTCCCCATCAAACGGCAATGGATGTGCACTTTGGTACACATTGATTAGCGTTCGACTGACCCGCGATCAATCACAGCGTGGCGACGTGATTGATTGCACGAAAATCTACCTGTGTATTCCCAGCTTTACAATGATCATGCTTGGTGATCGCAACATGGTGACGCAACTAATCACGAAACGATCGTTCGTTGATCGCTTGGCATTAAGTTACGTCACCATGTTGCGATCCAATGTTCGTTAATTGCATGGGAATAGACCCTTGTATGGCCAGCTTTAATCCTCTGCTCTATGCCAAATGTACGCAAACTGACGGAGGGAGGAA
The DNA here is from genome assembly GCA_036250615.1 of Ptychadena robeensis. Classification (NCBI taxonomy): domain Eukaryota; kingdom Metazoa; phylum Chordata; class Amphibia; order Anura; family Ptychadenidae; genus Ptychadena; species Ptychadena robeensis. The sequence goes on along the minus strand of CM070036.1, from coordinate 66,757,391 downwards.
ATTCTATTTGAATTATAAGGATACATCTTCTACATGTGCTATGATTTAGAGAGAAAGTTCTGCTACCAGGACCTTGTCTCTGCTGCTGGGGAAGGCAGAGGGGAAGCCAGGGCTCTCCTTCACAGCCCATCCCCCTAGAGTGATTGGTAAGAGAGGCAGCAGAGGGCGTGCCTCCCTAGAACTGCCCCTGGCTGGCTGGGAGGAATGTATCTAGTGTTCCTGGCTGCATGCTGATACTGTGAGTGACACTTACACCGGTCAGACTCGCGATCCTCTTATTGCCAGCCAATCAAAGGATCGCGAGCCTGACCGGCTGGCAGATGCACCCATGATAGGCCAGTCACCGATCTGGGCCGATCATACCAAAAATCGGCCGATTTCTGTCTCTGGCCGGTCAATCAGTGCATCTCTAAACAATAACAATCATACTTAATTATCCCAAGGGCTTCTCTACATATACAGGTATTAACAGTTCTGTTGCCATGTGAAGTTAGTCCTTCCCATATCATTAGTTAGTTTGCCTAGGGAGGTAAAACATTGGGAAATATGTGTGTATATTAAGTGTGTAATGAGCATGGAGGGACAGCACCAAATGCCAGTCTGATCCTGTTTTTGATAAACACTTATATTTTCTAGACATTTTCTACATTAAAATGTAAATGTAAAAACAGCTCATCAATAGCAATCATTCCAATGAGAAGTTGATATTTGTATCCTAAAGGTCTGCTGTCTTTCACCCTGACACCCCCCCCCCCCCCCCCCTTCTATTTGCTATGGCTAACATATTTCATCTGTTTGTCAGCTACAATATCAGATGGGAGATCCCAACTAAGCATGGGAACCTAGCCTCATAAGAGGTAGCACTACATCAAGCCAATATGTAAATCAACTTTATTTGCTTGTGTTCTAGTGAATGTTTTGCTAATCATCCAACTGGCTCTTTCATTTCTAAATTAATCAAAAACAAGTCATATGACTAGCAAAACTTTCTACAGAAAACTTCAGGAAGTCCAGTTGCAAGGACAACTACTTCAGATATTTTATGATCAGAACCATCAGAGGTATATACCGTCCACTAACTTCTACAACTGGCCCATCAGGAGGGATCACTGGAGAATAGTATAGTTTTCGGCCTACGAGGTGATCCAGTGGGCCAGGATTTGGATCATGAAATTTGATTAGCTTATGCAATTTTTACTTTAGTTGTAGAAGAGAAAAGAACCCAAGTCATCTGGGAACTGTAGAGGAAATCTAATCTTCTCCGACAAACTCCTGGTGACAATTTATTTCAAAAGCAGAAGGTGTACACTTTAAAATAGGACTATGGCAAATCAAGGTACAAATTAAACCACATCAAAGAGTGTTTTGTGCTTGCAGAACTATAAACCATTACCGTACACAGTTGACAATCAAAGTCAGTGTTCTCCCCAAAGCAGATTGGCCGGGCGGCCCGCCCGGGAGATTTTGGTCCCCGCCCGGCACACAAGTCCTCCGCGGCAAGCAGCCTGAACGGCGGCGCCTCCCATTCTTCAGGAGCGCGCCACAGCCACTAAAAGACTCCGGCCCGCGGCACACTACCGGAGCCGCGGGCCGGAGTCTTTCAGTGGCTGCGGCGCGCTCCTGAAGAATGGGGAGGCGCCGCCTGTCAGAGGACTTGTGTGCTGCCGCTGGCCGGCAGCCTATCAGAGAGGCCGCCGGACCGGTGCAGGCGGCGCGATGACGTCATCGCGCCGCCCGGCTGAAAAAAAAATCTGGGGAGAACACTGAAAGTAAATGTATGAAACAGAAATGCACAGGCCAATTACCATAACAATAAAGGAGCCACGCCTGTTTATATAAATAAAAGTGGTCAATTGACAATGCCAGTTCTAGGTGGTCAGGTTTGGTTGCACATGAGTAGCTTTTATTCATGGGATATTTACAAGACAGTTTTTACACTATAAAGCACCATCCACATGGGTGTTCCTGGATACCCAAAAAGTGCAGCAACCCAGATGACACGACATTAAGCATCCCCTGGTTGTTTTTCTGGCATTCGTCTGATAGGGATAACATGGGTCAGTCTCTGAACATCTCCCCGAGCACCTGCACTTTGTGAAAGAGACCATATGGATTGTGAAAGGGCCTGTGTGAATGGTGCACAAATGTACTCGCTAATCACATTAAGAATTGCTTACCATTCGGATATATGGATTCTCTCCCAGGCATGTCTGACAAAGTATTGGGAAGTCCTAAAAAACACCAAAAAGAAATATTTACATATATTACTATCTTGCAGCCTGGAGGATCCAACACTCCAGACATGGCGGTGCACGAGCAGGCAGGAAAGTAAAGTATTTATTTGGACTCGATTTAGGTGCGTTGTGTATACAGGTTTATTTTTTGGGGTTTTTTTTTCTTTCAAGTTTACATCCACTTTATGAAACCAGAACATGGTCCTGTCTTAGGGCAAGTTTACACTAGAGCGATCGGACAGGTTTTATATTGCTTCACCACGTCCGATCACACCCATTGAAACTCATTTGTCAATTTCCATTTAAGCAATTACGCGTGATTTAGTGGGCTATTTTGACTACCACGTTTTTAATCGACCATCAAAAATTGTGTCCCTATTTGATGTCCATTCATGGGCGCGTCCAGGATAAGGAAAGCGCATCCGATCACATGAAAGAGCATGTTTAATCATGTGAAAAATCGCATGCAAACGCATCCTGCGATCAGCCATGGACACAGCTAAGCGATTATAAACATGTCCATCCACAGCCGATCGTTCTAGTGAAAACAAGCCCTTAGGGCCTAGGTGCGGCCCTTTGGGCATTGTTCGGAGGCCCCCCTTGGTCCTCTACATAGGGGCCCCCAAAACCTAACTGTTAATGCATAGGGTATAGTGACTCACCTGTGAAGTGGTCTCACTTTGGCAGTCCTACATCAGTAAAATTGTCAATGTTGATCGGGAAACCAGGCCGCTGCACCCAGGGGGTCCACTGCCTGCTGCGATATGTCGACAGGGGGGGAGGGTCTAGATCGATGTCATGTGTGGCCCTTTAGTGGAGTCGAGGGCCGCACTTGTGGTCCTCCATATCTACTCAGTTGCCCACCCCTGCCTTAGGGTGATAGAACTAACTTGTGGAATTGCCACCCCAGGAGAGGGAGTGTAATATGACTACTTAACTTAATTTCCCTCATCCCAAAACATGGTAAGAGGTGGAGTCAGAGCAATCGCTTAGCAAGATTACTTGCAGGATCAACAGGTTTTTAGAATGTTATTTTATAAAGATAGAATTTTACTTTGCTAAGGCTGGCAGCTAAAGATTTCTGCAGCTTGCCTTGTGGCATATGTGTATTTATTATGCAAAGAATATGGCTCCTGAATTGTAAGACTATGTGGTATCCAGAGGAATACAAGTCACAGAATTCGTCTACACCCAGCAGTATGTAACACAAAGCAAACCACGACTGTGTAGCACCGCACACACACAACCCCCTACTCGAGTCATCATACACCACCATATACCGTGTAGCCGATATGGTATATCACCCACGATGTACACACCGATGAGCTGAGGCCTACAACTCAGGCTTCACCTATGCCCGCGCATTGTTGTCAACGCCTTCTATCGGACGCCCCAAAATGTAGTTCAGCCCGCCTGACCATTCTCAGGACACATAAGCCCGTCTACTTACCGCGTCCTCCCAATTCTGCCGGTTGTAGGTATTAGAACCGAGAGACGTTGCCATCTTGATGGGGAAACCCCGGTCAGTGATCTCTCCGTGTTATGCGCATGCGCCAAATTCCTCTTCCCCCTACAAGTGAGCTACAGAGAGATCAGCGCCAATCTAAATTGTCTCCGCAGTATACACAGCGCCCTCGTGGGGCACCAGCTACAATCACACGTTAGGCGGTTGGATTTCCATAATAGCTAAATGGTTACCAGAGATAATTCAAACTACAAATATTCACATTTGTTTTCTTCTGGAAACTGTCAAAATAAATAAAAAACGATATTTTATGTTTTACAGATTTAAATGTTTTGTAACACACAATGTATACCTTGAAAAATTTGGGATTTATAGTAGAACCCCTAATAATTCTAAAGATTTGACTCTTCTGGAGCCATCAAAGTTTCTAGCAAGTTTTAAGGCACATTGCCTTAAAATAAAAATAATTCATAAATAATAAATAATAATAGGTAAGTCTACAGAACCTACTTTGATTTCCGGGAGGCTGGAAATGATCAGGAACTTTCACAGAAATTATTGCACAAGTAATATTAGCGGGGTGAGTCAAAGACCATTCCACTTTATACGCTCTGCGTTGTGCTTTCCCATGGAAAACCTGAGTAAAATGTACATTACCATGCTCTTTGCTGTAAAGGCTCCTATACACGGGTTGATTTTTCACTAGGTTTTTGACCGATCCATCACCGCGCGCGCTCATGAGATTGATCAGCGATCAACCGAGTTCTGTCCACCCTGAACAATCGACCAAACATAATCGACTAAAATCGTATCGGACATTGACCCAACATGATGGTTTTTTTGGGTTGATTGTTTGGCAATCAAAGTACACTGGGTACATTGGTAAACCCATAGCTCCCTATGCAGCAGCATTTCCGCTCAATGGATTTTGTGGAATCGGCCATTTTGGAGATTGGCTCCTCTTTAAATCGACCACAAATTGGATTCCCAAGGTGGTGTTCCATCAATTCCACGATCACCTGGAATGATCGGATCGGGAATCGATCGGCTCCCTTAATACCTTATACCTTAAAATACCTTAAACTTTTGTATGTGCTGCTATGTACATTTGTGAGGCTCATCCACATAATACCTACTGCATTGTGTATTGGCAATGCATGTGTGTGTTATGTGCTACTCAAAGGCCACAGTGCATGGGTTGCACAGTATATACCGTATGTGTTAATAAACGTTTTGTATCAGCGTTTCCAATACAATTGTGTTTGAAACATTAACATTAGCGCAACTAAAATGCGTACAGTAGTGTGTTATGTACTAAGGCGTGAACAGAGCTGTTTTTAGCTGTTTGGGGTCCCTTGCGAGACTGTATCACAGACTAAAGTGCCCCCCCCCCTTGCAGAGGGAAGAGATAACACATTGCACCCCCAACCGCCTGGCAGAAGGAAGAGAGCACACATTGCATCGCTCACACCCCCAAGGCAACAGAGGGCAAAGATCCGCAATCGTGATTGGGAATTGACCCATGAGGGCTTATGAAGCAGTGCTTGAGGGCATCCAGTGGTCCACAGGGCTCTATGCGCTCACATCTTCTGCATAGTGCAAGAAACAGCCCTGGGTGTGAATAGTAGAACATGCTCCCTATGGAAACGCTAGCACCCAGTGATTAAAATCGCCCCACAGCTGATCACCTATGTGGGAACATAGTCTTAAGGCCCCCACACACCTACCGAGTGGGGGCCGACAAAGCAGGACAGATCAGCTCTGAAATGCAGTGTGATGACGTCATCACGCTGCTCTCCAGAGATGACAGCATAGACAGGCACCCTTTGTGTGCCTGCTGTTAGCTTCAATGAAGATGCCGGTCTCCATTGAAAGTAACGGCATCGGCCAGAGATTATCGGACATGTCCGTTCTTTGGCTGACCTAGCTGTGGGTCGCCCCATGTGGGCCCCCCCGATCGCCGACTGCGAGTGCGCACACCCATCGGTCGGTGGCAAAATCGGCCGCCGCTCGGTGCGTGTATGGCTAGCTTTAGGATGTTCCAGAGAATGTTTGATGTCTGTGCGGTTAGCTGACCTGGGTGCTATAGCACAACCTGCACCGTATGCAGCGGAAGAAGTTAATGTCCATGAAGAAGAATATGGCACGGAGGTATCAGGGTGGGGGGATCACTTAAAATGACACAGGGGGGAATCAAAATGGCACAGGAGACTCAGAGGGGGGATTACCATTTTACTCCTGATCCTTCTGTGTAGTTTTGATTGCCCGCCTTCAGGGGTGCCTTATTTTCAGGGGGATGCCTTATATTTCAACATGAAGTAAAAATGTAAGGGTGCCTTATTTTTTTAGGTTGCCTTCTTTTCGGGGAAACATGGCATATATATATTTAGGTTTGTGTGTATAGAATATTTGGACTCTATATTCTACAAGAATTTGCAGAGGCCAGCACATATACAAGAATGGACTAGTTCGCAGTCACAGTAATACAACTAACACTATATAACACGGATATGTTTTCTGTACTTTCATGTAAATATTTTCTGCTCAGTTTTCCCTCCTCACAAGCACGGCATTAGCTGGAGAACAGTTTATTGTGGGCTCCGTCATAGAGAAACACATGGAGGAAGTGTTGTCACACGGTCGGCGGCCACATGCTCACATTTGGGTGTAGCAAGATGGCGGCGGATCCGGAGCAGCTGGAGGAGAGGTGAATTGTAAAGTCGTATAATGTGGCAGCCTGCTACACTGGGTGTCTATTATATGTGATTGGTAGGGGGGGGGGGGGGGGGGGGGGGGGGGGGGTGTCACACAATTATTAATAATATGAGAGCAGTTTGTGTAGGTAAATCGGGTGAAGTACTGGCACTGTCTGCCTGGGGTGGTAAGGGCTATGTGTCTGTACACGGAGATCACACACATTGCTCTGATCACAGATACAGACTGCACGGACCAGGAAATCATGTTCTGTATTAGTGGATTAGTAGAGGACATGTACAACGTGCTGCCGATCAATAAGTAATGGGGACAAACCTGTATTGGTGATCGTTTAGATGTTTCCTTACCACCCTGACAACCTATTGCCATTGAGGTACATTTAAATCTATAACTTAAAATGTTTTTTTTTCTTTTACATTCTAATTTTAATTGTGTCCCCATTATGAATATTCAGTTTCCTGGTGACGACTAAATAATATCATCCCATGCACCTTATTGGTTGTGACGTATATAAAGTATTCCCTCTATACATGTGTTTCTTCCTGAAGTTAAATATGTTTAGGTTTCTTCTAGGGTGTGAGTTTTCTACAGTATGATGACTCAGAAAGATCTTCTGATCAGTATTGCAAATTGCAGTGAGAGATTCTGCGGGACCCTCTGAGCTGAGAGATAGCAGTGTCCAGGACTGCAGAACACCAGGCCAGGTTTCTGGTCTGCTTGCAAAAAGGGTGGGGGGTTGAAATTATCATCAGTACCCAGAAACACACAGGGGAGTAATGCCCTCCCCTAGGTTTAAGGTTTCTTTAGATTTCTCTAAATACATTTTGTATAAGGTGTTCACTGGCACATTCTTTATCTTACAATATTAATATATATATATTACAACATTTTTGGGAAGTTTGGCCATGCGTCATGACGTCCGATTATGCAGATAGTCAGCCGCACACCCTTTGTGTGCCGGTATTAACTTTGGATGGGGAAACGAACCCATCAAAAGTAATGAGGTTGATCTTAAAATTACACACGTCTGTAGTTTGTAAAGGTGGCCATTTTATGGTTCGATTTGTGGGCAATTTTCGGCCCAGTAATCGATTGAACAAATTACAGACATTACGATTTCATGGCAGATTGATCGCTGTGGTCAATCTTCTGAAAAATCCTCCCCAAAAACCAAACTGTCTATGGCCACCTTAAGGCCATGTTCCCACATATGTGGCTGCCCGCGGCGCGATTGAATGGCCGCAGTAAAAAAACACATTTTAATTATTGGGTTTAGGGACAGATCAGCCACGGATGGGCAGAGTTTTTGGGTCGCGGCGCAGCCACTCCCAACCATATCCCAGGGAAGAGACCAATTCAATAACATGGGCGCGATTAGTATCACGCCGCGGGTAGCCGCACATATGGGAACATTGCATTGTATTTAAACGTATTTTGGTTTTTATATTTCATAATAAAGTTATCTAATAATATTTCGTATATTATCAATAGTGATGATGGTTACGAGAAGTTTTTAGAGAGGAAAGAACAACTTGCTTCTCAGGGGAATTCTGGTGACATGAGTGAAGAGGAAGAGGAACAAGAAGAAGAAGATGATGATGAAGATGATGGATGGTACTGGGAAGATAACAGCACACTTGCTAAGAACTTATGTGGAAGAGGAACCAACCCTCAGGTATTGATAGAGGCTTTCACTTTTTGAACACTACATAATCTGCTTTAGTGGTGTAATGACTATGTCCTATATTGATTATAAGCCAGGTCTATAACATTCGGTCAAATAAAGTCTATAACTTTAGACCATTATTTGAATGCTTTCTCATGTTGATCACCCTGCTTTACAGTGCTAATGAAAATGTAAATAAAACCAATATGAACATTTAGGGTTTCAATTAAAAAAGAGAGTTATCCTAATAAAACCAGAAATGTCTGGTTATTGTGTCTTGGAGATAAAACCCCATATTTAGATTCTGTTATCTGCATCATTACATGGGAAACCAAAACAGCACTTGCATCAGTTTCTTTTTCTTGTTTCTTGTTTAAGAGTAGTATTGTTGACTATCAAATTATAGATGTTCTACTGGCAATATTTCTTGTAACTCCCATACTTGTAAATTTGGTTCTTCAAAATGATATACCATATTTTTGGACCATTATATGCTTAGTTGTTTAGGATACACCCTATACATTGTAGCATCTGATGGCCGAAAAATATTTAAGCCTATTGAAAAATATTTTCCACTCTGCTGGCTGGAGCTCTGTGCTCGGACCTGCAGAGTGGAGAGTAAGGAGGCGGGGAAGCCCTGAATGGCAGAGCTTCTGCATGTGAGGTGGGGATCTTGAGCCCAACTTACATACAGTACAGATGGAAGAGCTGACTGTGGGCGGCTCTCCCATTAGCATCTGCCACTTTATATGAGTTGGGCTCAAGCTACCCAGCTCACAAACAGTAAGCACAGAGCTGTAGGAAAGATCCGCCCATTCCCATGGGCAGATGTTCCATTTGACAGCTCCTCCGCCTCCCCAGCTAAACTTATTGCCGGAGGATAACGGCTGACATAACTTCCTCCCAGATTAGTTTTTTTAGAGGGGAGTGCCTTTTACAGTGAAAAAAATATTTACTCCTAATGTGCAGTACTGACAGAGCTCTGGCCTCCTGTTCTTTGACTTATCAGTGTCATGGCAATTGAGATTGGTAGCTGTCTTTATGGAAGTCTTTACGGCTGCCTGATTTATTTTCTAGAGCCACACGGGGCCTGGCTAACAGTGTGCTCAAATCTACAGTCTATTGTAATGTCATCAACGTCAAATCACACTGCAAAGTTTTAAATGCAGAGGCAGTATATATCAGCACAGGTCCAGGCCTGGGAGTCAGTTGAAGCCGCAGCCAGTGCTTCTTCTCACTGTGAGCTGAGCTCCCTTGTCATCACTCCCTGTTCTCCCTCCTCCTAAGTGCTACATACACTGTTCTACAGTGCCAATATACATGCTATACCTTGGCACTTATGAAAAGGTAGTGATGACAGCTCAGCTCACAGAGCAGAATAAGCTGTCTTTTTTTTCTTTTTATATTTTTTCGTTGAACCCCTCCCTTAAACTATGGGAGCGTCTTATTGTATGCTTAATACAATAAATATTGCTTAGAGTAGGAAAATGCTTTGATTTGTGGCCCATTATCGGCTCTCAAATTTGACAGATAGGGCCGGGCCAAGAGCAGAAACCGGAAAAGCGATGTTGCAGCTTTAATGAGTATTGTTCTATCCATTATTAATGGAAAGGTTTTGAAGGCATGCAGGTGTTTTGATGCTTTAAATGTTGACACTAGTGGAGACTAAACCTTAGTACTTTTTCACACTATAAACACTGCTGTAACATGCAGTGTCTATGCATTACCGCATGGTAGTCAGGTTTCCATGAGAAACGTGTTCTACCATTCACACTTGCACATGCTGTGTCATCCTCATGATGACATGCAGAGACCATTTCGAATGGGCCCAGGCTGAGCCCCGCCCACTCGCTTATTTGGGATTACAACACGGGCTGGGCTAAAAAGATAAACGGGCTGTGCTTTGCCTGTGACTACACTAGAGGAACATACAGTAAACTTGCCAGGAACCATAACTACATAATTCCATGTAATGGCTCTCTACAGTTCTGTATGAGAGTATAAGAGGAGTCGCCACACCTCATCCAGGTCTACATAAGGACTGCCCCTTCGGAACCATCTTAATTTTACCATGGAACACCAGCAGCTTTAACAGCTGGTACTTCCGTAACACAATTCCACACATCCGTCATAGGTGTGCATATCTCAGACTACTTATCCCAGCACATGTTGTGTTAGAGTCTGACATCCTGCCTTGGCTTAGAGTCTGACTCATTCTGAGCATATGTTTTTTTACTTTCTCCATTGAAAGATATTCTTTCTTTTTTTACCAAAAAAATCTGTTTTCTATACTCCAAAGGTACCATGCAACTTATTTGTATTTTTTTTTTGTTTTAGCCCAACAGGCAAGGTGTCCACAACAGTTCATCTAAAGCATATACAGTGACAGATAAGGTCTTACAGAAGTATGAAAATAGAATTAATTTAGGTGAGCATATGTTATTTAACACAGAAATGTCTCCACCTGCTGTGATCTAATAATACATCCCTTTGTCTTAAAATGTTTTAGATTGCCTAAATTCTTTCAGTTTTTATTGTTAAATGTATACAACTTTTGTCACTTGGCTAACCGCAGGGAAACATTAATAACTATGAAAGGTTGCAGTTAGGCGTGTGAAATTGGGAATGTTAATGACTACCGTATTTGCCGGCGTATAAGACGACTTTTCAGTAACTTAAAATCCTCCCCAAAGTCGGGGGTCGTCTTATACGCTGGGTGCCGCAGGCAGGGGGTGCAGGGGACCATCTATGGGAGCAGTGGATGGATGGATCTGTGCTGCCTGCGAGCTGGGCTGCGCGCTGGCTTAGATACATTGTAACAACGAGCAGAGCAGTGTTACCATGGCTACAGGACGCTTCTCCAGAGAACACACGCTGTAGAAATAAAATCTGTGTCTAATTTTGAACATTCATAGCAGGAAAACCATTTATAGTATAATGATCAAACTTTCATGTTCACCTACTACTACTTACACCCCGAGTTTCACCACTCTAACTATAATACTTATAAGTTAC
>CM070036.1:66717576-66737168 GCA_036250615.1 Ptychadena robeensis | reverse complement strand
AGTCTATGGTGCACTTTCGGTACAGAAATCTGGACCTCAGCAGTGTGCTAGGGAGGTTAAACTAGAGAACATTATGTACTTTATTTATCCTCCTATTTTTTTCAGGTTTCGTCATGGGTATTGCAAAGGGAACCCTCGGAAAATGGTGAAAACATGGGCAGAAAAGGAAATGAGAAACTTAATAAGGTGAAATATTTTAAGTTGTTATACCATATATACTCAAACAGAAGCCACATTTTTCACCTTAAATGTGCTCAAAAATTAAATGTGGCTAATACTCTGGTCAAGAAATGAAAATCACTGCATTGTGCAGGTGGACATTTGTAAGGTAATTGCAAAGCACTTGAACATGATTTCATTGTATATGTATATATAATATATGGAATATTGCTCTTGCACATGTTGTTTTTGAATAAATTAAGTTCAAAGTCAAAATTTTGGTTGACTTAATTTTGAACTTAATTTATGCACAAATTCCATAAGCTAGAGTAATACTTTTTGCTTTACAATGTTTCTACAATCTTTCTTTACATCTCAGGCAATTTTGATGATGATCCAATGCTCAGGGGCTTTGCAATTTACTTACAAATCAGCTATTTAAAATAATAACCTCTCAAAACAAAAGCACATTTGCTGTGTGTTCCTATGTCTTTGTTGCATTCCAACTTAACATTATAAACCGATAATAAAATAAATGGTGTTGTGACACTTTCTGCTCACTTAAAATAAAGTCTAGTTAAGTCTAGTTAAGTAACAAAATAAACACTACTGTATTTTGCGGTGTATAAGACGATCCCCAACTTTTCCAGTTAAAATATAGAGTTTGGGATATACTCCTCATATAAGACTTTAAAAATTTTAAAACATCAGATTTCATTTCAATATGCTACTTTTAATTGAAATGCTTATGACATGCAGGTACTTAACAGTTGAAATGTTCTAGATTAGTAACCCCTGAGACTACCTGCAGTCACAATGTCAACCTTTCATAGGCATATTTCAACTGTGAACATTCGAACAGTATTTTTCACTTGTCAGAATTTACTGACGAGACAAGGATTTGTCCACTGCTCCTTTTTCCTTGTGGTGGACGCACGTCCGCAGCGGGCAAAAAGATGCAAGGAGGACAGTGTCCACTCTGCATTATTTAAGCATGGTGCTGATATGAAGCTGTGGAATGCAGCGTCTTCATTGCAGCATCATACAATCCATTGAAGACGTGGAAAAGCAGCACCTGATGCTTTTTTCCGTGTCTTTAGTATGCTAAATTAATATCCCAATATTCCTATAAGCCATGCCTATAAACTGCCTGCAAGTCACGGGAAATCAACCAGCAAATATGGCGGCGCATGTTCTTTTTCCGGCCAGTGAAGGGAAAAAGCAGTGGACGCATGGGCCTTACATATGTTTACTCTAACTTTCAATCAGCCCAGATCTCCAACAATCTTCTAAAAAAAAGTCCTATTTTCTTTTTTTTGTAATTTGCATTCCCAATTTCACACCCATAACTGCAACCTTTCATGGTTATTATTGTTTCCTTGCAGTTATCCAAGTGACCTAGATTGTGTACATTTACCAATAAAATCTGAAAGAATGGCAATCTAAAATGTAACTTTTATTCATGATAAGTGAAGGCTTTTTAATAATGCAATAACTGGTAATGCAATACTAGTTTCAGATATTGGGGCCACAGCTTCTAGTGAGTACATCGGCTCACATATTCCTCTCACAGAAAAGGAAGGAGGAAGGGGGCCGTTGCGGGGCACCTGCAGATGTCTGCTGAAGGCAGACTCCTCCAGTGGCCATTTTTGAGCTCCCTGCACCATATGTGGTGACCGCAGATGCTCCAGTCCAGCTCCGAAGTCTCAGTACCCCGCGTATAAGACGACCACCAACTTTGGAGAAGATTTTCCTGAGTTATAAAAGTCTTATACGCCGGAAAATACGGTAGCTTCCTGTTCTATTGCTAGAAAAAAACTTGCTGTCCCATTTGCCTGAAATGGCCTGTTGAGAGCACTTCTATGCAGTACCTCATTTTATTTGTAGAGCAAAATTTAGCAGTTTCTCAACTACCCTAGCGGTCATGATGAACCCAGTTGGCTAGGCGGTATCGCATGACTGGCCCACATCCCCAGAAAGCTGTTATTCTCTATATTGCCGCAGCATTTCCGGGTTGCCAAGACCACCCCAATCACGTTGCGGTGATGCCAAATGTGGGGTGGGAGAGTAGATTATACTCTGCTGCGATCGCCCATACTGTGCGGTTAAAAGTCACAGGAAGTTTACAGAGGTGTTATTACCTTACTGGGCAACAATGATGTGTGTTAAAGAGCAGTTATTTTTTAATACATTCCACTTTAAGGGTTTAATGGTCATTTAGATCTACATTCTTCAGAAAAAGGATTTTGCATATCTAAACAACAGACCAGGACCACAGACCTGTTTTGTCAAATCTGAGCAGCAGTGTGAGGCAGTGAGGTCATCCTTCACAATAAAACTTGTGGTGCTGCATTGTGAAGGGAGAATGGTGAGGAGTCACCCACAGTCTTGATCACCAGGATCAGGTAGGAAAAAATCTTCTGCACCGCCTAGGCCAGTGATGGTGAACCTACGGCATGTGCCGCAGAGGTGGCACTTGGAGCCCTCTCTGTGGGCATGTGAGCTGTCAGCACAGAGGAACGAACTGCAGCCTATTGGCTCTCAATACCTTTTCCCCTCACTTCTGATTGCACACAGCACTCTATACCCTCTCCTATTCTATCTTATAAGAAAGTAGAGTGTGTGTTTACATGCTTCTTTTGTGTATTTGAGTTGTGTTGTTGTAAATTAGGTTAAATTGCCATGCTGGCACTTTGAGATAAATAAGTAGGGTTTGAGTTTCAGTTTCAGCACTCGAAAAGGTTTGCCATCACTGGTCTAGACATTAACAGACATGCACCACTGCAGTGGAGTGGAGCAGGCACTGTAATAGAGGATATAAACTTTATCTGGTCTTAAGCTTTAGTGATTTGCTATGTGTCATTTTAAAGTTTTTAAACCTATATTTATCTGTAGTCAGATGTACCATTTCTAGTGTAAAATACCTTTCTCAGACTACAAAACAGCTTGTTTTTCATGTAAATTACAATAATTATTTTCCTTTTACTGTTTAAGGTTAAACACTGCAGGGATTCCTTGTCCAGACCCTATTTTGCTAAAGAGTCATGTCCTCGTGATGGGATTTATTGGGAAAAATGACATGTGAGTAACTTTTAAAATTCCATTGTCAATTTGATTCTTTAACCTACTGGGCCTTCTGCCTGAGTAATCTCTGGGTGAGTTTCTCAGCTGATAAAACTCACCCCGAGATGACTACAATAAAACTTACCTGTCCGCCAAATTCCTCCAGTGATTCTGCGCATTGGCATTGGCAACTGATGCTTCTGTGCCCACCCTGGTGACAGCAGATATGACGTTGGAGGGGTTGTAGCACTTTTTTTAAAAAAACATCCTGTGCATAACTCGCATAAGGTTATAAGGATTAGGTAGCTGAAGTATTTAAGCATGCAGTAGTGATTGGGCTAGTTTATATTTATAGCAGTTTATGATTTTTAATTATGATTGAAGCATGTTATGGGAAATGGCATTTAGTAGGAACAGATCAGACAGCTCTTCTGTCTTTGTTTCTTTAATGCTCCTGTTCCTTTTTTATAGATTTAGCATTTTCTTATACTTCTGTTCTTACTAACATTTTGCTTATATTCTAAGGCCAGCTCCCTTGCTGAAGAATGCCCAGTTATCAGATTCCAAAGCCCGAGAGATTTACTTAGATGTCATTCAGTATATGCGAAGGATGTACCAAGATGCCAGGCTTGTGCATGCAGATCTCAGTGAATTTAACATGCTGTAAGTAATACATGTGACCACATAACTGATGGGATTAAGGGGGAGAAAAAAGGGTGGACCTGAGGCACAAACAAGGTAACTAAAATCTCAGTATCTAAACCCCCACTCAACGAAAGTCAGATTATCTTTAATATGATCAGTTTGAAATGCTCCCAGGTTTGATTCAAATGCTGAGCGCGTTTGGATGGTTTTTGCATAAATAAAACATTGTGACTAATAAATATATTTTGTGTAAAAGTTGTAGTCCCAAGTAACATAAGGAAACTAAAAGAGAGCCTGACTTACAAGGCTTGAATATTTTTGGCTGAATAGCATTGTGTGGATTTCATAGCAGTGAATAGTTTCTTATTAAACAGTATGAGGTAAAGTGATAACGTACAAAGTCAATGCACTGTTGTCTTCTGATTTAAAAAGTTCATGAGAAATGTGGTAATTAAAAAGTGCTTATTTCTTTTCCGTATCAACTTTGTGCCAGTTCTTGATGTGGCTTTGGCAGGAACCTACCCAGACAGGACTAATCTCCTTCTATGTTCTACTTATGTTTTGCTTTTGATCTTGGATATTATAATATGTATTTGGCTAATTATGTGTTTCTCCCCCTACCCTCGCCTTACGAAAGCTATCATAATGGACAAGTATATTTAATTGATGTATCTCAGTCAGTGGAACATGATCACCCCCATGCTTTGGAATTTCTTCGTAAGGACTGTACTAATGTCAATGGTGAGTTTTTGCCCTTTGCTTGTGTTTGTCTTGTTTTCATTTAATGAGATTTTACAGTCAAGTAAACATTTAGTTCAAGTTGAGTTTAATACAACAGTTAACCAGACTTCATGCTGCCTATTTAAATGTTATTGGTAATTGTGGTGGAACCAGAGGGGAGTTACAGGTGGGTGCCAACATCTCTAATGATATAGACTAGAAAAATTATATATAGGATCGAGTGACGTCCCTGAGACTTTCACGGCACAGACATCAACAACACGGATGTGAAATAAATAACAATACAATTTATTAGTAGGCACTGAGACATATAAATCGGGCGAAGAAGGCCCATTAATCACCCATCAATGGGCCTTCTTCGCCCGATTTATATGTCTCGGTGCCTACTAATAAATTGTATTGTTATTTATTTCACATCCGTGTTGTTGATGTCTGTGCCGTGAAAGTCTCAGGGACTAGCCACCCCACAATATAGGGATTCGACGTCACTCGATCCTATATATAATTTTTCTAGTCTAAATGTTATTGGTAACTAAATAAGCCACACAATAAGATCTTGTTTTGTAAACTGCACTTCACGTTTAAAGTTAAGGGACCTTCCTGACATTGGCACAGTTGCAATGTTTGTTGGAAAGCATATACAGCTCACTAAGTGCTTTTATTTGCTATCTGGCTATCTCTAGCAAGTTGCTGCCCCAGAAGAGTAAGTGAAAACAATAAATTACCTAACCTTGTGGATTTGGAAAGTATTAAAGCCAAAGGGTCCTAACATCAGCCAAAAAACTTGTATTGCAGAAATTTGGTAACAGTTGCATTTAGCTATGCAAAAATGAGGATAAGCATAGTAGCCATAAAACCAGCAGGTTCAGAAAAAAGAACCAGTTGCCACCTGCACTTTCCAACAGCTTTCTTTGCAGTTTTATTAAACTCTAACCAAAATTTTAATTTTAGTATTTCTATCGCTACCTACCCGCAAATGCCCCCAGAGAAGTATTGCTCAGCTCTATAGTTTTCCCCCTAGAGACCTTCAGAAACTGCGGTGAGCCATCTTCCGCTTCTACAGTGGCTACCTTGTGGAGAATCTATGAAAATCCTACAGTGCGCACTTCCTCCCCAATTGTCTCTGTGCTGTGAGCATGCACAAAGATCCACGAAAAAGACATGCCTTGAACATAATTACCGGAAGGGGTTTTGGGATATGTGTTCTTATGAACAAAACAACTGTGTACCGTTCATGGCAAAACATATCACATGAAGACTTGAGGTCATTAATTTCTGGTCATGCAAAGACATTTAAGTGGATCTCATAGTGTGCATGCTTAAATTGGTGCACAGAAGGAACTATTGCTCATGCTGCAGTGGCTACCTGGGGATCTTCTTAGATCCTTTACAAGATGGCCACTGCATGACCAGAATATGACTTGCCACTTGTTAACCTTTCTTTGGGGGAAACCACGGAGGTGAGCATTAATTCAGGGTAGGTGAGGATAGATCTAGGAAAATATTGTTTTTGATTAAATATGCTTGAGTAGCAAAGGCTACTCTTGGTTATTTGAACTAAAGATACACGACATGCGTACTGGAGGAAAACATAGATTTATTTTACTGATACAGGCCAGAATAATCCATTCTATTCTATTCGCTCTGTGTTTTTACATGGGTTTCTTTACGAAAGTTATTTGAATTCCTAGACCAATTAAATTCCTATTCTTCTGTAGTTTACTTTCTTTATCTTTTCAATATATGTCTTAGTTTTTTTTCTTTTCATTCAATAAAATAATGGCTGAATAAATTTTTGTTTCTGGCAGATTTCTTTGTGAAGTACGATGTTGCAGTAATGACTGTACGAGAGCTGTTTGAGTTCATCACAGATCCATCTATTACTCAGGATAACCTAGATGCCTATTTAGAAAAGGTTAGATGATCCGTATGTTGTTGTATGTAGTATTGTAAATCTGATGTGTTTGGGTCATTATGTATAGTGGGTGACACAAATGCAGGGGTGACACCAATGATATGAGGGAGTGGACCCACTGACTAAATGCACAGTCGGCAAAGGTCAGCAAACAGAAGAGCAGACATGAAGACGTTGATGTTGCCCGAGACTTGCTTAAATAGGGAGAAGCATATGACAAAGAAAAGGGGCTAGCAACAGAAAGAACAGAAGAAGAAAGCTCAAGCTCACCACATCAGTGCACAAAATCTCTCCATCCTCTCTTCCCAGCACAAACACAACCTGATCCAACAACTCCCTCTCTACATTCTCGTGCCTCAACATCTCTGAGTTTAAACCATAAAAATGCGGCAGAACAAAGGCTGACTGGAGTAATACAGATTGCCCTGGTGGCTTCCAATCGAAAATGACTGCAGTGGGTGGCGTGGGTTACTGCTAGTGGCTTTAATATGATTAGATTTACTGAAGCTGCAGATTAAACTCAAAATTGTATATGATTTTGATGACCGGCCACTTAAAATGGAAATAGTTTCCCAGATACTTTATTGATATGGTTGATTCAGGAGGATTTCTGGCAGCTTTGTGAATTACATAATACATAGAATCACAAACTCTTGAAAGGGAATATTTCCTAAGGTTTGCTGTAAGCTTTGTACTGCTTAGAGTTCAGCTTTAAGCCAATCCTTAGCCAATTTATTCTCATAGTATACAGTAAATGGTTTTATGGTCAGTAGCTCATGAATTTTATTAATAGGGTATGTCAGTGGTTCCCAAAATGGGCGGCGGGCCCCCTGGGGGGGGGGACATGAAGGTGTTCCAGGGGGTGTGGGCCCTAAATCTTAACCTGTGTTTGAATAGGGAGGGGGCTCAATGTTCCTAAATAGAAAAGGGGGGCCCTGCAAGGAAAGTTTGGGAACCATTGGGGTGTGTAATTGTCCCACAATATGCATTCCCAACACATGTTTCTTCAACTTTTGCAATGCATATTTATTTTGATTTATTTTGATTTAATGTTGAAAGTCTGTGATATCATTTTGATGAACTTACCATATAAGGTTTAAAAATTTTCTCCTTAATCGTGGATCTATATGTTTATGTCAGTTGTGGTTCTATAAATGTATGTAATAATTGAAAAAGCAATAAGGAATCCAGAGTTTAAAGATAATAATTAACCTGTCTTGGTTATTATCCTCTACAGTATACGAAATGGTTGAATTTGTGTGCAGGCCTGTACTGTTATCCAACAATTATATTTAAATATATCAATTTGCATTTTAAAGGCAATGGAGGTAGCAACAGAAAGAACAGAAGAAGAAAGATCAGGTCAAGATAAAGTTGATGAAGAGGTGAGTGTGTTGCATCACATGTGCAGTGTAACAACCAAATATCTGCTTTCATAAATGATAAATACAATAATGGCTGCTATGTGAACAGGCCCTTGTGCAGAGAACTTGCCTAAACAGAAGGATCTGATATTGAAGAAATACTTCAATGAATTATCAGAATTACATTACGGATATACAAAGGGGTTACCACTCCCTACTCTATCCAAGCCAAAGCTGGCAGCATGGACTTAAATGAACCGCTGCCTTATTTGTTTACTGTTTAAGCATTTATACACATTACATTTTTAGTAATTAAACATTGCATATTTACCGCAACCACATTCTATGACACTCTAGTTGCCAAAAATGTGTCTGTTATGATGTTTTTCAACAGTAAGGGCTCATTGGCGTTTGCAAGGTCCCTTTCCTTGTAGTAAGTTTAAAATTAAAGTCAATGGGCACGTTTAAAAACAGAAAATGAATCCGGCAGTATATTTTCTGATACTTTTTTGAATGCCTTCTGTCGCACTCAGAGGGTCGTTTGGTCATTAAACTACCCCATTGACTTCGACTTCTGCACTTCGTTTTTTTAATTTTAAAGCATTTATATTTGCTGTACAGACTCCTGTGCTTTAAAGCGTCATTAACGCTTTCTGCCACAGGGGGTTCCTGGAAAGCATAAACTATTCATTTTTAATGCACATTTAAATGCACCCTTAGGCTGCGTTTACACTGTTGTTATTTGAATGTCATTTAAAGCTTCCCAAATGCCCTCCCACGGCAGAAAGTGTTAATGATGCTTTAGAAAGACGTTTCTACAAAATGTTCTATAGTTTTAAAACCTGGAAAACGTTTGGGGGGGGGGTGGACATACGTTCAAGCAGCCACAGGAGGGACTGTGAAGGTCACCTGACCCTGCAGGGGGCCTGGACAGGTGCGATAGCCACTCCTAGGTCGTTTTTTTAAAGACTGAAAAACAAGTGAAAGAAGCTTTGCAAAGTGCTGCAGTCACTTTCACAGCTTTTCCATTTAAGTCAATGGGTGAACGACCCTCTGAACATGACAAAATGCTTCAAAAAAAGGAACAGAAAACATACTGCCTGATTAACGACCTAAGTGACTTTCATTTTAAGCTTGCTGCAAGGTTGTTTTCTGGTCGCTTAAAAGACCAGAAAACGACAGTGTAAATGAGCCCTTAGTATAGTATAGTGAGGACATTAACTCCTTAATATGTTAAAACCATTTACTCAACATCTTTAAAAACTATTTGATAAATACTGTTTTATATTTGGTTTGCACTTGTAGTCTGTTTAACTTTACCTTTATCTTGAATGTATTAGAAATTTTCCGGTCACTTCCCAGTAGCATTGATCCTGTGCAAGTGGCTGCACCTAAATGTACTTAATTTCAAGTGTTGTAAAGCTGCAATTTAGTGCTACTGCATGACTCACAGGTATACAATCATCAACGTATTATACTAGTGCTAATATAATAACTGCTCCAGGGCATGAATTACTTTGGCACACATGTCAGTTTTAGGTATGAATAATGATATCTGACTTTGTGTATGTGACGCTGTCAATTTCCACTAGAATTTTGATCAAAGGGCCTTTGGGAATTCATCAAGTAAAAAAAAAAAGTGTTGCTAATTTAAGTTTATTTTCTAGGCATTTTAAATCACTCTGTCACTTATTTCATTACAACATTTCTCATGTTTAGGTGTTTAAGAAGGCATATATTCCCCGAACTCTGAATGAGGTGAAAAACTTTGAGAGGGATGTTGACATGATGCAAAAGTTAAAAGAAGAGGACCTTTCACTGAACACCCAACATGATAACGTGAGAAACTTTTATTACTATAAATGTATGGATTACCATCATCTTCCTTGGTGCTGTACAAAGGGGGAACACAAATGAATATCTTTCTCTTCAGCGTGGACTGGGGGGTGGAGTTCTAGCCGTCCTGAGGGAGGGGAGGCAGCACTTGCCCCCGTTCCCCCGATGGGGAGCTATTTATGGAGCCGACACCCGAAATAAAGGGGCGGTTTTAGGAGGCAGCCCTAAGGGTGGGTAGGGGCGTAGCCAGGGGAGGGGGTGAGTTCCACCACCTTTTCTCTGAGAAAAAAAGCCCTGATTATATCATTTCACTACTGTGCAATGTAAAGTAAGGTACTATACTTACAATTAGATTGCAAATCTTCTTGTACTTTGTAGCAACTTTTGGTTCTGTCTTACTGTTAATTTGAAGTTGACAGTGATTAGCCCCTAAAAAAATCTTGTAACTGATCTGTTCAAGTAAGTAGTTGTTCCTTCTTCAGCTTTATCTATATGGTCCAAGCTCAAGACTTTGCCAAGTGCAGGGGCGTCAAACTCAAATACATGGTGGGCTTACTTTAAAAACTCAAAGTCACGGGACAACCTTGATATTTATTTAAAAATAGAATTACACTGCAGGACATTATTGGTTCATGTTTTGATATGGCTGAACTACACCAACACTGTACACATAGGGATGGGGGCACACATGAACTACATTTAAACTGTCAGTGCATACATGCCCCCATACCTGTGTGTACAGTTTGGGTACTTTGGCGTATGGCCATGAATCGCGATATTAATAAACGCAACATAATAGTAAATATCAGATGTGACCATTTATTTTGAAGACAACCGCAATGTGATGATACTTTTTACCATTCATAGTTGTGAGTAGCATAGTTGTGTAGTAATATTAGTAGAATTATTTGTGAAATATCGCAAATATGAATATTGCCTATGCCGCTCATCACTACTTACATGGGGGTAATTGTGCCCCTTGCCCAACAAACAAACAGACACACTTACCCAGAGCTACACTTGGGGTAACAGTCAAGGAGCAGAACAAAGCAGCCTGTTCTCTTTTGGTGACTCAAGCTGCACCTGATCAATATTCTTCTCTTCCGTTGCTTTCCCTGGCGTCTAGCTTGGATTCCAAAGAGGACTGAAAGCTCTCTTTCTCTTGCATGAAACCTGTGTTCTGCCTTTGGCGATATTTTTCAGTATCATAAGTGGATATCTATGTTTGATGACTATTCAGTATTGGTTGTTGACATACAAGGTTTTCAGTACTGAAAGGCAAATTAACATGAATAAGCAGTTATCCTATTTTGTATCCATAGATTCTCTATCAGACTGTCACTGGTCTAAAGAAAGACTTGTCGGGAGCTGAAATGGTAAGAAATGTTTGCTTAAATTGACTTAAAACTGTTTTAAGCCAAGTTGTCTTTAGAGTTTTCCATTTGGTTACAATATTGAAGCTGTATAAATTAAATGTTATATAGGGTATGACAGAGTGAGATAATTTTACACAAATGAAGTTTAAATTGTAATTTCAATGTAAAAAAAAGATGCAAATACTACATGTGCTAGAAAAAATTGGTATTCTAACTAAGAATTTTGGGGATGATACCATGTTCAGGGGCTTTGCAATTAGGGTAGCTCGCAAAACCGTCCCTTAAAATTTTGTAATATTCATCTCTGGAATATAAGCCGAATGACATTTGGGTGCTGAAAAGTTTATCTTATACTTGAGTATGGTATTTTGCTTTTAAAACATTTTATATTTTAATAAATGACAAAAAATATTACAATTCAAGTTTGAGTGTAAGCTACATTTGTAATGCCCTTATTATGTGTGCACAGATACCAGCTCTGCTACAGAACTCTGAGGAGGACTCCGATTCTGATGATCACAGTGGAGACGACGAGTCCGCTTCAGATTCTGAAGACGAAGTTCACAGAAAAGATCAGACTCCTAATCAAGATATGGATAAAAAAGTAAGTGGGTGATGTCATTTTTGGACTTAATAATGGAACATTTTTAGAATTAACCTCTTTAAATAACTTACAAGCAAACATCAATTTGCTTTTTAATCGGTTTTCATGAAGCCAAATTGCCTTTTTTCTATTAAAACTTTTCCAGTAGATCCACCCAAATTCTGAAACTTCAGTTCTTTCATCTAAACCATGAACATTGTGTATAGGCAATATAATGGTATTCCATTCTAAAAGAGATCATATGCCTGAAGTAAAGGACTGTAGTGTTTACAGAGGAAATATAAATTATTATTTTTCCACAGCCATAAAAACCTGTGGAAGATAGCTTGCAGGGTAAATAGGCATAAACAGTTAAGCTGTGGTTTCTAAACCAAACAGGTAGATTACAAATTGGGCAAATACAAAGGGGAAGTTACTATGTGTGTTAAAATGTGGTTCAATGCAGTGTTGTAGGAAACCGGTGTACCTTTCACACTATCTTTCCTGAAATGCTCAGTGCCGCACGTCACCGGAAATGCCTTGCAGTACGCAGTTTTGCAGGCGCAGAGCAAGCATCTTCCATACACTTGTATGGGAGAAGCAAGTGCAGTGCAAAATAAGTTTTTTGCCGGTAACAGACATGGTTAGCAGATGTAGTAGCGTTACTGCTACCTTGTTCATTAACGGCAAAATAAGCAGCTGCAAGCACAGTATGGATAGTGTGAACTAGCCCTAAGAGTTTGCTGGGTCAGGGCTGGCTCATTCATAGGCCAAGTAGGTTGCTTGCCTTAGGCCCCCTGATATTTGAAGGCCTCGTCTGCTCCTTATCTTGTGCGCCTGATCCTCTGATTGTGTTTTCATGTGCTGTATAACTGGTGGTCCCTTTTAGGTTTGGTAGCCTTGGTTTGCTCACCCTCACATTGGCTAAATCTACACAGGAAGATAAACGTTGCTTCCTTGACTCCATTTCATAAAGACAATTAGTGAAATGTGTTTAAGAAATTTAGAGAAAAGTTAGCTAGTGGATTTAACTTATTACTATGTAGAGCCCACCATACACCTTTCAATCACTCCATACAATTTCCTTTAGATCTACCAACTATGTAGTTCCGGGTCATCCCTGATAGAATACATAGTGAGTGGAAGGTTTAGAAAGCTCCTCATATTATGTTTTGGTAGAAGAAAAGTTGATTGTACAGAAATTGTATGGTAAGATTGGGTGTGTGGGGGCCTTTACTGTTATGTCCGTCTTCAGTGATATATCAGCTGATGTTGCTCTGGAAGTCTAGTCATGGGCCAATGGTGAAACAATATTTAAAGCGCACCTAAACTCAAAAAAAAAAAAATTTTTACTTACCTCTAAACTATCCCAATAGCTCAAAGTTGCTCAAAAACCTAAAAAAAATATACTTGCTTGTCCTGCTGCTGTCTGTGAGAGCGGCCATTTTGGATTCTGTGTAGCTTCCAGTCTTGAATGGGTTATGGCTGCAGGGCCGCCAGATACAATGTCTGTCAATGGACAGAAAGTGAAAGCAGGGAATAAAAAAACATGAACAGCTCCCTGAAGGAATGTTCCATGCCAGACAGTCAGTGTCGCTGGGGAGAGGGATAGGAACAGACAGGGGGGGGGGAATACACAGATATCTCCTCACAGTTAAGGATTTTTTATATTTTATTTACATATTGCTCCATTAATGGGGGGGGGGGGGTTGGCTAGCTACAAAAGCTTTAAGCAGAAAATAAATGTACATGGTTGGTGTAAGAGGAGGTGAAAATGTAATTCAAATTGTGCTTGTGCTGCAGACTGTACTATATAGTTGAAGGTAAAAGAGATTATACTGACCTATTTATTGGAAAAGCAGCATTTTTCTTCAACATGACTTTGAATTGTACAATATTACCATTTACTTGAGCCTACGATCTGGAATTTCATTTGATATCATTTTTACTTTTGAATATGTACATACATTTAATTAAAAAAAATATTATTCAATTCAAGAATATCCCAAGAGTATATTCCTTCTGGACACAGTCTAATAAGTTAACTGGCAACTGTTCAGTGTCTGTTTGCCTGCTGCTTTGTGTGGCTGCTGTAACGTTCACTTTGTTCCTTCTCCCATTGTTTTATACTGCTACATTAAGCCTCGCCTTTTAAAACTTTGTTTGAGTGAATTCCTGCATGGCGCCCTGTGGTTTTAAAAAGTGCTGTGACTTCACCCCTATTCATCTTTTTAATAGGAAAGGAAGAAACAAGTCAAAGAAGCTCAGAGAGAGAAGAGAAAAAACAAGACACCAAAACATGTGAAGAAAAGAAAAGAAAAGACGGCGAAAATGAAGAAAGGAAAATAATATGCAGCAGAGACCAAAGAACACTTGCTGTTTAATTTTTCCATCTTAGAGATGAGCTGGCAACATTACAGTGTGTGCGTAAACACACAATGTATACAACTCTCATAGATATTGGACTCTTGTACCCTACATGCAGTTATAATAGATATCAAGGACCACCTTGACTGGACAGACATTTCAGGAAACATTTTGAGTCACTTCCTTTGGGATAATTTGACCAAACTGGACAACTTCCTTTTTGACCAGTATGCCTGGTACTTATTTGGGTCAATGTCTGGCTCATAGATCTTATCCCAATGCCTAGTCCATGACTAGCAGATGACTATGTGGTCTTGCTAAGGTAACACAATTACTGTAAACAATAAATTGGAAAAGCATTTTTATTGTGTAAAATACATATGACCATATTGTACATTTTTTTATTTAAAAGTTCAATTAAAATGAACTGGGATAATAAAAGATTTGTACACTCCAAAGGCTGGTCTTCTAATCATTTTTGTTATAGTCTGAAGTGCAGTAAAATAAAATACAGTTCAAACAACGGTACCCTCCTGTTCTTCCATAGAGCTAAATGGTTGCAGATATTGAGAAACAAATCAAGAAATAATTAGTTGTTACAATTACTTCCTTTACTCAGCCTCTCTTTCTTCACATCCATACCTACTAAGATAAGGGGTTCTCAAAATGCAATCAAAGTACAGTTGCAGGAAATATAGGTATGTGAACCCATAGGAATTACGTGGAGTTTTGCATGAATTGATAATAAAATGTGCTCTGATCTTCATCTAAGTCACATTAATAGAAAAACAAAGTCTGCTTAAAATAATACACAAATATTATATGTTTAATGTTTTTATTGAACATAACATGTAAAGATTCACAGTGCAGGGTGAAAAAAGTATGTGAACCCCTAGCATAATTGGTAAAATTGCTAATTGGAGCCAGGAGTGAGCCAACCTTGAGTCCAGTGAAATTGGATGTGTTGCTGAAAGCTGTCCTACCCTTCAAAACTGTTTTTGGTTTACTGGTTTCAAGAAGCACTGTCTGGTGTGAACCATGCCTTCCAGAAAAGAGCTCTCAGAAGACATACGATCAAGAATTGTTGACTTGCTGGAAAGGGTTACAAAAGCCTTGATGTTCATGTGTCCATGGTAAGACAGACTGTCTGCAAATTAAGAAAGTTTATCACAGTTTCTACTCTCCCTTGGAGTGGTCGTCCTGTAAAGATGACTGCAAGAGCACAGCACAGAATGCTTAATAAGGTAAGAAAGAATCCTAGAGTGTCGGCTACATACATAACATTCAACTTTGACTAACCTAAAAGCCAGCACAATGGCGGCATAGCATTGCACAGTCCTAAGAAAATATAATTACCTGCTGTTCTCTGTCATGAGACTTCATATTTATCTGCTAGGCTTTTGGGGGTTAATTAAGTGCAATAATGCGAGTGTCCACTGGAGAGCACCATATAATGATTTTCAATAGTGAAAACATCTGTGAAGTTCATCACAGAGAAGGAGAGAGGATTGGTGACTAGAAATTCAGGATTGACTCATTACAGGTTTTATTCAGCCACATTCTGCCCTATAACTGGCACTTCTGGTGCCTTTCACGTGTACAAAAGCAGTTGATGGGTCCTCTTTATATTAAGACTTCTTTGGTTGTATGTATAAAGTAGAATACGGAATCACTTAAAATGGCTTTCGTTTTATTGGTCTTTTGATAAACATATATGTTGTCTGTGTTCCTTTTATATAATTTTGATATATAACTATATCCTATAACATAAGGATATAAATCATCTGTGTGCATGAGATTTCTTTGCAAACCTAGATATTAACTTGCAGTAGGCAGAGCTATTGCAGAGTAGAGATGGTCTAATTTTTCAACTAGCTGACTTTCAAAGCCTCTGAAAATGATGTCATCACCAAATTTACTGGAGATGTAGAGGAGGGTTGTGGGAACATTGGAAAGAAAACGTTTTGCTCTAGCACATGTAGTTTTTGCATAAATTAAGCTCAAAGTTTAAGTGCAGCAGCCTTTCAGATCGATGGATTTTGTGGAATCTGCCATTTTGGACTCATGTCCAAATCGACCACAAATCGGATGGTGGTGGTTGCATCGATTCCCGAACCGATCAATTGCCGATTCCTGATTGCCTGGAATTGATCAGTGACAAATCGACCTGTGTATGGCTACCTTTAGAGCCATACTTTTTTGTAGTGTACCCCCAACCCTTCTCTACATTTCCAGCAAGTTTGGTGATGTCACCATGCTCAGGGGCTTTGCAATTATCTCGAAATCATTTTTGAAAAAATATATCTATTGCAGGTTAAGATTCCCATCAGAGACTTTGCAGAAAACTATAGATAGAACAGAAGACGGGCTTTGTGTCTGATTCCTATAAACCTAAAAATTAATTGTTAGGAAATTCAATCCTGATTTACTGAATTAATCAAAAATGATAGAAATCAAGCATAAAATTACCAGAGCCTTGATTGGTCAGGTTAACAAATCTGTTTTGAGGTGCGTTGATTAACATGTATCTGATTGTATCTGGCACTCTGATGGGAATGAGATTTACAAGCAAGCTTACATCCTCTCATTACCTTTGAGAGACTTGTTTAGGCAGCCCTTCAAGTGTACACTTACCGAACGCTACATCCGAGGAGAGATCTAATTTACCTGCGTCTGTCCTCGGTTGGGTGTAGTACATCCGACTCCATGAACACATCTTGGTGGTTGGTGGAAAGCTCTTGGCACACATGATGTTTAAGTGGTCAAATCCAGGTCATCATGTTAGTCTATCCCTGAGGAAGCCCCATGTTAGAGGTGAAACACCTAGGACTTCAAACCCCACCACTTGAGGATGAAACATATGTATAACCTGTAAAAAATTTTTTTTACTTTTATTACTAAGGTTACGTTTTTTAAAGGCATGCATTTTTTATAAGCATGCGTTTCCGCATATATGCAAAAACGCATGTATTTTTTTAATTACATATGCGTTTGCATTTTTGAACAAATTAATGAAAAATGCAGGAAAAGTGAATCAAAAATGCATACAGCAGTGAGTTTTAAAAACGCAACGCATACAGTGTGAATGGTAACATTGGTTGTCTATGTAAAAACGCATGCAGTAAAAAAATGTGCGCGTTTGTAAAACGCACCACAACGCATAAAGTGTGAAATGGCCCTAAATGCCATTTGTCAGAATTTTATGTATTTGTATATTTATTAAAGATTCTATCTTTTATATATAAGTTGATTGATGGTCAATAGTTCAATCGACTAAAAAATAAGTTGGGCACATGCTTTTTGTAATTAGATGATACCATGGAGTTCAGTATTATAGTAGATGTTTTTCAAAAACAAAATGCAGTTATTCAAAAGTATACACAAAAGAAAAGACAATACAGATTAATATGATCAGTTTTGGTCAGGAAGGTGACCAAGAACCAGATGGTCAATCTGTAGAGTGGCCAGACATAAGCCACTCCTTAGTAAAAGGCATATGGCAGCCCACCTTGAATTTGGCAAAAGGCACAAAAAGCACTCTTTCCATGACGAACAAAAATTCTCAGATCTGATGAGACAATGATTGAACTGGTGTGAATGCCAGCCATCACGTTTAGAGGAAACCAGGCACTGCTTGATCATCTCATCACCAGATGAATACTATCCCTACAGTGAAGCATGGCGGTAACAGCATCATTCTGAGAGGATGTTTTTCAGCAGCAGGAACTAGAAGACTAGTCAGCATACAGGTAAAGATGACTGCAGTAATGTAGAGACCTGCTCTAGAGTGCTCTTGAACTCAGACTGAGGCCACAGTTCACTTTAAGCAGGACAATGACCCTAAGCATTAGTGTTGAGCTCGAATATTCGAATGCCAAATATTTTTCGCGAATATCGGCAATTCGAGAATTCGCCAATATCTCGAATATCTTGGCGGATATTCGCAATTCCGAATATTCGCAATATGGCCATGTATTGCGAAAATAATATTCGCATTGCGAAAATAATATTTTCGCAATCCATGGTATTACCGCGAATATTCGAATTTCCGAATATAGAATCGAATATTAGTAGAATTATTCGTGAAATATCACGAATTCATATATTGCCTATGCTGCTCATCACTACTAAGCACACAGCCAAGATATCAAAGGAGTGGCTTTTGGACAACCCTGGAGATGTCCTTGAGTGGCCAGCATGGGCCCAAACATGAATCTGATTGAACATCTCCGAAGAGATCTTAAAATGGCTGTGCACCAATGCTTCCCATCCCGTCTGATGGAGCTTGAGAGGTATGGGTGAAACTGTCCAAGGATAGGTGTGCCAAGCATATGGCATCATATGCAAAACGACTTGAGGCTGTAATTGCTGCCAAAGGTGCTTTGACAAAGTATTGAGCAAAGGATGTGAATACTTATGTACATGTGAGTTTCTGTTAAATACATTTGCCAAAACCGCAAGTAAACTTTTTTCACATTGTCATTATGGGGTGTTGTGTGTAGAATTCTGATGAAAAAAGTATTTAAATCCATTTAGGAATACGGCTGTAACATAACAAAATGTGGAAAAAGTGATGAGATGGGAATGTTCTGTAAGTTTACCTGCTAATAAAAATGATTGTTGAGGCTCTTGGACAATATAGTATAATGAGAATGAAAAGATAACTTGCAGGTAATAATGTGGCATTATAACACAATCATGGATTAAATGTAAATTGTTCTATATGTTTAATAGCTGATGATGACTAAGTGTATGAAGCATTGAGAACAATTCCCATTTGTTTAAGACGTGGGATCTTTATCCATAATCCTGCCTCCTGGTTAGTCATCAGCACTACAGCAGCAGGTTGTACAGACAGACTTGCTTATGTCTCTGATTTCGATGGACATTTAGGTGTGGTAATCACCTTGGCGAGAAGGCATGTCAGACCGGCTTTGAGTTAACATGGGCGCGTCTAGAATGGAGTCGCTGAAATGATACCATGCTTGAAGAATTTTCTATCAAGTGTGACTCGTGTGGAGAAATCCCTATGATACATAGGTTTGTTCAGCACAGGCCTCTGCCACACCTGGGTGTGGAAGAGGCTGGGAAGCAGAGGAGGTGGCATCCAGGGTTTGGTGTGTAACACAGGTGACATGATAACTCTACTGCATATTATATAAACACTTTGTCAGAACATATTATATTAGTTGGATATGTTATATAATCTTTTCTCAGATGTAAAATACACTGTCTCTGTACCCTGGAACAAAATTTGCTGTCAACTAAAAGCAATGTGAGTGGTATGCTAATAACACTGTCTGCAACTTCTGTAATCAAAAAAGAAGAAAATTCTGAGCTAAATGGTTTACTAAAATATTTAATTAAATATACAGAAAAATATTTTAACAATAATGTGTCTTTTATTGTTATGAGAGCACATTCATTTAAAACAGTGGTGGGCAACTGAGTTGATATGGAGGGCCACAAGTACGGCCCTCTGTATCACTAAAGGGCCGCACATAACATTTTCAATCTATACTGACTGGTATAAGCATTTTATA
>CM070036.1:66705376-66717476 GCA_036250615.1 Ptychadena robeensis | reverse complement strand
TTACGTGCTTTAAAGCCATTGATTATATCAATCGGGCGCATAACCTTGGATTCGGCAGACCTTGTTCCTATACCCTATGCATTAATAGTAAGGTTTCAGGGGCCTCAAATGGAAGACTGAGGGGGGCCGCCAAAGAACATCCAAAGGGCCGCAGGTTGGGCACCTGGGGTTTAGAATATCAGGCAATCACACACTATTATATTATATATCTACAAGTCTAACCATTTGAAAATCAAATTGAGTGGTTACGCTGATGTAACTGGGGGTACCCCTAGTTACAATCGGGGATACTGACCTAACATCAGCAAGCCCGCGGCGATGGTGAGTATTGTGGGATTTCCTCCATGTCCACCTCTTTGGCTTTATCAATGATGCCAAGGATGTGTGGGGGTAGGGAGAGCAGAGAATCATGACAGATTGATTGCCAGTGGCGCACTATATAAAAAAGTACGCCGTGGGCATAACTCTCAGGAGGATAACTTGTGGTTCCCCAGCGCAGATGGTATCTTTTGGGCAGTGCACTCTGATAGACATAACTTAAGGCTTCTATTTCTGCCTGACACCACCCCACATACATATACATATACAACACACAAACAGCAACAGGCACATGCACATAACACACCCAGAAAGACAGACATACACACATACAATCTAGTAACTCACCATTTCCTCTTCCCCCGGGTATCCAGCTACATGAGATCCATGTCTCTACCTCGGCTATCTGGTTAGCTGTGTATGCTAGGGGTGGAAGTGTTTGCTATTTTTAAGAACGACGCTATTATGCTAGAAAAAGCCTTCATAATATACACTATATTGCCTTTACAAACAGATGAACTTCAAAGACATCCAGTCCTAATTTATAGAATGTAATATGTAGCTGCTCCATCCTTTTCAGCTATCACAGCTTCAACTATTCTGTCTTTCCACAAAGTACATTTCCACGAAACGTTGCATTTGGCACATGTACTATCATAATAAAAGATAGAGAAGCATGATTCACTATTCCAGAGAACAAGTTTCCACTTCTCCAGTCCAGGGGGATTACATTCCATTCAGTTCTATATGCATGGTTCTTGATCTAGTCTGAAGGCCATATGAAGTTTGTAGGTCTGTATCTCTTACCTTTGCACAAGGTTGGTGACTTCTGCACAGTGTGTGTCTCAGTATGTGCTGACGCCTCTTTGATTTCATATGGCCTACTATTTCAGGGCTAAGTTGCTGTTGTTTATAATTGCTATATTTAGAATTCGTATTCTACCACCAACAGTTGATGGTGGAATATTTAGCAGAAAGGAGATTTCATAAAGGGAATAATTTGAACCGGTGGCATCCTATCATGGTACTATGCTGAATTCACTGAGCTCCTAAAAGTGATCCATTCTTTCACAAGATTTTGTAGAAGCCGTTTGCATGCCTAGGGGCTTAACCTCCTGATCATTTACCCCAAGTGTAGCTGGCAAACAACCTGAACTACGTTCGGTGATACTGACCTATTTCCAGCGAGCCTGCGGCGAAATTGACATACCTGCCGATCTCTTCCGGGTCCGATTTTTTCTGCATCATTGGTGACGCTGAAGAGTTGACAGTGCCCCGGCATCATCAATGACACGGGGGTGTGTAGAGGGGAGGAAGGAGAGTAGAGTATTTTTTTTAAAAAGTGTGCCACAGGCCCCTTAGGAGATTAATTTATACACCTATGACCATGGAATTGATTGGGATTCAATTATTTGAAGGGGTGTCCCAACACTTGTGTCAATATAGTGTATATATATATCCTTTATCATATAAAGGTCCATGGACCCCCTCCCTCACACAAAATGTAGAATAGCATAGGGTAGCATTCAGTAACTCAGCTGTTAAAGCAGACCTACCACCTTCAATTCTGCCATCTATTATCGACACCAGAGGTGGTCAGAGGTCAAATGTAAAAAAATTTATGCTAAATCATTAAAAATTCTGCACCACTCCAACTGCCCTATGACATCGTGCTGCGGCAGCCCCAAGGGAGCATGGGACATAAGACGTTCTGACGTCTCCTTTCCCATATTCCCATGCACCCATAGCCAGCAGCATCTGAAGCGGGGGGACCGGAGCGTTCCCCGATTCAGATGTGGATAGGTGGATGTGTCCACCTATCCGAGCAAGACCAAAAGTGTCTTGCTCCTCCATCTTAAAGCCTGGAGAACCGGATACTCCAGGCAGGGGTGAGCAGCCAGGAAAGGTATTTTTTATTTAAGGGGTTGCTGTCCCTGGACAAGACCCGATATAGGGGATTAATATGTTTATTTTTTTGTGTTTTTTTAAATTTAAGTTTAAATCCGCTTTATATCCTCTCTGCTTATATTGTGACAACCTTTGTTACAAGCAATAAAATTGGACTTCACAGCTAATTCTGTTAGGTTAAGTAAAGCTGTTCCTGTAGGGTTCCCTATGCTTCTCTGCCTATAGGCACAAACAGAGAGGTAGATAAGTGGGCAGGGGGCCCTGCACTATATGATGCCCTAAGAGACTTGCCAACCTTTTGTACACAATTTAACTTTAAAAGCCTTTAGGCTACTGAAATGAGAAGTGCAGATATGGACGATGCCTGGAGCAGTGCTTTTACTCCGCAGATGTTAAATGAAAAAATGTGGGCAGGAAAAATTCACTATGGAATATATGAATAATTCAGTGCAATCAATACAAATGTCAGACTATTTAGTAGAATGATAACTTGGACAAAAGATCATTTTGAAGAGGAGTACACACCTGCTTAGTCACTTTGTTAAAGCGGGACTATTATATAATTGTATGTTACATTATATAATTATGGTTTTGTCTTCAAATACAATATTTTAAAATTATGTGCATACAGTACTGGTTAATTAATATCATTGGTCATTACATTTTCAACGTTGATCATAAAGAAAGATGAATCACTCAAAACCACTGATCTGAAATCAGATAGGGACTTTATA
Organism: Ptychadena robeensis; assembly: GCA_036250615.1. NCBI lineage: Eukaryota > Metazoa > Chordata > Amphibia > Anura > Ptychadenidae > Ptychadena > Ptychadena robeensis. The sequence continues at coordinate 66,714,516 of CM070036.1, read as the reverse complement.
TGTAAATCACTTTTAAAATAGTACCTCTAGGTTTAAAGGTGCACCAGACTCAAATAAAAACATCCATTTAGACTCTACTTAGTTAAAAACAATAAATATGACATCTGTTAGCAAACCACAAAATAGATGTTGGGTTGGAGGGCTCATCTTCGACTCGTTTTGGCAACATGGGCTTTCTCAAGAAGAAACTGCATCCTCAAACCAAGGCCTATCTAGTTGGCGGATTGTGGCTGTAACCCCGGGTAACTTACTGTCAACTGAATTTGCAACTGCTGGACTCCAATTAAGCTGCAGAAAATTCTCAAGGATGATTAGGGGAAGCAGGATGCAAGTTCAATTTTGAGCTTTATGGCAAAGGCTGTGAATACCTATGTACATGTGCTTTCTTAAACAGAATGCAGTATGATCGAACAGGGAACAGACATGTCAAGGAGTGATAAACTTACCCCTTGACATGTCTGTTCCCTGTTCAATCAACCTCAATCAAACAGAATCAATTGACCCTGCTCGAAAACAGGTATTTTTTTCTCGATTCTGTTCGATCGACTATCGCGAATGCGCATGGTGATCGATCATTCATCGACCAAAAGGAAAATTGATCTGTGTATGGCCACCTTTAGACTCTTTAGACTTTAGACTGCACCTCAGATTACACTTTTATCCACTGTGCAGTTAGCCCAGTGGTTCCAATCCATTATGTCACCTGTGACACACACCGTGGCACCAGCCATGTCATACAGTGTGCACTATAATTTTAATAACTGGAAGAAGTTTGACACAGCAAAGACTCATTCAAATGCTTATGACTTGACCCAACTGAGCAATCAGGAGAGGATCTAGTGAGAGGTCACAGAGTTGGTGGACCCTATGTGTCATCATATGAATGCAGACCTAAGGGGTAGAGTCTAACCTGGCCTGCTTGGACTTGGCGGAAAAACACCAAAAGGACTATAGATTCTTTGGTCTATTGAAACCATGTTTCTGAACTGTTTTTCCTTGATTTTACACATTATGTCTGGAGGAGATCAGACAGCATTTATCACCAGCCCAATATCATCTCAAAAGTGAAACACATTCATGGGAACATCATGGGCTTGTCCCCACTTGAGAGATTAGCCGCGGCGTGGACATGGTTTTAATTGCGCACGTCGACGTGATTTTTCAGTCCTGATCACGTCCATAGACATGAATGGACGCAATAAAAAATCAGAAATCGCGTGTGATTGCCCACCCGCGATCGTCGCAAAATGTAAAATCGTGTCCATGGCTGATCGCTCAAGTGGGGACAAGTCCTTAGGGTTTAGAAAATCTCTGACTGGGTGTGCAAAGCTTAATGCATCTCATATCAAACAAGACTTGAGGCTGTTATTGCTGATAAAGGTTCTTCAAATTTTTTATACTTTTTACAAAATTGTCTATTTGGTATTATATAATAGGTACATAAGTGTACATTATTGAAAAAATAATAATAATAAATAAATTGAAAACTGATAAGGGGGTCTGAATACTTTCTGAAGCTAATGTAAATAAAGATTTCTGGTAGCGTAGAATAATTTTTAATTTTAGATGACACGATTATGTTTATACAAACAAATATATTTTCCCTGTATAGCCTGAATAAAATCCAGTGCATAGCCAATTGCATTCTCATTTTTCTAATAAAAAATACCATACATAAACCCAAAATTGGAATAATGAGATTTGGACACAGGTATGTCTTTATGTTGTAACAACCACAAAAGTCCCACAAGGGGGCACAACACCTTCATCATTTAAAACTGTCACCTTATAACCAAAAACTTAGTGTGTATTTAAAAAAACTGAAAAAAGCTGGCCACCCTATAACATCACTCTGATTGGTCTAAAACTGAGATGCTGCCAGTTTATTGGTGTGTTTGGTGTCACCACCAATACAAGAAACATTCTCATATATTGCCTGCACCACTACCAAATTGTAGAAAAGAAACTAACCTTTGCATTTAGCAAATTGCATCCCACAGTGAGTTTACGCTCATTCATTTGGAGAGTTATTGGTGATGTAGAACAGCTATTATTCCGAACACAGCTATAATGGTCAATAGCTATAGTAATGACATGATTCCTGACCTGATACACTCCCTGTCCCTGCTAATGAACATTAAAATCCCCATCCCCAGAACACAAATCTACACTTACAAGAATTACACCCCCCTTCTCCAGGACTAAAATCCCCACATCCCATATTTCATTGACTTCTTTACTATGAATAAACCCCCCTCTTTCATTAGACTGAAAACTCCACTCCCGGGGACTAACTTCCTACTCTCCAGCATCTACAAACCCAAGGAGTAAAATCACCCCTAGCACAAATATGCCCACTCCTCCACCATCTCCTTGCCAAGCATAAGGAGTGTCACTCACTGGGTGCACTGAGGAGACTTGGGGCACATTCCTGGCAGCCCATTGACACCCCTGCTCTTACATAAGTATTGTCTACATCATGTCAGCACTTACTATGTATCTATATTATTTGGATAAATACTGAATATGATGTACACACATTAAGCACCTATGTTTGCACAGGGGTGGCAATCTTAACTAGTAAATACTCTCCTACTGAACAGTTGGATCAGCTGATCATTTTGATCTTCAATGACCCGCTGGCCAGGATAATTTGATCATGTCATATTTCTATTTCCTGTGTAGGCTTACAGGAGGTATTTCTCTAGGAGAATAGCCATTCCTATTTCTGTGTTTTATTATGCTATATTTAAGAAAAGGAATGCTTTCTGTAGGCCAGTCTTACCTGGCCAATTAATACATTATGCCTATGACACTACAGTGGCAATTGTAAAAGCGGTGATCTGTGTAGAACCAAAATTTTGAGTTATGTCCTTTATAAATATGCCCCTCCGAGGGGTTTGGGTGATCAAAGTATGTGGCTTTTGGATGGAAAACGTGACCACCAATTTCAAGGGAGGACTCATGATCTCATGTGTTCTATAGAGTGGCGATTCCTGGCGATGAACTTATATTTCTATGCAAATTTGAGTACCTCTAAATCAACTTCATAACTTTTCTGTTGATTTTATTAGTGGAAAGAAACTAGGGTTTATTTTTTTGTAAGGTCCCAAAACTTGACTTGTTAGGCCTTCATCCAAGCCAAGTAAACACAATTCCAAAGCTTATTAAATTCTCTGACCCTTGGAACCAAATCCACTCTCCCTTTTAAAACAAGTACAAGTGCTAAACTACAGAGAAATGAGGCCACACAGGGAGAATATGTGATACGATATTATATTTGATTAAATATGTTACACATAGGAGGACAGTCTACTTTCTACACTTTAGTTTGCAAATTAGTTTATTAACTTTTCAAGACAGAGACAACAAATAGTTCCTAATATTAAACCTACAAAGATGTTTTTATTACAGCTAACTAGAGCATTACCACATGCCAGCAAAAAGACACAACAGGGCGTCTGATACTTTTCCAGGGATCCACCCCTTAAATGCCAACACCTTTAATTATAATTTGAGTTTTACAGGTGTGGGCAAGTAGAGCTTATGAAATATAATAAAGGGAGAGATTCTATCTGCAAGTCTAAGCACTCATATCTCAAATCCCTGTTTCATAGAAAATGTAACTTTACAATATCCAAGAGAATCATAGCAAACACAAGCTTGCTATAATCCTACACTCAGACCTATTTCACGGTCCTTCTTATAGTTGATATAAATTTATAGTTAAGGTTAGCTAATAAGATGAGATGACCAGCTTTCCACAAGGCTACCATTGATACTGCAACTGGCTCACTATACAATGGCCACATCAAATAAATCAGTAGAGTTTTTCCGTGAATTACAGTGATGGAGTGCCTTGAGAATACTGAACTGACAAGGTTATACACTACTGACTTTGGTGTCTGTCTTAATACATTGACTTTAGTGTTATACCTCTACTTTAACACCGCATGTAGGGTATGACTTCCTTAATGTAGGCATCTCACAAAGCAATGAGCAATATTTTAACAGGTCTGTGTTTAATACCATTTTATCTACTGTAATAGCATACTCCTTGTTTTATATTTTTATCATTGTTTTTAGCCACTCCTAAGCTTACCCTCATACCTGTCAACCTTCCTATTTTGGCCAGAAAAGTCAGGTTTTTTATGTGTCTTTCTTGACCAAATTCCAATTTCAATAAATCCCAGATATTTCCCGGATCTTGAAATCGGGGTCATTTAGAAGGGAGGGGGTGTTCTGAGATATTTTCCTAGTTGTAATATTTTCCTATTATTACAACTGCACATGTGCAGATAGTCCGAGTTTTGGGGTTTTCTGGGTTATTCTTCCGATTTTCTGTTGTCAAGTTTAGGGGTTTGGGGGGGATTAAGGTTAGGGTTAGGGGGTTCCGAGGGTTAAGGTTAGGGGATTGGGGAGGTTAGATTCATTTTAACCCCCCGAACTCCTAAACTTCACCCCCGAACCATAAAACTCACCCCTACTATCAAGCACCACTCCCCCTAACCCTAACCTCGAAAGAATAACCCTGAAAACCCCAAAACTCGGACTATCTGCACATGCGCAGTTGTAAGAATAGGAAAATATTTCAACCAGGAAAATATCTCAGAACAGGGACATCCCATCCCGCTAGTGCATATGAAGTGTGGGGTGGGAAGTTAGGAGGGAGAGTAACGCCCCCTCTGTCCAATGTTAGCCAACTAGCAAATAGGAGGGAGGGGACATTAGACTCCCCAGTGCTGGAAGTGACGTAGCAGAGTGTCATTTCCGGTATTGGGAATACGTAAATTGCAATCCGCCTCTGCACTTCCATGTTTTAAGTACTGGAAGTGAAACTCCGTGGCGGCACTTCTGGCATTGGGAACTTTAATGCCGTATATTTAGGAAAACTTGACAGGTATGCTTATTAAACTACCAGTGAATTTACAGGCAATACTTTGGGTGATCTATGGAGTCCCATACTGATAAGAAATAATAACTTGCTTACTAACTAACCTATTTCTGGAAATATGAGATAGAAGACCAGCTTATTTTATATCTCATGAATTCTTAAGGCATGGAAACAATTATAATGATTTCAGGCTTTGTGCCATCGATGGGTTTCCAAATGACCATTAAAGATAACAGATATATATATATATATATATATATATATAAACTGCCTATATTAATATAGGCAGTTTTCAGGTAACTATGTAGATTAGTAGAAAAGTAATAAAATGTTTTTATGGGGAGGAGACCCCCTTTATCTTAACGAAGGGTCTTCCCTTTTTGAGATATGGCATGGGGCCTGGTGGGATCCCCACCTTCCTGTCCTTCCAGGCTTGCCAAAAGGGGTCTGGTTTGCTCTGGGGGACCCACACTGTTTGGGGTTACCCTCTTTTCAGAGTATACCAGGCCCTTTTACAACAGGGGCTCATTATTACAAGAAAGCAATTGTAAGATCAGATCAGCTAATAAGAATCCAAGGATCTGATCTTTTCTTCCAACCTGCACAGTGTTGTTACACACAGACACACTACCTTTCTTTATTTTCCCAATATCATTTAAAATGCAAGACTATAATAATGCTACTATTGTACCACTATACAACTAGCTTTGCTGGTCTTGGATTTTCTAGCAAAATCATCACTAAAGCCGGCCATAGACGTCCCGATCTATGGCCGACATTTAGCAGACTCTTCACAGCGTGGTGACGTCACCACGCTGTGAGCAGTCTGCTACAGAACGGACAGGAATCCTGTGTGTTAGTGGAATCCTATCAGACTGTAGCCAATTAACTCGGAGGGGGAGGAGACTCCCCCTCCGAGTTAACAGCCTGCAGTGCAGGAACAGAGGATCGTGCAGAAAAAAACCCAGCAGGACGGATCCGTGCGCGATCCGACCTGCAGGCTTTTTTTCTACAAAACTCAAGGTGGGCTCCCTCATAGTTGCGGCCGACCAACCTTTATGTGCTCGGCAGAAGCGAGCACGCAGATTGGTCTGCTACAACTATGGCCGGGAATCGGCCCGTCTATGGGGGGCTTAACACGACTTTAAAGTCAGTAATAAGAAACATTTCAGTCTTCAACTATCTTACACCTGCCCACTTATGTATCTTTCAAGAACAAGACATTGTGCCCCAGGCAGTAGGTGTAACCAGACTAAAGAAATGGAATGTGCATATGCTGGAGCTGTCACCATGTAATAATGTGTTGATAGATAGATAGATAGATAGATAGATAGATAGATAGATAGATAGATAGATAGATAGATAGATAGATAGATAGATAGATAGATAGATAGATAGATAGATAGATAGATAGATAGATAGATAGATAGATAGATAGATAGATAGATAGATAGATAGATAGATAGATAGATAGATAGATAGATAGATATTATCCTGCACCACATCTGTTTGGAGCCTGCAGAACAATGACACTTGTTACATGACTGCATACCAGGATTTGTTAATGCAAATGTCATTATAAAATTCTACATATATATGTTAGTTCTTGCTCCAGGCAAAGCATGTCGATCACAATAATTTTAAAGAAAATAATTAAAAATTCATTGATTAACTCTTTAAATGAAACCTGCAGATAAGTTTTGTGAAGGATTTCCGGGCAGAATGAAGGGTACAAGTTGCAACGTGTACATATGTTTATATGGCCGAGGACATGGTTAGTGTGTGCTTGGAACTTAAAGGAGGGTGTTTCCCTCTCCACCCAATGCTAAACTGCCTGACTGCAAGAATGGAGCTGGGAGAGAACTTTGATGGTTGTATAGCTTTCTCCCTTCCCTCAGGTGAAGGTGTGCACTCTGACACACTCAGCAGAAGGAGTGTAATTTGATCGCTGAGGATTTGCATTGTTTTGTCACACAAGCATCCAGGACCAATCTCGTCCTCCCTCATGTATTCTTTCAAATTTTCAAAAAAAGAACAAATATTTTCTCACTAAGGTGCATTTTTCTAACAACCGTTAACACAATTGTTGTCTGTAGTCTGTAATATGTCACTTGTCAGATTTTAAATGTTTGTACAAGATTTTTGACTATGAAGTGAACAAACTTAAGATAATATATTATTTACTTTGTTGTAGTGTGCAACATCCAAACATATATACAGGATCAGGATCAATATTAAACCTCTGACAGGTGATGTAAGTAAAGGCCCCATACACAGGTCGATTTTTAGTTCAATTCCCGAATGATTGATGTCAATCACGGTGACATCACCATGCTCCAGCATTCGACCGGTTCGAGCGCGTATTGACCTGTGTATGGGGACCTTAACATTATCTATCTTGATAAAATGGCACTGTCAAGAGATGCAGTTCTAAAGGTGACCATACATGGGTTGATTTTTCAATTGATTCCAGAACAATCGAACGTTGTACGTGTTCGCGGTGTTTGCAAATCGAATGCGGCCACACTTTCTTTCTTTGAAGAAAGCTTGATTGAACAGGGAACACACATGTTGATCAATTCCTCTTCGATTGAGAACATATCTTTACCAAACTTTACTAGAGATGTAAAGAAGGGTTCAGGGTATACACAAAAAGGAAGTATTGCTCAAATACAAATAGTTTTTGCATAAATTAAGTTCAAAGTCAAAATTTCAAAAGTCAAAATTTCAAAAGTCAAAATTTCAAAAGTCAAAATTTCAAAAGTCAAAATTTCAAAAGTCAAAATTTCAAAAGTCAAAATTTCGACCTAATTTATACACATACACTACATATGCTAGAGCAAAACTTTTTTTTCTCTAATATTCCCACAACCCTTATCTCCAGCTATTTTTGATGTTGAATGGCCACAATGAAATTCGACTATGCGGAATTTCGGCGAAAAAGTTTGCAGCGTGAATTTTTCTACCAGCCCTACTCCACCTTAACTAAATGAAAAAGATGACCTGTTCTGATCAATCAAATTCTTTTTGAGGTCATGGGTGGGTGGGTGAGTGCACACTGTTCACTTGGTGGATCTAGCCCTATAGTCTAACATGTTATTTTACTAGATATGAATACATAATTCACACATGCAATGACAATATCAGTGTGTAGTGTACTGTAATAGGGGCTGACATTGCTGCTCTACCTTTGGACTGCCAGTTGCCTGGATATCTTTACACTTATTTACACTATTACACATATTTACACTTTTAAAAAGTTATTCACATAATATCACAGGCCATTCATTTCTTATACATTGTTACACATCAGAAATGGGAAATAGTGTTAGTAGTGTACCACATTTAGTTGATTAACAACAATACAGTTGTTAATAAAATTATTCAACACACACTGAAATTGAGTGTTTTGGCCATTAAGACATTGATTTTGATCATTTCAGTCATCTTGTTTACAATGAAATCAAAGAGGCACTTGTAAGTCAAACAAATATAACATGGGCCCAAAGTCAACTGCAGTATGCCAAAAAGTTTTGGGATAGTGTTCTGTGGACTGATGAAACAAAATTAGAACTGTTTGGGCCCATGGATCAACGCTATGTTTGGAGGAGGAAGAACAAGGCCTATGAAAAAAAACACCTTGCCTACTGTGAAGCATGGTGGGGGGGGTCAATCATGCTTTGGGGCTGTTTTGCTTCTGCAGGTACAGGGAAGCTTCAGCGTGTGCAAGGTACCATGAATTCTCTTCAGTACCAGGAGATATTGGAAGGAAATGTGATGCAGTCTGTCACAAACCTGAGGATTGTAAACAAGATGACTGAAATGATCATAATGGCCAAAACACTCAATTTCAGTGGGGGGTGAATAATTTTGAACAAAACTGTACTTTTTTGAACAAAAGTTTCCTTAGCAGATTTGAACCTTGTTTAATAGTTCCAATCATTACATATTATTATTATTGCACCTATGTGATACTAACAACATCAATTAATCAGTTAGCTATAGGAAGGCTTTTTCAGAAGGAAATCATGCTTTCTATGGTGGGTTACAATTAAACCTGTGGGTGGGAAATCTTAATTCTCTCTCTAAAAGTCTTAACAATATTCATGATTGTTGATCTTGGGATGCCAGAACAAGTTTAGATGGTGTGCCCATGGGGGTTGCTCTTGTCTAAAGCCTGCCATACACCCACAGACGGGTGCCGACAGACAAGCTCCGATGAGCTCTGGAGAGGCAGAGGTACAGT
>CM070036.1:66690273-66705258 GCA_036250615.1 Ptychadena robeensis | reverse complement strand
ATGTAATGTATATAAAATCTTATAGGGCAGTATTGTGTGTGGAAATCAGTCTTGTAATTTTTGGCTAGCAGTTTACACATATACCAATTGTCAGACATATAGACCAATTGTCAGACATATAGACTTGATACCTCCACAAACTTTAGAAGAGCCACATGTCTTGGGATTTGATAAACCTGCACTACTGAGGAAGCTTGCCATATGTAGATGTAAAGGAAACTTCTTACTACTAGATGCAATGGCAATACCTGAGGCCTACTCACAGGTGCAGGCATTCTAACCACCAGCTGAAGTTACCAAAAGGGTTGTCTATAATTTCTTGTGTACATAGTGTCCTCCATTTGTAAGTAGCAATAAACATATAGGGGATGGTAATTAAATATTGTATGTATGCTATAGACTAGACAAACTAAGGCCGGGAGGCCAGATTCCTGCAATGAGTCTGCAAAAAACCTTACCTGTACACACTGCTGTTCTCTCCTTGTGCAGGTCCTAAATATATACACCCTCAAGTAGCCTTCTGCTGGCATCCCTGGCCCAGGCATGCTGAGTAAGAACCACAGTTCAGCCTCTATACAAACTATTGTTGTATTATTGTGAAGCACAGTGGTGTAGCAATAAATTGGTCTACAATAGCATTTTAGAAACATTTAGGCTAAATTTACACTGTTGTTTCTCAAGCTGCTTTCAGCTCACAGCAGCTCAGGAAACAACTGCCTGCAAAATAGTGAAGGTGTTCACAAGTTGTCTACATTAGGACTCCATGAAAGTCCTGTCGGGCTAAACCCTGAAAACCTTTTGACGTTCAAAGGTCGTTTATACTTTTTGTTTTTAATGGTCTGTTAAAAAACGCCAGTGTAAATGATGCCTAAGATGTTGGCCAAGTCTGCCCTTCACACATTTTGAACAATTAGATGAGATTATTATCATTTGAAGACACTAAAGAATATTCTTATATAAAAGTTTTTGTGCTTGAGTTCAGTTTAAGATTTTTAGCAATGAAAAGTATAAAACTGTCTGCAGCCACAAACACAACCAAACAGGTCCCATGAAAACTGACATATGACAATTAGTAAAGAGACATATAAAAGCAGGTGTAGCTAATACAGATATAAGTATTATTAATCAGTCACTATGAAAATGCTATACTATATTTCTTTATGAAGCGGTGGAAACAATTACACCCAACTAGACAGCATCCTCTGGGAAAAGTAAAAACACATCATCTTCTTCTCCCACACCTCCACCCATGTCTATAAACTCAACAGCCTATCAGTACAATGTGCACATCGGTACAAACAAACACACCCAAAGCCTCATTAATTCCCAAGCTAATGCTAACTCTTCACTGGCATCCTCAACCCAGCTGGACAAGCTCCAGAATTTCTTGGTGCTGTTTTCCTTGCCATGGATCACATGGTTTGACACTCAAACCACCGTCCACCTGCCTTTACTTACTTAAGTCAACGTATTTAAAAGTGTGAACCAGGCAATACAAAGTTTTACTCTTGGTCAAGGCAATACTGCTTAGGTGTGTCTCGAATATTTAGATAGAGTATGAATGATATTGACTCATCAGCAGACTTTACCCTTCAAACCACACCTCTTGGATAGCTGCCAAGCATACATGAAAAAATTGTTAGCATGCACAAATTCATTTTTGTCTTGTTGCAACAAGCTTGTCGGAAAAGCTAATTCCCATGGAATAAAATGTTACAGTGTGTATCTTTCATGGCTGCAGTTCAATGTTGTTGCATAAGAAAGGGTTTTAATTAGAAGAAATTGCCCAAGGAAAAATAAATACAAAAAAAACAAAAAAAAAACAAAACATGGATATCAATCCAAGGTTAAAATACTCTATTTTATAGCGTGAACTAAACAATTATTTGCAGGAAAAGGTGAATGCTTATGTAAACACAAGTATTAAAGCAATAGTATTACTAATTTTAAACAGTAGTATGAAATACATTGATATATATTATCCAAAAGGATGAACAGAATTTTCAATGCACAATACTCAATTCCATACAATCCTAAACAAAACCCAAAAGAAAAAACTTACCCCCAAAACACAATGAATGGTGTACCTGGGTGGGCCTTCCCGTTCCACCCAGGTACACCCCAGGATTGGGCACTGTAGGAATTGTAGTCAAGTAGCTAAAAGCTTGTGTCCATTAGCGAGGAAACAGAACCAGAAAGGACACTTTCCATTCTCAGCAATGGGACAGTATCCTCTCTGCGTTATCGCAGTGCCGCCTCTGACACGTCCATTGAAGACCAATGGATCTGTCTACAACACGCGGAAAAGCAGTGCCCTATGCTGTTTGGACATCTTTGTCATGCTAAATTAATTGGGCGCTGTCCCACCGATGTGGCAGGAATGCACCCTAAGCTGCAGACGAACTTTCCGCAATGTGCACAGAGTCTGTCTGCAAATCGGCCGCAGTGTGTCTTTTTTTGGCCTAAACTGTGTGGAGTCCAACTCTCTCTGTGGATTAGAATTTGTTCTCACATGAAAATCCCAGAATAGCTTGGGGAATTTAAACCCAATGGAAAACTAAAGCAGGGTACAGACAACTCGATATTCGAAGCGTCCGATGTACCCTGCAGCAGTGTGATGACGTCATCACACTGCTGTCAGATATTGGCGGGGCTGGGGAGACAGCTCTGCTCTCCCCAGCTCACCCGAAGCTTTGCCAGCGGAGCATCGGACATCAGCCGTATTTACGGTCATGTCCAATATGGCTGTTTTCCAGTGGGATTGATTTGTCCCGCTCGAAAACAGCTATGGGCACACATTATATAGATATAATAGATGGCCGTGAGCACGCACGGCGCTCGAAGCGGCCATCGATCTGACCCGTATCTGCATGTCTGTACCCTGCTTAAGCCTAAGGTAAGCTCCAAGGACTGTTTGATGTACTGCAAGATTTGTTTTTGTTCCTGGTTGTTTGGTAAAAATAAACCTAAATTGTGTTTCTTGAAAATGGCTGCACTGGTGATCCCTTTCCCCTAAACTTTACAATAGATATTTATAGCAATGACCACAAATATGGGCACACCGTCAGAAAATGGACCCCAGGAAGTTGCTGAAATTACAACCTGAATTTCAAGCATGTGATGAATCTTTAACCTTCTTAGTGGTAAACTAGAGTGAAGTTTAAGGGATTTTTTTTATTTATCAGTAATCCTAATCTATACTATGGGTAGCATATCAAGAAGAGCAGTCCTCAGCTCTCTTACTGGGTTCTACCTACCTGATGTCAGTGATAATGCAGGGAAGGCGCCATATACTCTACATGTATTGTAATACAGGCATTGTAATCTGTTTATATTTCACATACCACTTTTTAAATGGAAAATAGGCATGGAACATACTTTAACTCTCCTGTAGCAATTAACAAGTGCTGAAAGTAAGAAAAATTCACACTTGCAACCAGTACAAATTTGGAAATGCTGACAATCTAGTTTTTACACCAAAATGCGCATGGGGAATATACCCAAAGAGCATCACATGCATAATACAATTTATTCTTACAATTCTCAAAATGTGCAAATAATTTTGGCCATTTATATAGTGTTGAGCGATTTTTTTTTTTTTTTTGTGTTCTTTCAGTGCAACAAAAGAGACAAATATAGCATTACCAAAGCATTTGTAATTGGAACAGTTTCCTGGGATATGTGGTCATTTTATAAAATAAATGCAGGGGTGCCAATATTTTTGTTCATGTCTGTATAGGCCTTTTTTTGCTTGCTTTGCTAGGTCAGGTCAAGAAGAATGGTCAATAAGGGGACATTCACACATGCATTTGGAAACGCTGCCTTCCCAGCACCTGGGAGACAAAAGAGACAAAGCCGAGAAGACACGCAATTAGGAGTCCCTCAGACGCTTTTCAAGCGCCTACCCGATAGAGGTAGAATGGGGTCATTTTCAAATGACCCAAGCGAAAGGAAAGCATACTTATGAATGCTGCATAATGAGCAAGTTTCTCTTATTTCATGTTAAATCATAATACAAAATAATGTATGTGCACATGACATACTTTATTTTGATAGTATGGCCAAGTTGTTCTCTCAGCTGCTTAGCTCACCATGTCCTTTCTCACAGTAAGGGCTTGTTTCCATTGAAGCGTTCCCGTGTGGTCGCAGCCGTGCGGTTGAACGCATGGCATAGTTGTCGTGCGTTTTTGCGGCACGTTTTTTTTTTTTTATGCAGATGCGGATGCGGTTGGGACGCGGATGCGTTTCAAAGCGCTGCAGCTAGCGTTCAGAAACGCGCCCTAAACCGCACCCGAACGCGCATAACCGCACCAGTGGAAACTATATTGAAGTTTCCAATGGATGCGGTTGTTTGTGCTTGCGGCCGCGCGGCTACAAACACGCGGGACCGCATCAATGGAAACAAGCCCTAATGTAACAATTTCATGCTTCTATTGTGAACAATGAAGGTGAATTCTGAATTCCTCCAGTGTCTGTGTCTGTAGACTTTAGCTACTTTGGTTAAAAATGTATTGTTAATGCTAAAAATATATGTAAATGCTTAAACATTCATTGTCTAGCCAAGGGCTCATTTTAAAGTCTTAGAATCACATACCTGCTAAAGCCCCCCATACATGTCTAGATTTTCTATTCAATCAACTCAAAAAGATATTTTTTTGGGGGTCAGGCAAATTGTTGATTGATTGTATGTTTGTCAACTGTAGTAACAGATATTTGATCAACTTTTTCAATACAACCAAAAAAATTTTCCAACACGTCCGATCCTTTTTCAATAAATTTTTTTCCCAATTTAAATTGATTTAGGTTGATATAACCATGTGGGCTGCCATAGATTTTCAATCAATCAACCAAAAAAATTGATTGAATTAAGTTGATTGGATAAAAAATCTAGACGTGTATGGGGGCCTTAATGGTTTCGTTCAGGTTAGTTACTATCTTTTTCAAAGCATTTAGCTAATAAACATTGTAACAATCTCTAAGAACTTTGATAAACAGTTAGGTCCATAAATACTTGGACAGTGACAACTTTTTTTTCTGATTTCGGTTCTGTATTTTACCACAATGAGTTTTAAAAGAAACAATTTAGATGGCATTGAACTTCAGATGTTGATCTGTATAAATGAACTGATATAGTTGCATTCCAAATATAACTATTTCCAATTTCATACATAATGTACTTACTAATGTCTGTATTGTCATGTTGCCCTTTTAACTGTGCATAAAAGAAACTTTCATCTTCCGCAAACACACACTGTAACATGTTGCTATGAAACCAACACGGCCAAAGTCCTAATGGTTTTTATTTGCATACAGGCAGAGGTTATCAGTCTGCTGTTGGGTGTATGTACAAAGACAAGCTAGTAACTTCATACTATGGAAGAGACTTCTTCATTGTGTAATACTGTGTAATTATGATTTATAAACACAGAAGTAATATATCTGCACAAAAAATAATTTACATAGAACAAACGGTAAATATAATTTTCTACTTTACAAGTGTTAAGGTAATAAAGAAATTGCAATTCCCTTTCTTTAAAGCCCCCCATACACGCATAGTTCCTAGCGCGATCTTTGAACAGCCAATCACTCAGAAAATCCAAGCACACCATTCCAAGCATACTCACCAACCGATATTTTGGATGGGCACCCTGGTCCAAAGAATTGTGGTCGATTGTCGGCAAAATTGCCAGCGGGTTTTTTCAAATCAAAGAATTACTAATAAATCAGCTGATCAAATAAGATTTTTCTAGTAAAAAATAGATTGGTCCAGTGGATATACAGCAATGGGCCTAAAAACCGTACAGCACGCATTAGTAATTGTTCAAAATATCTGAAAATAACGACTACTATATTTTGTCCATCACCAGTGAAACACTGAATTACCACATTGTGTCGCGCTTGCATCTTAGCGCAGCTGAGTTGCACAATTACCATGAGTGAAAACCCGAGGCCAGTGTGAAAGGTACACAGGTTTCCTATGGAAGAGAAGCAAAAATGTGGCATGCATAGTCGTGTTCACCCCCCCCCCCCCCCCCCCCCCCCCCCCTTTAACCAATTTTCATCAGGAGGCCGCTTACAACAATTTTTTTACTTACGTCACCAATCGATCGGAGAAAAATCGTATCTGGAAAATGGTGCACTTTTCGATCGATGTACGACTGATCTCAATCACATGTCCCGATCATATAACCAATAATGCAGCAATCGTTTTTTAGTCGGATCGCCCATCCGATTCCAGAATCGGTTTTAATTAGCAAAAACGCAAACTGCAACATACCATGCATTCAATTTCTGGACGATTCTATCCTGAAAGTCTCAAATGCACACATTTATGGGTTTGGAGTGGTGTTAGCTGAAGAACTGGCCAATGACCAACAGCACACAAACAAAGGTCATTTCCACAAGAATCATAGATGGATCGCTTAAAACGATCGCATGAGACAACTAACAGCACTCGATTCCTTTGCTTTTTATTAAAATTATCCATCAGAACAGATCCGTGAACGATCGTTTTTCTGTCCGATTTTTTACAAAATCGCTTTTGGCATGCTTCAATTTTTATTCAATGCGATCGCGTGATCGATTTTGATAAACGATCACACTAAAATTGAACTAAAAATCGTGATGTGTATGCCCAGCTTTAGTTGTATGGAATTTCTACCATAGCATCGCTGTTTTCTCAGGCAGCTTGCTGATATTTAATGGTGTTTTTTAGAGGAATCCTACTGTGCTGCCCCACCAAGATGAAACCACTAAACACCATCTGTAATTACTCACAAGATGTGCTATAACATGAAGATGTATATATTCCATAGCTGAGTACAAAACACAAGAATAGCCCATGCAGTCATCTTTAATCACAGCTGATGTCAGTGACATGCAATAAGGGAAGATGTTTATGACTTGAACGTGAAATCCGAGGGACTGGAATTTAGTGCCATAATTATGATTCACTACAGCAGTTTCAGCCATAGTTTATTACATATTGTTTTGCCGCTTTCATAAAATTGGCTTCTGTTCTGAATCACAGACCGAAAAGAAATGAAGGATGATACGAAAGGGGACCAACAGTGTTGTTTTAGCTGCTAAAGTATTACATATATAATGCCACCTACTTAATTGATCTTCATAAAGAGGGGATTTTTTATGGTAAAGACCAAACTGGGGAAAAGAGATCAAACCAGGTCCTCAGTATATAAAGCCCCCCATACACCTTCAGATTCCTCCATACAATTTCCATCAGATCTACCAACAACTATGTAGTATAGTGACCTCCCTGATAGAATGCATAGTGATTGGAAGGTGTAGAAAGGTCCTCATATTACATGGTTTTGGTAGAAGAAAAGTTGATTGTACAGAAATTGCATGGAAATTGTATGTGGTGTATGGGGGGCTTAACTGTCAGCCCCTTTACTCCATCCATTTTTATTTAGCTTCCATTTAAGCCCCCCATACACGCCTAGATTTTCTGTTCAATCAACTTAAAAAGATCAATTTTGGTGGGTCAGGGAAATCTGTGATTGATTGATTGTTTGCCAACTGTAGTAACAGATATTTGATCAACTTTTTTGTAGATAGACTGAAAGTGTAATGAATTTCAATACAACCAATTAAAATTTACCAACACGTCCAATCCTTTTTCAATCAATTTTTTCCCCAATTTTAATTGGTTTAGGTTGATCTAACTATGTGGGCTGTCATAGATTTTCAATCAATCAACCAAAAAAATTGATTGAATCAAGTTGATTGGATGAAAAATCTGTACGTGTATGGGGGGCCTTACTCACCAACCATTGCTATGGCACTTCAGTATATACACAGCAAAGATTTCAAGTATAAACATTACAAAATCTTATATAACAAGGCTCCACCTATATGCAGTGTTTTGTGTATAAACATCTTAAGCCCCATACGCCACATACAATTACCATGCAATTTCTGTACAATCAACTTTTCTTCTACCAAAACCATGTAATATGAGGACCTTTCTACACCTTCCAATCACTATGTATTCTATCAGGGAGGTCACTATACTACATAGTTGTTGGTAGATCTGATGTAAATTGTATGGAGGAATCTAAAGGTGTATGGGGGGTTTTAGAAACTCTACCATGATAATTTCAAACACATGAAAAGCTATGAAAATATAACTTTAAATCGTCCATTCAACAATCCCCTATCCCCCATTTTTATGAATGATTATTTACTGATAAAAAAATGGACAGAAATAGACATTATGTTTAAAAGGATTTCACATTAAGACAAGCTGCTCTGTTAACTGGATAACAGTAAAGCCCCCCATACACCTTAAGATCACTCCATACAATTTCCATTAGATCTACCAACAACTATGTAGTATAGTGGCCTCCCTGATAGAATACATAGTGATTGGGAGGTTTAGAAAGGTCCTCATATTACATGGTTTTGGTAGAAGAAAAGTGGATTGTATAGAAATTGTATGGTAAGATTGTAAGGTGTATGGGGGGCTTTACAGCTAACTGCAACTTTTTGATTGCACTTGCTCTAAACAATTGCTATAGACCTCAACATTAACCACATACCACAAAAGTGAGGACTTTTATTTAACTACAGGGAGTGCAGAATTATTAGACAGTTGTATTTTTGAGGAATAATTTTATATTGCACAACAACCATGTTTCTCAATGAACCCAAAAACTCATTAATACAAAGCTGAATATTTTTTGAAGTAGTTTTAGTTTGTTTTGGAGTTTTAGCTATTTGGGGGAGATCTGTGTGTGCAGGTGACCATTACTGTGCATAATTATTAGGGCAACTAACAAAAAACAAATTTATACACATTTCAATTATTTATTTTTACCATTGAAACCAATATAACATCTCAACATTCACAAATATACATTTTTGACATTCAAAACAAACCAAAACAAATCAGTGACCAATATAGCCACCTTTCTTTGCAAGGACACTCAAAAGCCTGCCATCCATGGATCTGTCAAGTGTTTTGATCTGTTCACCACAACTTGCGTGCAGCAGCAACCACAAGCCTCCCAGACACTGTTCAGAGAGGTGTATGTTTCCTCTGTAAATCACAGATTGATGATGGACCACAGTTCTCAATGGGTTCAGATAGTGAACAAGGAGGCCATGCATATTTTTCTTTATACCCTTTTGCCAGCCACGCTGGGATATGGCGGGTGATGAAGCAGTGCATGAAATCATGTTTTTTGAAGGATGCAGACTTTACCTGTACCACGCTTGAAGAAGGTGTTCCAGAAATGCAGTAGGACTGGGAGTTGAGCTTGACTCATCTCAAACCGAAAAGGCCCCACAAGCTCATCTTTGATGATACCAGCCCAACAAATACTCCACTCCACCTTGTGGGTCTGAGTCGGACTGGAGCTCTCTCCTTTACCAACCAGCCACGGCCATCCATCTGGCCCTCAGACTCACTCATCATTCATCAAATCCTAAAACTAGAAAATCAGTTTGAGATATTTCTTAGGCCCAGTTCTGACGTTCAGTTGTGTTCTTGTTCAGTGGTGGGTCGCTTTCTCAGGCCTGTCTCTGAGTATTGCACACCTTGTGCTTTTGGGACTCCAGTGATGGTGCAGCTGAAATATGGCCAAACTGGTGCAAGTGGCATCTTGGCAGCGCCGCTTGACTTTTTCAGTCAATGGCAGTTATTTTGCGCCTTTGTTGTCCACCGCTCTTGGACCCTGTGACTATTTGAATGAAAAACTGGTTCGAATGATCACGCTCCAACTTTGCAATTAATTAAGAGGCTGCATCCCTCTCAAGATAATCCACTATTTTGACTTTCTAAGCTGTCAATCCTTCTTTGACCATTTTGCCAAGGAAAGAAGTTGCTAATAATATGCACAACCTAATATAGGGTGTTGATTCATTAGACCACACCTTCTCATTACAGAATGCACATCACCTAATATCTAATGGTATAGGCTTTCGAGCCTATACAGCTTGGAGTGATACCACTGCCTAAATATGATGATGTGGTCAAAATACTCATTTGCCTAATAATTCTGCACTCCCTGTAGAAACCTGCTAATGCCGGAGTCTAAAGCCCCCCATACACCAATCTTTCCATAAAAGTTCTATACAATCCACTTTTCTTCTACAAAACCATGTAATATGAGGACCTTTCTACACCTTCCAATCACTATGTATTCTATCAGGGAGGTCACTATACTACATAGTTGTTGGTAGATCTGATGGAAATTGTATGGAGGAATCTAAAGGTGTATCGGGGGCTTAATCCTCCCAATCACTATGCATTCTATCAGGGAGGCCACTATACTACACAGTTGTTGGTAAATCTAAAGCCCCCCATAGATGGGCCGATTCCCGTAGTTGTAGCCATAGATGGGCCGATTCCCGTAGTTGTAGCCATAGTTGTAGCAGACCAACCTGCGTGCTCACTCCCGCCGAGCACATAAGGTTGGTCAGGTTGGTCGGCCATAACTATGAGGGAGCCCACCTTGAGTTTTGTAGAAATAAAGCCGGCAGGTCAGATTGCACACGGATCCGCCCTGCTGGTTTTTTTCCTGCCCCACTGTGCTGCAGGCTGTTAACTCGGAGGGGAAGTCTGACTGGAGTCCCATGTGTTAGTGGAACACACAGGATTCCTGTCCGTTCTGTAGCAGACTGCTCACAGCATGGTGACGTCACCACGCTGTGAAGAGTCGGCTAAATGTCGGCCAGAGATTGTGTGGATGGATCTTAAGCCCCCCATAGACGGGCCGATTTCCGGCCATAGTTGTAGCACACTAACCTGCGTGCTCGCTCCCGCAGAGCACATAAAAAGGTTGGTCGGCCGCAACTATGAAGGAGCCCACCTTGAGTTTTGTAGAAAAAAAGCCGGTGGGTCGGATCACACATGGATCCGTCCTGCTGGTTTTTTTTCTGCACGATCCTCTGTTCCTGCACTGCAGGCTGTTAACTCGGAGGGGCAGTCTCCTCCCCCTCCGAGTTAATTGGCTACAGTCTGACAGGAGTCCCCTGTGTTAGTGGAACACACAGGATTCCTGTCCGTTCTGTAGCAGACTGCTCACAGCGTGGTGACGTCACCACGCTGTGAAGAGTCTGCTAAATGTCGGCCATAGATCGGGACGTCTATGGCCGGCTTTAAGGTGTATGGGGGGGCTTAAAACTTGCATAACTTGAGACTCAAAAAGACAATATATCCTGTGGTATTTGGCAGCAAGCCGTTATCAGCAGATCTTTTAAGTCATGTAATTTGTTGGGATCACCAATGCACATACACTTCCAGAATGAAGAACAAGTGCTTCTTCAGACCAAATCACTATCTTCCTTTTCTCCATCATCCAGTTTTGAGAAATTGTAGGCATTTGTGGAGAAAGACAATGTTCCACCATCCACATCAAGCTGCATTAAATTGCTCAGAGGAAATACTGTAGAACAAACTAAAGCCCCCCATACACCACATACAATTCCCATGCAATTTCTGTACAATCACGTTTTCTTCTACCAAAACCATGTAATATGAGGACCTTTCTACACCTTCCATCACTATTATTTCAGGGGGACCTACTATGGTGTGGTCGCTGTATGGACTCTGGTGTTGGGGGGCTTCACCTTCACTCACCAGACACCACAGCGGACAAGGCGTGGGGCAATTCCCTGAATGTCCTTTTGGTACTAACAGGCACACCAATACCAACCCCCCCCCCCCCCCCCAAGATAGACTGTTTTAAAGATGACCAGTGATGAGCGGCATAGGCAATATTCGAATTTGTAATATTTCACAAATAATTCTACTAATATTCAATTTAATATTCGTAAATACAACATTCATGTGTATGGCTATGGCAATGTGATTATCTTCAAAATTATGTGATGGTCCTATGTGTGGGATCATGTTCCCAAGCGAATATCTGCCACCAAGGCGAACATCCGCCGCCATATTCGAGATATTAGCCAATTCTGGAATTGCCGATATTCACAAAAAATCTTCACCATTCCAATTTTCAGGAATAACACTAAAGATGACCACCCCCATTTTTATCCATTAGAAATGTTAATGTACCAGTCTTCACTACCCTTTTCATGTTCCTTAATAGTGTTGAGCTCGAATATTCGAATGCCGAATATTTTTCGCGAATATCGGCAATTCGAGAATTCGCCAATATTTCGAATATCTCGGCGGATATTCGCAATTCCGAATATTCGCAATATGGCCATGTATTGCGAAAATAATATTCGCATTGCGAAAATAACATAGCATGTGACCATTCATTTTAAAGATTTTAGCGATGCGAATATGATTTTCGCAATTGCGCATATTATTTTCGCAATTGCGCATATTATTTTCGCAATCCATGGTATTACCGCGAATATTCGAATTTCCGAATATAGAATCGAATATTAGTAGAATTATTCGCGAAATATCACGAATTCGAATATTGCCTATGCTGCTCATCACTATTCCTTAAGTGAAAAGGCTTAAGACGCAACATTGCTTTACACTAAAAAATTCAAAATTTTATATACTTTATGCAGCCAAGAGTATCTTGGTAATCAACACATCATGAAACCAAGAAGAACAACAAGGAAACAGAATCCGAAGATAGAATGTGAACAAAACAGCTGTGGTTTCATTCATTTGGACTAATATTGTCATTAGCTACTACCAGAGCAAAGTCTGCTGTTTAACTTACAGTTTGTCCAGGATGGTCTAAATATGGAACTTACTCAGAATTAATTCTGACCTCATACACATGCTTTGTAAATACTTACCTGTAACGCACCATGCTCTAAAAACCATTTACAAAGCACCTGGCAAGCTTTAAGCAACTTGCTTGAATACCTTGATGAAGCCCACACTTCTATTGTATACGCTCTGTAAAGCTCTATTAAAAAATCTTCAGAAGTCTGCTAAAAGCTACAATCAACACTTAAATTAAGATTTTGTATTCACCATCCAAAGACTTGAAGTAAAAGGCAAATCAAGATGGCTTCTGTAAATGTATTGTTTTATACCATGCATAAATGATCACACTAGCTGTGTTGAATTGTATTTTTTTTTCAATATGTGTTGCATTGTTTACCTACAATGCCAATGTTAGCATTAATACTAACCTATGGAAACCTGTGTACCATGTGGTACCACTAGCATGTTGTGTTGTGGTTAAGGGAAGGGCCCTAATGCTGTCAATGTGCTCCCTGCTGCCCACAGGCGTTCAGAGATGTTTTTCAGTGGTCGCAGGTTTGTGCAAAAGCTCAACAGCTCCAATGACTTCTGCAAACAAAGAAATACATTTTCACAAAACCCCTTTCAACCTGGCAAAACCGGATCAGGTGGGCCAACAAATGAGTATGCACCCCCTAGGCAATACCAGTCAAACCAGGCCTGATGCCATACCTCAGAGAGGGGAAAAAACCTTGATAAAGTGGGGGGGGGGGGGGGGGGGGGGGGGGGGGGCTCACACTCACAACCCAGCTGCTGTTGTGGGGTCTGTAAGTGGGGAGCTCATAAAGGAATTAGGGGGAAACATTTTAACAAGAGGACACCCAAATACCCAGCATATGGAGTAAGTACAGAAGTCCCCAGTACCCTTTAACACACTGTAGTTGGGTGTTTGGGTCCAAGTCCAGCCCAGAAAGTGCTTTGCGATGTGTCAGGACTCATTTTAACATAATGTCGATTTTTCAGGATACTCCTAACGTATATTTAAATGCATGTGCATACAAAGGTTAATACTGCAATTGATTGTGCTTGAAACTAATACAAAATTGAGCCAAGATTTAAGCCTGCCATACACACACCGATCTCGCGGCCGTCGGTCAACGGCAAAATCGGCTGCCAATCGGGGGTGCCCACAGCTCGGCCGGCCAGAGAACGGACATGTCTGAAATTCTCTGGCTGATGCCAGCCGATGCCGTCACTTTCACTGAAGACCGGCGTCTTCATTGAAGGTAACGGCCGGCACACAAAGGGTGCCCGCCGATGCAGTCAGCTTAGGAATGCAGCGTGATGATGTCATCACGCTGCTTTTAAGAGCTGATAGCACCAGCTCTGTCGGCCCCCACTCGGTGGTGGCCGTTAGGCACCAAATTTGTATTTACCACCTGCTGGCCTCAAACAATAGTAGCTGTCTAAACACTTTGAAAGACCAAAGCTCCTTTTAGAAGAATTGTTTTTTTATCTGTAGTAATAAGTACATTTGGATGTCCTATGTAGGTATAGAAAAAAAAAGCAGGAGCTACAAGGAGTCAGGACACAGTTTGTATACAGAAATAAATCAAAACTGATACAGCCCAAAAGTCTCCTTCATTAGCCAACTGATCACTTCATGGAAGATTGTGCATTTAAGGTCATACAATTTCTGTTGTGGTGCGAACATACTTTTTATTAAATTATTTTGATTTTAAGCTTTTGATTGAGCAGGGTCCTCTTGTCCTTCTGTGTCATAGATTGTACTTGTACTTGTCTATTGGCTTTTAATGCATTGTATTTCATGTACAGCGCTGATGGTGGTACTTAATGAATAAATGTTAATAAGCTTGCAATTGGCATGCTGACTGCAGGAATGTCTACCAGAGCTGTTGCCTGTAAAATGAATGTTCATTTCTCTACCATAAGCCGTCTCCAAAGGTTCCAGAGAATTTGGCAGTACATCCAACCAGCCTCACAAGCGCAGACTACGTGTAACAAAAACAGCTCAGGACCTCCACATCCAGCATGTTCACCTCTGACACCAGCCCCCCGGACTGTTGCAGCAACAATCGGTTTGCATAACCAAAGAATTTCTGCACAAACTGTCAGACACGGTCTCATGGAAGCTCATCTGCAAGCTTGTCATCTGCAAGCTTGGGGTCTGGACCTGACTGCAGTTTGTTGTAACCGACATTCGATCCCATCTGGCACGTTGGAAAGGTGGCAGACAGCGTGAGTGGCCTCATGTGGGTGAGTGGTGAGCGGACATGTCACCCATTGAGCATGTTTGGGATGCTCTGGATCGAAGA
>CM070036.1:66648509-66690173 GCA_036250615.1 Ptychadena robeensis | reverse complement strand
TTGTTTTAAGTTGATTGATTGAAAATCTGACCCGTGTATGGCCTGCTTAAGTTGTGTTGTTGGTGGTTGGTGGTCTTCAGTAGATCCTGTCCAACATTAGAACAGCCTCACAGGTAAGAATTCTTTGGTACATGTAAACATGTGTGGGGGGGGTTTGGACATGTAGAAGAGGATAAAAGGTACTTAAATGGCACTTTTCCTTTACATTGCACTGTGCTAAAATATTTACATTGCAGATAAGAATAAATAGAATGAGGTCATTTGAAAACTCCCAGCACTAGGCTTCAAGTGAATGTAAAACCAATACAACCAAAGAAAGTTCTTTCTTTAAGCAAAACATAGGTTCCCTTAAGCTTTGGTCGCATGAGTTGCATCTAGGGGAAGTCTTAATTAAATATTAATTAAATCATAATAATAAAAAAAAAGCTACTCTAACTTAATTCTTATTAGTTAGAATAATTCTATATATTGGATCCATATAGAGCTCCATCGAGTTCCAATAGGTAATGTTACCAACAAAATACAGGTGATGCACATATTAAGGCTGCTTTTTAAACAAGTACACATGCATTAAGTTAAAAGAAACACATGAAAGAAATACAAATTTAAAAGTAGGAATACACGTAAAGATTTTGGCACAGTCGCAATAGATTCGATCAGGATGTGCCTATATCGAATGTATACACTGTATTTTCGTTCGACCAAATGAAATTTCATCCAACTGCCTTTGAACGAAATTTCTTTGATTTGTGAACAAGAAATAGCTTCATTCAAACTTATTAGATCAAACTAAAATTATCGAATGAAACAATGGTACGTTCGATTTACATTTATTTTGATAGATAGATGAAAATGTACCAACATGTCCAATCATCTTTCGAAAGATTTTTGTTCAATATCGTTCACTTTTGTTCGATTTAGGTCGAATGATTCATGAAACCTTTGTTTGGTTTAAGATTTTGGTTCAAATAATAAAAAAATGATCTATCTTTTTGAGTCTACAAAAAAATAGACCCTTGTATTCCCACCTTTACTGTATGTAGACGATTTTATATTTTTGCATAAAGATTTATTAACCTTTTAAGAAATATAGAACAAAAAATAAAAAGAGTACACCAAAAATAGTGTTATTTATTTAAATTTATTAACACTTTACCAAATGGTATAAAATATGCAGTTTATATATTGTCAGTATAACAAAGGAACGTCAGACATAGACTATGACCCTAAGGAAAGGCCCAAAATACAATATTTTAGCACGGCAATAGACTTCCTCTTAAAGAGGACCATCTAATGGTAGTATGTTGTGTCTAGTGCTTGCTGCATAATGTTAAAGAAAGAAGAAAAACAGGTTGAGTAGTTGTTCAGCAGTCAACATAGACTTGACAAGCCTCAGGGGTATTTTCTTGCTCTCCAAAGCTTTGTGAGTTATTTACTGAAAGCAGCAAGCTACCCTGCAGCCGCTCAGAATACCAAGTACCAAGATAATATAACATTGTGGGAATGAGCATTCTAAGTAATAATGACATAACAATATCTTACATATGATCTGACTGCATAGAGATTTAAGGTGGCCATACACGGTTCGATATTTAGGTTGTTTCGCTTTAAAACTATGCTTTTGTTAAGAAGATTGTACAGAAATAGTTTCCGGCACACTGGGTATGATCGATCAAAAGTGGTCGGAATCGTACATAACATCGATACAACTATTTCATGGTGTTTCTAGGTATTTTGCTAAATTTGTATCCAATCATACTATAGAGCATGTGCATAATTTAAGAACAGAAATCAATCGTGTTTAAATCGATCTCACTGTGTGGTGGTACAATCTATCCATGCTAGACTGACAATCAATATGTAAATTGCACAAGTTGATCAAATCTAAGATCGAGCCTGCAAAAAGCGAACCGTGTAGGTGTGGCTTTAGGCCTCTTTCACACTATATGCGTTTTTTAAATATGGCATGTGGCATGCGTTTCTGCATATATACAAAAACGCTTTTCATGTCACATCTGCGTTTTTGAACGAATCAATGAAAAATGCATGAAAATGAATAAAAAATGCATACATGCAAGGCATCGCATATAGTGTTAAGGTTGTAAGGTAGCTGATTGATGAGCAGATATATGGGCCCATTTTATTATTTTGCTTTTGTAGTTGGCATATGGATAAGTCTTTTATGGTGGCATATCTTTTATAAAAGCTTTGCCCCTTGTGTGCTATTTAGTTTAGCATGTGGTCTGCTTAAAAAGCAAAATTATATCTTAACTAGTGCTGGCTGAACTGTCCATCCATAACAAGTTCGCTTTTCTTCCCCCGGCGAACAGTACGGGTGTTCGACCCGCTCTGTTCACCAACGGGAAGAAGGTGACTATTCTTCTGCTGGCCAGATCAAGAGCAGAAAGATCTGGCCAGTGGAAAAATTCTTTCACCAGAGACTGGCTAGAGATGCCAGTCTCCAGGGAAAGAAAACCGGCTTAACCCAGAAGTGACGCCACGTCCGGATATTGAAACCGGGAACTGTGCGCGAACAGGCGGGGAATTTGAATCTTCCCGTGAACAGGTAGAAGTCTGATCTGCCTGTTCATGGATGGACCTGGCCGAAGTTCGGCCATCACTAATTTTAACTGTACAATTCTTTAAATAAAAGGAGTTTATAGATAGATGTTTTACTGAATTATAGTGAGTCCTCCTACTGAACGCCTACTATAACCCAATTCCCTACAATTCTTTGTTTGACCTAACCACAACTTGTAAACAACTTAACAAGTAAAGCAAAATAAGTAAAAGGTTATCACAGTTTGCTTGCTGTGGCCATTGAGTGCCTTTATGCTAAATCCAGTTCAGCCAAATGGGACATGAAGCAATACTGTATAACACTTACCCCATTCTCTTTTCATGGATAATGGAAATGTTGGGCATTGCTTGTACAAAGTTTAACAACTTTTGAAAGGCCTTAAAGCTGTTTAGTAGGTCAAAAACAACCCAATTATAACAAGTTATGCTAAAATCAGTAGTCATAAGAACAGTGGTTGTGGTTATGACCACTGTTGTAGTTTTAGAAAAAAAAGTGTAAAAATAATCATTATAAATTTTCGGAACAGTAGTGTCAACTTGTTTTGAATTTCATTATAACTAGTATGTATGGCATGATGAGTATAAAGGTCTTCAGACTGAAGTAAAAGTGAGAAGTGACATCGCTGGAGGCCAGAGGGTTACATGACAGTACCTGATATTAATTGCTGACAAGAGTCACCTTGGAATATGTGCCATACTAACCTGTAGTACTCAATGACATCTGTTCTTTTGTGCACAATGATTTACATAACTTTTGTAAAGTCACAGCTTGCTAGAGTACATCCCACCACTCTGGCATAGTTGAAAAGACAGCACAGAGAGTGCAGACATACGTGACAAATTACACTTCTATTGTGTGCACACCCTTACACTAAATATCTACTTTATAACTTGTTACAGAGTAAAATATGATCCTAGCAGAGCAGTCTGTGGGCATATGTCTCTGTAATAGGTGATACATTTTTACATTTAAAGAACATGTAAAGTTCAGCCAATGTAATAATAAAAGTAGTAAAAAAAGCTAATATGGTTAACCCCCAAAATGATGTTGAGGTTTTGGGCAGATGCTGGAGAATAAATTACTTGACAGTTTAATATTGATGCCATTGTTGTGGCCAAAAGATTTGAGAATTACACAAAGATTGTTTTGCACAGCTTGCTTCTTCTCATTTTATAATGGCAATTTGCATTTACTCCATGTTATAAAGATAGACCAGATAAGTTGCAAAGACAAATTTTTCCATGAAAATGTACTTAATCCCAAAGAACCCATTTCCAGTGAAGAAGTGAGTGCATCTGCATACATAGTGAGGACTTTCAGAGAACAGCCTGGTGTCAAGAAGGGCAGCAAAGAGTCCACTTTCATCCCCAAAAAACATTAGGGACTATCTGGTATTCTGCAAATGGATACATAGTACATGGAGTGGACTGATTAGGCTTAGTGTAATGTAGTTTTCTATGATGTATACCTATTTTATACTCTGTTCCATAACCTATTAAATTGTATGCCCCATTGGGCAGGGTCCTATTTTCCTCCTGTGCCATTACCTGTACCTGTGTGTTATCTTCTGTGGCATCTCTTATTTATTGTACTGCATGTTAGCACTATATACATAAATGATGATAACATTTCATTTTCAATGTTTGAGGCATATGGACAAATGAGTGTACAAATGAAAAATTGGAGCACTACCGACAATCCTGTAAAGCCCTGGGACCATTAATATGTGGGACTGCTTTTCATCCAAGGGGAGGGGCTCACTCATACTCTTTCATGAGCAGAAAATGGTACCAAAACATCCTTTAACAGCAAATTCTTCCAACCATCCAAGAACAGTTTGGTAAAGAACAATAAGGAATAAGAACATAAGGAAAAGTGGCTTGGGGAACAAAGCATTGACATTTTGAGTCATTGGCCAGGTCTCCCCCAGCCCTTAATTGACAAATTCCTAATTGAGGCCAATCCTCAAGAGGCTGCTGAACAAACAACCCAAAAATCTGACAAACTTTAAGCATTGCTGATAAAAGAATAGGTTGCAATCAGTTATCACAAAAGTTGATTGACAGCTTGCCAGGGCAGATTGCAGAGGTCTTAAAAAAATGGTCAGCACTGCAAATATAGACAATACACCACATAAACAACTGACTAAAGAACTGAAGCAGCAAACTTTTTTGAAAACTAATACTTATGCCATTTACAAATCTTTTGACCAAGACTGTAAATGGGTTTTTGGATTCCTGGGTTTAAACAAAAATTACCAAAAAGAATCCTACTTTAAATAGGAAAAGTCCTTGCAGAGTGGAGGCAGCCCCACTAGGAGGGTATTGTGCACTTTCTGTGGAGTAAAGTACACTTTCTGCAAAGAAGGACCAACTCGCAATCTTTGCATAAATCTCATATTGTAACCAGCACCATGCAATTATATCTTTCAAGTTCATATAATGCAAATCAATGCATTTATTATAACATGATTCGTAAGCACAGTGAAAGGCAAAAGTCATTTATATTAGTAACTCCCATGGGTGGAAAATAACCATTTATAAATTGCCATCATACCAAGTGTCCCTAAATTTCACTTCATTCCTCTTCAAGAGCCACTGTGTCTTTGATCAGGACAATAAGAGACCAAGTGGTTTAGGACATTTAGAGTTTAATTATAAAAGTATGTTAAAACATAACATTAGAATATGTACTATATATCCAAGGGTGCACATAACTTTTTTTAGTGAGCTCCTCACATAAGTACCAGGAGATGGTGTTTGGTACTCACACCATATGTATGTGGTCTTCCTCCCTGTCCTCTGTATCAGCTTTCTGCATGGTAAATTCTTCTGCAGATGAACCCAGCCTAGTCTTTATTTAGCTTTAGCTGTATCCATCCACAGGTCACCAGCTGGCTTTTGGTCAAATGTAACTCTGACAATACACCTTTTGAACCCCCAGATCTAATACCTCAGTAGTGCAACCCTGAAATTATCTGGCTTATTAACTAACCCCTGAGACTACCAGCAGTCCAAATGTCATCGTTTCATAGTCATATTCCAGCTGTCACACAGTGCTTTTCTCATGTTCTCTTTACCCTTACATATGCCTACTCTGACTTTAATGCCCCAGATCTCCAACACCCTTGGAAGTCCAATATACAAAACAATGGAGACCAGTATCTGTTATAGATCCAATACTTGCCACACCCCAATTGGGCAAATTTAACTATTTCCTCCTGCCAAGGAGCACATTGTGAGAGGGTTTAAAGTGGCACATAAGAATGTTACTCATAGTAAGTCAAATTTGATAAAGTTTGATTAAAAGGTCTTTATTATAACATGAACCCATTTAAAAAACAATAAAACATTACATCAGATCATTGGATCAAAGAAGCCTCAAATACATTACATTTGAATCTTCATGTATAAATGTTACAATCATGGATTTAGATTCCGTGTCCCAAAATGGATGCAAGCTTTACAAATTTTGGCAATCATGAGCGATATTCCTCCTACATGTTTCGCCTTACCAAGGCTTCTTCAGGGAAGGCCAACTATAAAGAGTGCATAGATGTAAAAAAAAAAAACACCATGTTTATATATTTTAGCAAATCCTTGCTTCTTTCTCACATACTGCAATTTCATTATATAGTCTAAATATTTACTAATTCACAGTAATACAGTTCCTAGTATTCACATAAGTCAAGGTATTCAAGCATGCGGTGGATCGCTCGTCGCGATTCCCCGGTAAGCTCAACCCCCAAAAGGTGTCCAATTCCTAGCGCGAAAGGATGGCTCAGAGACACAGGCCAACAGAGGAAAACAGCACAGCCCTCCCATAGAGAAGGGGGTCTACCTTGAAATGTAAACACTACCACACCAAACGGGTCTTCAAACTATCTGTGGACACCCCAGTCTGCTTCCAGGCTCAAGGTCCACCCAGAACTGTAATCCAATAAGTGAATAAAAAATACTCTAATAATTGAATAAATAACTGAAATGAAACATCTTATGGTATCCCATATCATGGGTACCCATGTTAAAAAAACAAACACCTCTACTTACTGATCTGACAATGTGCAATAGAAAACATCTTAACTCCACCTGCTTGTGTCTCCATTTGGCACCCTAACCCCCCATTTTGGACCACCCCTTCCAAAATCAAGCCAGACACCTGTGCTCGGATTTACACAGGTGCAGTGAAGCAGAGGGAGGGGTAGGAAAGGGGGATGGGACAGGCAGCAAGTGCATGCAGTCTCCCCATCCACCCGGCCATCCCCATCCAACCCTTCAATCCTGCCATAGTTGTAAAGCTTGAGGCACTTCCTACTCCCACCCACACTGCTCACCCACGTAGCTGGTGACTACACCAACTTCCTGCTCAGTGCAGGAAGGCAATTCAGGTGTCTGTCGTGCCTGGCTTGAGCGGGCACCCTGCCATGTGTGTGCTCCAATTGTAGTCCCCAGCCGGGGGGCCGCAATGGTGGGGCACAATCTGCCTTAGCAGCCGGAGTGCGCCTACCCGGAAGTGACCCCTCCTCACTTCTGCCCTTAATTCAGCAATCCCATTTAAATAAGCCATTTTGCTGGTAGCTTAATGAAGGCTCTCAGTCGGGGGGCCTGAATGGAGATGGGCCCTCAGACTAAAAAAGGGGGTACCCACATTGAGGGGACCATCCTGGCTTCAGCCGGAGTACCCCGAGTCCCACGCTAGTAGGGCATGCCCCCTCGATCCTCCCATCTGGTGTCCGTTACAATAAGTACAATTTAAAAACGAACTTATTAAAAACAAATTAGGCTAATTAATAAAAAATACCAAATATATATTACAATATCCTATTACTACTCTATAGGCAGGGGGGAGCACCCACCTTTGTTCTATTTGCAATAGTCTGGTGTTGATATCTCCTCCCCGTATGTTTGGGGCTATATGTGCTAGAACCGTGAATGAAATCATATTCGTCTGAGAATTGTGGATTAATCCCACATGTCTAGTCACTGGGACCAAGAGGTCCCCATTGTTAATGGCTCTCACATGTTCCTGTATGTGTATGCATAATTCTCTTTTGGTCTTACCAACATAGAACGCACTGCAGCACCCCTGAAAGTCTGCACCGTTGGCATAGTGATGAGCGGCATAGGCAATATTAGAATTTGCGATATTTCGTGAAAAATTCT
Source organism: Ptychadena robeensis (assembly GCA_036250615.1). Lineage (NCBI taxonomy): Eukaryota > Metazoa > Chordata > Amphibia > Anura > Ptychadenidae > Ptychadena > Ptychadena robeensis. The sequence continues at coordinate 66,682,430 of CM070036.1, read as the reverse complement.
ACTAATATTCGATACTATAAGCGGAAATCCGAATATTGGCGGTATGACCATGTATTGCGAAAATCATATTCGCATCGCGAAAATCTTCGCAATGAATGGTCACATGCTATGTTTATTTTCGCAATCCGATATGATTTTCGCAATACATGGCCATATAGCGAATATTCGAAATCGCGACAATCCACCGACATATTCAAGATATTAGTGAATTCTCGAGTTACCGATATTTGTGAAAAATATTCGATATTTGAGTATTCGAGCTCAACACTACTATGGAAGTCCAATTCCCAATTTCACAGCCCCAACTGCAACCTTTCATAGTTATTCATGTTTCCCTGCAGTTATGACATAAATAGCATAGATTTAACATTTAGCTGTGGCCGCCCAGACACGGAGCGCCTCCAAGTTGTTAGTACCCATATGAGCTTTGTAACAATAATGCCGGTACACATAGCTAGTTTTTGGCCCCATTTGAGTACCACTTAAGCAGCCCATACACGGGTCAGATTTTCAATCAATCAACTTAAAACTATCAATTTTTAAGTCGGTATAAAATTGTATGTCGATTGTATCATGGGCCATATGTAATACAAGATTTTTGATCGATTTTTTTTTTCCAATCCACAAAACAATCGATCCAAAATAGTCCGATTAAAATTTCAATCAGAAGTGAGGTAGAATAGGTAGAAAAAAATCGATCAAAAATTGGTTGACCACACTTGGTTCTCAAAATACCAAACCAATTTTCAATCGACCGATCAAAATTTACCATCCAGTCCGATCAAAAAATGACTTGTAACTTCGTCACTGTTTGTAGTGAGCATCTGATAAAAAGCGGCTGGTGCTTTTGTTGGTTACAATACACACATCGCTTACTGCAGAAGGCTGGCCACATTTGAATGGTAAATTGTTAAAATACCAGATAAATTGCAGAAATGTCGATAGCTGAGCAGGCAGGTATTTAGAGGCTTACAATGCGGAAGCTGTGTGACATTTATGAGTGGCTGCATGAAGGAGCGACACTGCAGGACTTTTCCCTTGGTCACTGATAATGAGTAAGGCAAGGTAGGTTTGTCAGTCTAATACAGCCTTTAGTTGTGCAATCCTCTTTCATAGTGCTGATACTTGTAGGAGAGGGAAAAGGATTAGCCCAATGTGATTTGATGTTTTCATCGCTGTCTAGCAACTTTTACCAGAGTGTATTATTTCCCAGACACAACATGACTACCTTGTGTATAGCCAACTGGCTAAGGGAGGGGCACGGCTTCTAGTAGTGAATGGAATTTGCACGGTTCATTGCAAGCTCACTGCTTTGTCCATGTGTGGACTATTCAAACCCAAAACAACGGGGGCGAATGCAATTGGACGCATAGTTTAGAATATTGCTGATAGAGCTGTTAGGTGGTTATCTGCTAACGGTGTAATCCCATCAAACTAATGTTGCAGGACATAAACAGACATTTGTTAATTTAAGGAGTTATTCTTATTTTGTTTGACACTGCCAATTAGCATATTAAAAGTGAATTGTTCACCAAAGTAAAAATGAAATCTCACACTATGCGGCTGCAAACACTATGGGCTTGTTTGACTTGAATGTCAAATAAAGTGGACACAAATTAAGTCAATCACAGTCATTTGTGGTTTAATTAATTTCTCACAATTGAATGTCTGCGTACTTGCATTATGGCCTTGTATCTATTTTTCCTAAATCCACTGGGTTATAGGGAGACAGGTTAACTGGTCTGGAGGAAAAAAAACTACACCCTTTGTAACTCACGCCCATAGTAGTAAAGCTGTGAGTCAGTCAGAGGGTTGGGTAGTTTTATTGTCTGTATAAAATATAGAATGGCGGTGACTATGACATATTGTTGTTTTTCCATCTAGAGTTCCAGCTTCACCATTTATGACAGGCATTTATGTGTATTAATAATGATAGTGCAGTTGCCCTTTCTATATTTTTATCTTATATATACTTTATATCAAAATCTTCAGTCATCTACAATGAAGGGCTTTTTCTACAATCGACCATGATGAAGACTTCTTAAATTATGCTACTAGTCATGTCATGAAACAGTAGAGTATTGTTTTATGATAAGAAGCTGCTAGTGCTTCCTGTATGATTATACAGATCTGCATATTGAATTAACTCATAGAGTATCTACATCAACAAATTGTTCTAAAAAGGTCTTGGGGGTTTGTGTCCACTGCGTCTTTTTTTACAACCTGTCCCATTCATTTGAACCTAAACCAGCCAAACACATCGGCAAACACTTGGTTGGTCATCATGGACTCATAACGCCGACTTATCCATGATGCCCTGTGGCAGATGTAAAAACATATATATATACATCTGTGTAATTATTAATACAGCATTGACCTTTCAAAAAGGGGTTAAACCAATTAGGGATTGCTTACCTGATTTAGATGAGCTGGTGGCATCCTCCAGTGAGGTCCATCCAGACCCTACATCCTGGATGTATGTCTCGGGCATCAGTGATGATGGCAGGGACATGGGGCTGCCCTTGGCAATTGCCAGTAATGGCTTCCCAGCATAGATGTCCCTGCATCCCCATTGTCATCAGGTGGGGGGTGCGACTATTGAGGAAATGAAAACAGATTACAAAGACAATTATCATACTTCAGGGAGGTTAAGTACATTTGTTTAAACACAGGCAGAGTAAAGCAGCCCATACACAGGTCAGATTTTCAATCAATCAACTTAAAACGATCAATTTTTTAGTCGATTGATTGAAAATTTAGTTTTGCCCACCTGGTTAAATCGACTTAATCCGATCAAAATTGAGTGAAAATTCAGTCTTTATTTGATCGGACTGGATGGTAAATTTCGATCGGTTGATTGAAAATTGGTTCGGTATTTTGAGAACCAAGTGTGGTCAACCAATTTTTTATCAAATTTTTCTACCTATTCTACCTCACTTCTGATTGAAATTTTAATCGGACTATTTCGGATCGATTGTTATGTCGATTGAAAAAAAAAAATCGATCAAAAATCTTGTACTAAATATGGCCCATGATACAATCGACATACAATTTTATACCGACTTAAAAATTGATTGTTTTAAGTCGATTGATTGAAAATCTGACCCGTGTATGAGCTGCTTTTAGTATCTTACTTTTACCTGGTATCTGACACTTACAATATATTTACAATATAGCTGAAGTGTGATAGAAAGTAGCAATACAAAGAATGCTGAAAGGATCATCCTGATAGGAGGAGAGAGCAATGTGAAAGAGATGACCTCATCACTGTGCTGCTTCTCATTTCACAGTTTAGTCACAGCCTGGGGTGGCTCCAGGATGACCAAGATTTTAACAAGGAGAATGTCAATATTATTATACTATCCATCAGAAAATCTAGCAGCAGGAACAACACTGTGAGGGAGATCTGCAAATTGGAGGTGAATATTGCATCACAAGATGCTTATGTGATGTTCTCTTTTATAAGATGTTTATTTTATATTTGTCTGGCTTTCATTATGAATTGTTGTGTTCTATGTACTATGTTTCCAGAGGGAAAGGCCTTATTTGTGTTTACATAAACATGTATGCATGTCTATGTGGGGATATACTTTCATTAAATAGTTTACTTAGTGGAGTGTGCAACTAAATTGCAGCAAACAGAAGAATAGTGGATTCTAAATATGACCAACTCAGGGCTCATTTAAATGGGCTGGCACTTTTCAGGCTTTTGCCCAATAGACCTGTCATAAGGGTTTTATCTAAATGCCTCCCGAAACACCTGAAAGGTGGTGCTTGCAGACAGGAGCACCCAGTCAGTAGGCCAGAAAACGAGGGGTTAGCAGCCCAGGAGCCAGGGGTGTCAAACTCAGGCCAAACCTGGCCCGCTGTGTGATTATATTTGGCCCACAAGTTTATATTATTTACATTGCATTTCAGAAGTTAATGCCACACATGTTTTTTTTTTTTAACTGATTCAGACTTTATAATTTACTGAGAAGTAGAACTGGTTTAGCCAAAATCCTACATTCTTTTTATTCTTCAGCATTTCTTCTTTTAATACAATGAAGGCCATGTGCATGTATTATAGAAAAATTCAGGTTTATTTCTTGTGTGGATATTGAATTTGTACACCATGGAATGCTTAACAACATGTGTAAAAGTGGCCATACATAAACGTTTAAAAAAGTAATTATTTAAGGCAATCATTTGAAAATCAATTCCTTTTCACTTTTCAGTCATGTTGTTAAATTTCAGTTGATTGTTCAAGTATCTGAAGGGATTTCTTGTTATTTAGATCTTTTTTGTATCAGATGGTACTATACATGCATAGACATGCGCTAGATCTGTGGCCACTTTGAGCGTCGTGCACGCTAATTGGCATCTATCTGGGGCATATCTTAAGCTGGCCATACACCTTTACATCTCTCTGTCAGATATCATTTAAGCTAGGCATAGACGGGGCAAATCCTGGCCGATTCGACAGCCAATCCAATGCCACACACAGTGATTCGACATGACGGATAATTCAGATCGGATACCATTAGTTTGGATGGGGACGGCTGTCATCGTAATAGTAATGGCTGGCACACAAAGGGTGCTCGGACGATTCTCGGCACTAGCGACCGTGCATGATGACATCATCACGCCCGCTAGGTTGGCCTCGGCAGTCGACGGGAAATTGTCCCATATATGTCCAGCGTTAGATCTACCAGCAACTATATAGTATAGGAACCTCTGCAACTGAACACAGGTAGACTTGATGGTTTAAGCTAGGCATGCACGGTTTCGATTTTGGCGTTTGATCGACCTTAAACGATCAAAGTTTACATTTATCGGACTTAAATCGTATTCTGCACACATGGTTTAATCTGTGAAAATTGTTCCATTCCGATCAAAACATCGATCGAAAGGTGATCGGACATGTTGGAAAATTTTGTCGATTGTACAACGATTGAACTAAAATCGCAGCATTGTGTTTGTTGGTCGGCTCTCTGCACTCCTCTACACATTGTGCCAAAAAAATCTACGCTTTTAGGTTATGGAATCCACTTCTTTTTGTCTTTCTTAAAATCGTTTAAAGAGAAGTACCCGTTAAGGTTATGGTGAGAAGGGATGAAAGGAATCAAAAAGCCCTCAACTCGAGCAGTGCATAGCACAATCAAGCCTTCTTAAAACAGAAGGTATTTACACGGCCCAATCCAGCACAAATCCCAATACTTTAGGTAGAAGCCTTCGTTTTGGGACAGTGGATGGAGCCATGCAAATTATTCCTTTTCGCCCCATCAGCCAGATGCACATCCAGAAACCGCTGGTGTACAGTGCAAATATAGCCTTTTTGGTACAGAGCCATTTATTCCAAACTGCATACAGCTGTTTCAGGCTACTTGGCCATCATCTGTGCAGTGCATGGAAACCATGGCTCTATGGCGTTTAAAATTTATTTAAAAAACTGCTCCAAGGAAAAATAAACAAGACATTGAACCACACAGCATCAGCTCCATGCATGGAACATGTCCTCCACCATGACGCATTTCCCCCCAAATGTCCGGGGTTTATTCATGAATGGGATAAATGAGGATATCGCCACATACATAATAAATACCACCACTAATCAAAACAATATTAACCAAACATAAGTGAACATTTTAAAAAATCGTTAAAAGTAAACAAAACAGATATATAACACAACAGGATATATCTTTTTTTCTAGACCAAATTTCTTATTCTCAGTCGGAGGTTATTACCTCCTAATTTTTATAATTTTTTATATTTTATAATTCTTAATATTTATGCTATTCTTAATAGTATTCATATATTTGATATTCCTATATATCCTACAAAATTCCAGACTGAATGGTCTTTCCGTTTTTAAGGGAAAGTTATTGTGGGGCCTCACTAATTGCAAGAAAGATTTGTTTTATTTGAAGTATGTTTCCGTAATAAAAATACGATACGATCACTCCTATACGATACGATCACTCCTATTACATACACCTTAAAGCCCCCCATACACCACATACAATTACCATGCAATTTCTGTACAACCAACTTTTCCATGTAATATGAGGACCTTTCTACACCTTCCAATCACTATGTATCCTATCAGGGAGGTCACTATACTACATAGTTGTTGGTAGGTCTCATGGAAATTGTATGGAGGAATCTAAAGGTGTATGGGGGGCTTTAGATCACTCCATACACTTTCCTTTAGATCTTCCAACAACTATGTAGTGCCAGGTCCTCCCTGATAGAATACATAGTGACTGGAAGGTTTAGAAATGTTCTCATATTACATGGTTTTGGTAGAACACAAGTGGATTGTACAGAAATTGTATTGTAAGATTGTAAGGTGTATGGGGGCCTAAAGGGTGCCAGTTGATGCTCTGCGGGGTCAGTTGCAACATGAAGGTGTCATCACGCTGCTGCAGGTCCCTCATCTATCGAGGTTTAATCTGCCTGTCTATGGGCAACTTTGGACTGATTGTCCATATTTCAAGTGCACAAGCCGATCAAATCTAAAGCTGGCCATACACCTTTTAGATCTCTCTGTCAGATATCCTTTAGATCTACCGTGTAGTAGAGGGTCCTCTGCGATTGAACATAGATAGACTTGATTGTTTAGAAAGTCCCTCATATTACTTGGTTTTAGATGAGATCTAAAGGAAATCTGTGTATGGCTACCTTAACAGCAACACACGACAAGGCACTATACGTCTGTATTTATTATTGTATATTATTTATTTTTATTGTTAACTGTACCCTAAATAGACTTTTCAGTGAACATGCACATTGTCCTGTGATGTGTTCACAGCCCAATTCTAAATAAATATACATAAAAGGATGTGCATAGACATACAGTCACCAATAGCAGCTCATTTGTTTATTATGTAACTTTGCACATTGTTCTTTCGGCTTGCTCCTAAAAACGTAAGAATGAGTAAGGAAACTATAGCTATTCACAATCCAGAGTTCTTTCGGTTAATTAAAAAACTAAGTCTGAGGGTGTGCTTGAAGCCACTGTGCCTATTTTGTGCAGAATTTGCTGTGCTCAGGTGAATGGAGCTGTCATACTAGAGGCAGGGCTGGGAAAGCAGATATTTAGGGCGTCACCAGCAATCACAATACTTCTGGAAAGAGAGAGAGAGAAAGAAAGAAAGAAAGGTGTGCCTGTGGCTTTTCACAGGAGAGTGTTGGATAAGACCTGCCACCTCCTACTCCTCCCCCAGTCTCTGGCTTCAGACTCTCCCTGATCACAGAGGCAAAGAGCTGCACAGCAAACACAAGGAAGCTCTCTGCTGGGGTTTTTGTCCTCTCTGCACATACAATACATCTGTTCTGGCTTTACGCTCCAACTTTTCGCCATACCTGGGATTTCTGCCCTTGGGTTGGGCCAGCTTACCTGTCTAACTGTGGACGCACACACCACTTCTTCTTTTCTAAAGGCAAATGCTTTGCTAGTTGCTGATCTCAGAACAAAATGAGTATGAACGGGTCCCACACTCGGATCAACACCCTAGGCCGTTTGACCAGAACAGAATCTGGCCAGGATCTGGCAGGTGGCAGGTATGATATGATGAACAACCACAAGATGTCCACTGGAGGAGGCGGAGGAGGGATGCAGAAGATGTACTACACCCAACAAAGTTACAGTGAAAACACCGGAGATAGCTATGGGTGAGAGAAAATTGCAAAACATGTTTCACTGTGCCAAATATATCAAACATTATATATATATATATATATATATATATGGGAATGTGCAGTCATTTAACGTTTGTTTACGTTTACAGGGGGTATCATTTGCTTGATCTGTATAACCATAATGCATTGCTTTAAAGTTTGTAAAACTTTATCTACAGTTTATAATTGTGAATGTACATGGGTATAACAGGCTTTAAACAGGTGTTGTTTCCAGATTTGCAGTGCAACTCGATAGTCACTCTTTACTGTTCCTTCTCCAAAATCTGTGCGACGAGTCAAACCACTCAAAACAACAAAGACCCCAACATGCTGAATTCACATGGAGTAATTGTAGAAATACTGAATCCCTCTAGTGGCTACCCTACAAATCTCTATATTTATTGAATCATAGAAACATAATTCAGGAGAGGAAAAATCAAACAACTTTAGTAAAACCCTGCAATGATACCTGATGATGATACCTGGAATATATATTGAGAGGGCTCTATATTATTAAAAATACTCTGTATATTCCCTTTACAAGAATATGTGTGCTGATTTGAATGCATACAAGGTGGGGAATGGCATATCTACAGGGGTAGGGCATTATGCTTCAGAGTTTCACAACAAGGAAGAACCGTAGCTTGTTATTTGTCAGCCTCAGATAGTTCACATGCTTTAAAGAACAGGGTTGTGTGTGTTTGTCAGAAAAACAGAAACAAATGGGGAACTTTTCAGAAGGTCTTCAGTATTGGTAGTAAACAAGGTGGTCTGGTGTATCCATCAATAATAGCAATTTTATCTATCAGGTGCTAGAAGCTTTATAGTCAAACAGAGGGAGTACAGGCGATAGCCTCAGGTGTTAAGGCGGTGTCGGTGTCTCTCTATCTGAATGCCGATGCCTTTAGGCCTAGATGGGTGCAACATGCTTAGAAGACTATAGGACGATTCTGAATAAGAAATTAAATTGTTTCTTCATCTTACTTCTGGTTTGGCTTTTACATTTTTACATGTATACACAAACTACAAAACAGATCCAGTGTATTGTATTCAAACCTGTGTTCCTCAATGGCGTCTCATCTCACTCAAAAGTGAAACCATTTATGTTTATCTGATGTTATCTCCCTCCCTTTCTGTACACAGGCATGTAAACAGGTTCTGCACAGTGCCACCAATGATTAGATGAGTATTTGCATATATCAGTGATCACATATTTCCATTTATAGTGCACAAAATATGATACAAATAAAGATGGGTCATCTCTCAGTGTACAAAATGTACGTAACAAACACCAATCCCTTTGAACGTTTGGCTTTCTGTATTAAAGGGTTGTCATTCTTATCATATTGCATAAGGTTTTTAAATCTACTGATACTGTGCCACAAAATTTGGGTCAACAGTAGAGTCTATGGAATAGTAGTGTTGTTAGTTGTTAGTAGTGTTGTATTCATAAAGAAGCAAGTTTTCAGGATGGTTCAAATGCCTGAACAAGAGGTCAGAGACATCCCAAAAGCTTGCTTCTTTAATGGCTTTAGTTAGCCAATAAAGGGTATCACCCTTGAACTCCATACTTTCTGAAGAGAAACATTTGAAGGTTGAGGTCCATATCTACAGTATGATAAAGTATATTTTAGCCTGACAACAAAATGTTTGGATTTCCAATAATTTTCTGTCTCCTTGACATTGGTCAAAGGGTGAAATAGAAATCTCCTTGGTCATTAAGTTGTCAAGAGTATGGCTTCCTTTCTTCATTATTCAATCAACCAAATGGGTATTAAATCAAATGAGCCATTAGCAGTCAGGTTGGAAAATGTCAATAGGTATTTTTTATCAATTTGTATCCACTGGGAAGGAATTGGCTTCTGGAAGGGAATGGATTTTATGTAATGGGTTTTGCATCGATAACAATGTGTGGTAGTATGATCGATCGATATTACATTGAGAGTTAATATTTAAATTGCAGTCAATCTAATTAAATTAACTACAAAAGTTAAGCTAGTAATATGTATGGCTAGCTTAACTTTGGTAGTGATGAGCAGCACAGGCAATATTTGTATTCACAAAATATTACGAATGTTTTGCCTAATTTTCTTTAGAAAAAATTTAAATTCAAGAATATGTGATCTCCAGTCATTATTACCTTCATTGTGCAAAAGTGCTGATCACAAAAAAACTAATAATTTATTACCTTTCTTGCGCAACTCGCCACTTGTACATGCACATATTGGGAACACAATGCACGGTTGTTCCGGGTACTGATATAAAAAATCTAGAATATTCACAATTGCGAAGAAAAAGCACTATATTCTAGATCTTCGAAATTCTCAGTGCCAAATATTCACAATCAACACTGTTGCTTCCTGTATGTGAAACTAACCAAAACTTTATTTACATACTTGCCTAGAGGAAAATATAAAGATCTCTTTATCCTGGTTGTTGGTCTTTGATGCCATATTGTACAGCGTTGTTGTTCTATTGCTTTAGCTGGAAATGTGATGGGACCGTTGCAATTTTTAGCATTAGCACTCAAACTTGCCTCATAACCAGCAAAAAGATTGTCAGGCATAAAACATCAAAGTAAAGCATAACATTTAGGAAATTCTGTAGTACAGGCGGGGACTTGTTTGTTCGTGAGAGATAACCTAGCAGGTCCAGGTAAATAGCTTGCATTGCTCCCAGCCCCCCAGGTAAAATTTACCAGTCAGGTAAAGTCACTGTGATGAGATCACCGGGCTTTATTTTCAATGAGTTGCTAAGCAGACAGATGAATTTTTTTCTTGCTCTAGGCTTCCCTACAGGGCAGATAATGAGTAGGAGGTTTGGCAGGTTTCCTGTATCTCAGCTTTCCCACAAGATATGTAGCACTCCCCCTCCACTATCAGACAAATGTGCAGACATTGATGCATATGATTCAGAGTTGTGAAGGACAGGTCTACATTATTTCGAAGTAACACATGAGTCATATGTAACAATATTTGTGATTCTATCTACAGTGAGGGTCCTTGGAACCATGGTAGCTATCAAAGTGTACTAATATTGGGCAGACGCTGGTTGTATTCCCTTCAGAGCTTGTATACTCTGCTTGGAGTCTTATCTGTGTTAGGAAAAAGTCAATTAAAGTCTAAAGGTAGGAATAGACGGCATGAGTTTTGCATAGATTTTTGTACAACAGAGTATCGTGTCCATTCACGGTGCTCAATTGTGAAGAAATCTATACAAAATCAAGCCGTGTATGGGTAGCTTTGGGTGGAATGAATGAATCCCGCTGAAAACTACAGGTTACCAACATGTTGGTAAACCTTGTTCGATATCCTATACTTATACCATCCAAAGCCTCGGCCGGGTTGCCTGCTGGCAGCTGATATCGGGGCAGGTCGGCAGCGATGGCGTCATCACACTGTTACCAAGGAATCCCAAACGGTTTTAAAATCGAGCCGTGTATTCCTACATTAATGGTTTTAGTGATCTATGGGTTGGATATATCTAGATCAGGAGTGGCCAAACTTTTTTACTCATGAACCACAATTGGTTCTTAAATTTGACAGAGGGTCTGGGACAACAGCTGGCCAGGTGTCCGAATTCCTCTCATGCTTAACTTTATTGATGATGCTGGGGGGTGTGGACTTTGTAATCCTTTTTTTTATTTTTTTTTCTTGTACACTTTAAACAAAAAAAAACCTGCCTGGCAGGTAAAAAGGCGAATTCTAAAAAATAAAATAAACATAACTGTCACATTTCAGTAAAAATACCGGGACCGTGATCAGAAGACGATCCGGGTATGCTCATTCACTGCAATGAGCAGAGATAAGGTGGACATTCAGACTCCTCTAAGCATTATACACGCCCATTGCAGGGAACAAGCAGAGGGTACCCAGAGCATCAACCGGGTGACAACAGCTGGATTAAAAAGCTAAATGGGCCAGGTCTGGCCCCCGGGCCTTAGTTGCCCATGTCTGATCTAGAACATACAACTTTATTTATTATCAGAGGCAAAGAAATTCACCAAGTTTGCTCAATAAGGCAGGCATCCATCTTTTATTTTAAATGTTCCTACGCCATTCACAAAGAGGCTGTTGCATGATACATTATGTTATGCAACAATACAGTGTCATCATAATCAAGCAGAGAAAGACAAGAGCCTGTCTGACTAAGCAAAGAAATAGCAAATGCTGCAAATCTTCTGGATTTAAGCAACAATTGTGTTAAACATGATATAAAGTGTAGTAACTATAAATATTTGTCATCCTATGAACCTTTATTTTTCATCCGCATTAAATGGACACGTGACCACAGGTTGCCATCATTTAGGCTAGGCTTTGGTTAAGTGGATCCTAAATATTAATTTGATGTGAAGCTGTGTGCTAACACATGCCCAGGGTTTCTAAACAAGACATTAATTAAACAAAAAAGATTTGTAAACCAGTAGGATCTGCTAACCTTTTATTATTGTAACCCCATACCCCCACATTTGTTTGGAAGTATCTCCCTCTGTTTGCCTGTGACTTCACATTAAAGTTATCTCTACATGGCATCTCTGAATGTTTGGATGATGTTTTCTTCTGGATGTGTTACTGCTGTTAGAGCGACCTTACATTCCAGGACAGTACCCTGCCCTCCCCACCCCTAACAAAAGAATGTGTCCAAGGCAAAACAGACTGCACTAAATCTCCAGCCTCTTTCATTGTCTATTTTACAATTCTGAAGACCTTGTGACTATGTCATGCATAGTTGAAAACTTCTTCGTTCTGTGCAGTAACTGAATAATGCAATATTTTCAAGGCTAATGCCTCTGTCATAGCAACCACTTCAGTTCTATGCACAACAGTTCTTTAATTTGCTTATTCAGCACTTTGTACATTGATATATCACTAACTTGCTCTATCGTAACCAAACTGGAATTTGATCTTTGTACAGTGGCTTAAGGTAGAGACATTCCCATCGTGAGCACAACAAAAAACAAATATGAGATTATAATCTCACATATATTATATATTGAAACAAAAGTAATACAAATTATTTCACATATGCAAATAAGTTGGTGATTTTCATTTATAATATAGATTGGGACAACTATTTGGACATGTGGGGAACGGCAATGCAATAATTGATAACGGTTAACTAAGTTAAGATAAACATCAGCTTTTAATCTCTTAAAATGTCTGACGGAACTGTAGCAGCACCTGCAAGGAATGTTGCAGATCACTATATGGCAACTATGAGCAACATCCACTATCAACAGATAAGGAGACAAGGAAATTGGTCAATTTCCTGTGTATAGTTTATACTTGATATTGTCTTCTTCAGTCCCTTGGACAGCACTGTATAATAAAATTAATGGGTGAATCATCCACCCATCTTGATCAGGAAAGTTCTTCAGAGCACTGTGTATACTGTCTATGGATCCACCAGCCAGCAGTGACACCTTACAGTCTATATGGCATTATTGGTCTTTGGACCACCTCTGTGGAATTATAACTCCTCTGCGTTACTTACATTTACAGGAAGGGCATTGTCTTTGCCTGAACGATGAATTTGGGACATACCTGTCAACCCTCACGTTTTGGCCAGGGAAATCACTTTTTATGTGGCTTTCTCTGACAAATCCCGATTTGAAGAAATCCTGAATTTTTCCCGGATTCTTGAAATAGCGCAAATTTTGCCGACACATTATTAGCACAAGCGGGGAGGGACATTAGCAGGGAGAGTAATGCCCTCTCTCTGCTAAATCAGCCAAGAGATAAGCCCGGTACCAGAAGTGACGTCACTGACGTACTTGGATCCGCATACTGGATCGTCATCGACGTCACTTTCTTCTATGTCCCCCCTTTTAAAAAAAAAAAAAAGTTGACAGCTATGATTTGGGATATAAAGAACCTAAGAAAGTCCAATATAAGATGTTGTGCCCATGCTTTTGCTTAGGATTCTAACAAATATACCCAAATATATTTTTTATCTCCAAGAAGACTTCCTCAATAACACAAAAGGTTTATACATTTGGTAGCAAGTGAACAGATGTTTGCACATTATTTATCAAACTTTTATTCTAATGTTTTTGCAAAATGTTCTGTCTTCCTGCACAATTCCCTGTGTAGGTTTAGACCCCTGCAACATCCATGTTTAATCCAGGTAATGCACGGTACACAGTAGTTACAGTTATTTACTTGCTTAATGTTGTGCATCAGAAAAATAAATGAAAAGTGAAATCACTACAAATGGATTTCAACATGTTTCTACAATAGATAAACTTTTGATATACTTTGGTCACTAAACACATAAAGAAAGCAACTTTGGCCTTCTTAAATATGTCTATGGTTTTAAATATGAATACATAATGACAGGTTGAATAGTTGTTGATAAATATAAGCAGATGATTAACGACATGCTGTTCAAAATTCAAAACTGCACTTTGCATGATATAACCCGGGTCTTAGGCCAGTGTCAACATGCACTGTAACCTGTGTCGGAAAGGCTTCCATTACTCCCATATCCTGCTTATTTCCTACCCCTGTCTAATACTGGCACATTGTACACTACAACATCCATATAACAATGTTTGATAACAAAGCTTCAACTACTCTGAACTGAGAACATCTAAAAGAAAAGAAAAATAAGTTTACGTTTTTTAGAACCTAATATACATCTTATTATGCTTGAAAATAAAGCAGATTTTCTACAATAGAACATATATTAGATCAAAGTTATTTTTTACAGTACTGTGTTTTCTCATAGAAAACCAATGTTAACATTCTCACTGCATGCCTTGCGTTTTTAAAAATAAGTGAATGTGTTTTTTTTAACACCTTGCTGCACGCATTCTCGATTCTTTGTTTAGCACAATCAAGCCTTCTTAAAACAGAAGGTATTCACTTGGACCAATCCATCACAAATCCCAAAAGTTTCGGTAGAAACCCCATCAGCCAATGGCACATCCAGAGCCGCTGGTGTACAGTGCAAATATAGCTTTTATGGTACAGAGCCATTTATTCCAAACTTAATACAGATGTTTCAGGCTCATTGGCCATCATCAGTGCAGTGCATGGAAACCATGGCTGTATGATGTAGGGTTTGGGAGCCAAACAAAGAGGAACAACCATGAATGTTATTGTGAGAAGGTAAATAAAGGAATCAAAAGCCCTCATCTCAAGCAGTGCATAGCACAATCAAGCCTTCTTTAATCCCTTTCTCACCATAACCTTCATGGCTGTTCCTCCTTGATTCTTTGTTCAAAGTGAAAACGCAGGTGTGTAATGTGCAAAACGCATGTGTTAATGAATATGCATTAATGCATATCTCAAATAAACGCATATAGTGTGCCCTTAAACCTGTCACTTTTCTTGTCCTACAAGAATGAGAATGTAAACAAGCAAATTCTTATAGGAGACAGAGGGTGGTCCTGTTTCACTGGTTTGATTATTTATTTTAGAAAACAAAACCTGAAACAATGTTAAAGGTGACGGTCGATGTCAACAATTGCATTGTGTAAATTTAGTTGCACTCTTTCAAGGTATGAAGAGTTTGTAGTTGTCAGATGATTAATACTCTTTGTCCAGTTTCTTTGTAAAATATTGCATCATCTCTCCCATGCAGAAAGCTTACGTGTTCATTGATATGAGTAACATACCTGCCTCCGCCCCTGTAAATGAGTCTACTAGACCACGCCATGTACTGCTGTAACAGAGAACCAACTCCTTCTATTACAGGCTTGAAAGCATGTGATAAATGTATATTATTTGGCTTATAGGTAATAAAGTGGTAATAGTGCTATTATAAGTGGATCTGTTACAAAGTTTTACTTTTACTAACTCCAATTTCCATTATAAGAAATTATATATGGCTGATTATTGTATTAATGGTTATATTTTTAGCCTCTAATTGCATTACTTTGACACTTTTACATACATATTCAAATGCGTGTACATCTGATTACAAAAACCAAATCCTGGCCACATTGAATGACTATATATACAATGGAGGCTTCTTGGACTTGATGTATCTCATCCTCATGTGAGTTAATGTGATCATCATATAGGGTGCTATTATTGTCAAAGTGTGTACTATTAAAAAACCTTAAAGCTGGGCAGACATGGTTTGATTTTTTTTTCTCATTTGATCGACTTAAAAATTATGAACTTAATATCGACTCCTTTTTAGCTGAATTGGTCAACCAAAATTAATCCCAATCGAACAAAAATCTATGGAGCAGTGATGGGACATGTTGGTTAATTTTGATCTGTATCCAGTGGTACTATGGAGCATGCGCACAGGGCCAAGAAAAGGAATCGATTGGTTGTAATCCTATTATGTTTTTCCAAATGATCCTTTCGATTGAACAGAAAATTGAGCCGTGTATAATACATATGTAATATATACACATAAATACATATGCTATATATATATATAATATAACATGTATATATAAACATGTTAACAGGAGACAGAGCTTCTGACCCATAACAATACTATATCTGTTTGAATTGCTGACAATTTTATATTGCTTTCTGTTCCCCAGTTACAAAGCTTTCCCATTACAATACCAATATAATACAAGGGCATGGCCCATGGGAAGGTGGTGCAGGGTGGGGGAGGGGCCCTGCAAAATGATTGTTTGCCAGAGAACTTAGCCCAGAGCATCTCAGCTTGTACTTTGCACAATGATCTCATTCTACCTTTGGGTTATATTACACACATATATGTCATGGAGATCATGGTGTTTACATAGTGAATATATAAATAGTAAGCTTTTCTTATCAAATTTGTCTTATGGCCTTTATGCAAATGTGCCAACTTTCAGAAAGTTTTTAGTTTCATTGCCAGTGGCATCCATGTCCCCAAACTATGTGACCAATTCGTATGGAAATTAATGATATTTGCACACAGTACACATGGTTTCAGATTCCCTTCTGAGCAGGGGAAAACAAACACAAGTTCCTTTATTATCATTCCTCACATTAGAAGCTATGTATACAAGCTGTTATACACTAATAAAACAAACATTAAACTTTTTCAGTAGAGTAGCACAATGAGCAGTCATAAAAAGTTAAATGCAGTTTCCTAGACTGTACTTTTTAAAAGCGTACCTATCAACTCGTAGGCCACTCCCCAGTATCAGCTGAATGAGGACATCCACAATTGAAAATAAAGCACTTTTTTCTGACAGCAGGAGGGGAATTTTTCCCGAAATCACCTCTCCCCCTGTCTGACGACGGGCCTTGGCGCAACATCATATAGCCACAAGGGCATCTGGAACATCTGTCCCATTTGTCCTTCCAGCTGTAGGAAGTTGCGCCAGCCCAGTCCCGTGGGACTGTGACATTAGCTTCACATCTGCGAGACTTGGGTGACTTGCAGTGATGAGAGCATCTCTCTCCCGTTCATAGACACCTCTCGTCACTGCAGCCGCATTAACTACCCTGTTTCCCTGATGAAATGCCAAAATATGGCAAAGGTCTTATTTTCAGGGGGAGTCTTATTCTAATCACTCTGTGCCATTCATTGTCCCCTTTAAACACTCTGCCACACAATCATTGTCCCCTTCTGATCACTCTGTGCCAATCATTGTCCCCTTCCCCCACTAACTTTTTTTGGGTTCTACCAGTACGGCCGGGTAACAGACTCCATTACGGCAGGGATCAGCAGCGTACTTGTCCTTCCTGGCGCATGCGCGGGCCTTTGTAGTCACTTCCTGCTCCGCTCCGCTCTTCCATGTTTTGCTAAGATACATACATTTTTTTATTTTCTAGTTCACAAGTGATGCTCTTTGGTTAACTTTAGATGTTTTCATTACTTGTTATGGAATTAGAACTATTATTACTAAGTAATAGAAAAAATACAGGGCATACAAATTTAGTTCAGCAATAAGGTCAGATCTGAGTCAAAGAATGATGAGATATCTCTATTTTTAATCACGATGTTGAAGCTTTCTTTGCACAGTTTTCAGACCTTATGTTTTTTTAATATACAGACACAGAGAACATACATAGACCTGAACAAGCAGTACACAGCTGGAATTTCTAGCACATCTGTCAGCTGTTCACGTTTTAGTGATAACTCTACATGGACACGCCTTTGATGTATAATTCAAGCTAAAGAGTGTACAGCACATATGATTTATGAAAGGTTTCTTATTGGCCAATTAGAAAATCAAGAATATTGCTTTAGGGCCCTTTCCTACTAGCAGAGTTGTGTTGTGTAACATGCACATTGCAAGTGCACAAAACACCACATTACTGCAATGCATTATGTTATGCCTCCATACTACTGTATTGGAGACACTTGTGGTGTGGTAAACAAATGCATGCTGCAGGGCTTTATGCATTAACGCACTGCCTTGTGTCTTAATGCATAAGGCTACTCACACAAGGTGAATCCTGTTGTGCCATGCGGTAACGCTAGCATGGTGCGTTGCAATAATGGCAAAGCAGCACAGCTAGTGTGAAAGGGCCCTCGGACTGCATTTATACAGCTGCAGTGCTGTGTCCAGAGTGCACACATTGCGTGGCTGTTGTTGGTGGTTTATGTTCTTTATGTGATAGGGATTCATGTTATCCATATGCAAGACAGCTCCAAACTTCCCCTTCAAGATGTTCATGTTTAATTCACCGGGGAGGAGGGGTTGCGTGTTTTTTGGGCAACGGTTGGTGTAAACAACATTTTTCCATCTGACCATGTGTCTGAGCCCTAATCAAAGCTTTTTCTAGATGTGCTTTTCTTCTTTGTATGGTCTGCTCCATGGCCCCAAATTAAAACTGAGGCTGTTACAAATATAAAATAAAAGCTGTAGCACTGAAATGAAATTTAAATAAAATGGTCTCATAAGGGCCATGTGTACTGCATTTACAAATACTTGTGAAATAATGGGTTGTTCTGAAAACAATGAGTGAATTATCATAGATATCACTTTTGTAATAAGCCAGAATTTTTGTCCCTGTTAGATATTCTGAATATTAGCTATAAGTAGTATTGTTGCAGAGGAAGCCAACAAAAATGAAGCCAGTGTCAGACCACATAAAGTCACAAAGCAGAGTCATTGAGTTCTGAAACAACATTCTGATGTCTAGTGCGTAACATTTTCTAGAAGCTTTGTTGACTCGGTAAATACTGTATTCCCAGCATCCTCTGACACATTTTTTGTCTGTTGGTCAAATATGGGTTTGTTGAGTGCCAAGAGAATGTTACCTGCCTGCACTGTACCCGCCTGAACTGTTTGATTGAGAATCAAACCTAATTTTGGCCAAAAAATCAGATGGGAATCAGCCCGTGTATACCTACCTTAAGGCATTTTGCACAATACCGAAGGTGAAGAAGAACTGTTTTTGTTTCAGCATGACTAGGTGAAATTGGTGTGAAAATGCTTGATTGGCCCTCATATCCTACTTTGAACAAAAATCCTAGACTTTCTCATCTATTATCAATAGTAGAGTGTTGTACCGTGTTAGCCATCGATAAATATTGACTTCAGTTAGATAAAAACGGTATCACTTGAACTCCAAACTTGCTGTATTCATCTATTATCAGCAATGGAACAATGACATTGGGTACTAATAGCAAGGTTTACTCGCCCATTCATGCCCACTTGCTGCCTATTCACTGCAGTAGTCAGTATAGTATACGTTCCTGTCAATATTTGTGGAGTTCCTGTCAACCTGTGTGGATGACCTCACTGCATGAGTCCAGAATGGTATCAGATGCCCAATCAACACTTATGGCCGAACTGACATGTTACACACCTCAACAAATGGTTAGAGAACTAATGATTCTATCTGATTTTCACAGTCTCTACTTTCCTGTTGCTGTATGGCCACAGGAATAGTTGCTGTTTTTGCCTTTTGGGGGGTTTGCTAGTGTTTGTTTTCGGCAACAAATGCACCAATGATAGGTATAGGTAGGTATAAGTCATAATAGTATTTGGCAGAGACTATGGGGCTATGTTTATAATACATACCTACCCAATAACCATTTTATACACTTTTTAATGGTATGCAGGGTCTATATAAAAAATTATGGCTGAACAGACTATTTTTAAACAAAATCAGCGGTTTTCTTTTCAGCTTATGAAATTAACACTAGTTACTTAAATGAAGCTGTAGTTAAAACTTCTTTTGTTCCTGCATATTAACATGCTTCTCCAACCTGAGGAACTTTTAACTGAGTCAGCATAATAATCGGCCTTTTGTTATTCGCTTACAAGTTGAGACATTGTTGAAGCCATGCCCACCCACTCCAGACCAGCTAAGGCTTGTTTTGGCAGACATGTTCGGCTTCCATGCAAGGTGTTTGACATTGATGAACATTTGCCAAAGTAGAAGGAAAAAGTAGAATGGAAAATATTCATTGTTATTGTGTGACATCATCCAAACACAGATGGTGCAGCTGGTTCTTCTATCATACCATTACCCCTGACTTTTGTCTTTATTTTTTGTATTGAATACATAAGCACAAAGTAAATAACAAACTTTACACTTTAGACATTATGAAACCATTTTAACAAAAATTATATATAAAAAAATACTTTGTGTCAACAAATAAAATACAACAGAGGCAAAGTATTGATAATATATATTTTTTAAAATCATATGATCATTTCAATGTTTCCCATGAGAGTGGTAACATGCAAACACTATTATGTCTCTTTTATGTTCAAGAAGATTGGATGAACTCAGTTTAAGCCCCCCATACACGTTTAGATTTTCTGTTCAATCAACTTAAATTTTTTGGGGTCAGGGAAATTGGTGATTGATTGTAATGTTTGCCAACTGTAGTAACAGATATTTGATCAACTTTTTTGGGATCGACTCAAAATTTAATCAATTTCAATACAACCAATTAAAATTTACCAGCATGTCCAATAATTTGGGTTGCCATAGATTTTCAATCAATCAACAAAAAATTGATTGAATTAAGTTGATTGAATGAAAAATCTAGACATGTATGGGGGGCCTTAAGTATTCTTTTAAATCCGATGTGGGATAATTCCCAGTCTGCTCAGGTGTTGGCATGTTGCTGAAAACCTAGGCGTGTCAGAGTCATAGGCCTTAATTCTCAATCTGCATTCATGCAGCTCCACCCACTATCTTGATGTCATTACTTGTATGCAGGGAGAGAGTTAAGCAACCCTTCCATCTGCGAACAGCCGATTGCAGCACAATGGCGTCATGAAGATCTTTCAGAGGATCGAAGCACGCAGTTTGTGTGTGCTGTTCTCTGGGGAATTCTTTGGATGGAGACCTTGGACTTGTGGTTGATCGCTCCAGGTGGCCCATGTGTTTTGCGGAAGATCGACAACTGGGCGGATCTATCGTCCGCAAAATCACCCATGAATCTATGCATGTATGTTGCTTAGTTAACAGTTTAAAACAAACATCTTTAATCTTAAGAGACAAAATGGAAGCATAAATAAGTTTTTCTCTTCTACTGCTAAAGGTCACTTTAAATGAGGGGGAGGGAGTAAATCTGGTGAAAATGAAAATAAGTTAGTTGTTGCTTTAACTCTAATTAGGTTTTGAACCACTTTGTATGTCGGCCATCATACTGTTGGATTGGTTGATTGACCTACATCAGGGGTGCCCAAAAGGGGGCTTACAAATCGGTAAATGGCAAAGGTAACTGCCACTGTTGTGTCCAGAATTTTGTTGCACTTTACATATTCATGTCGTTATGCAAGATAAACAAACTATATCTCAAATATAAGGGCCCCCATACACCTTTAGATTTCTCTGTAAGATTTTCTTTAGATCTCCTTCTGTTTTACCAAAACCATGCAATATGTGGGACTTTCTAAACAATCAAGTCTACCTGTGTCCAATCACAGAGGACCCTATACTACATAGTTGTTGGTATGGTATCTAAAGAATATCTGACAGAGAGATCTAAAGGTGTATGGCCAGCTAATGGTTCACATATTTACCACTTTTATTGTTGGTAGATCATTTTGACCTGGTCATTTTAAAAGTAGCTCACAAGCCAAAAGAGGCATTCTGTGCTGTGGGTTTTTAGTTATTAACAAGTTTGTTCTTCAGTATATGTCACACCAAATGTTCTATAGATACTAAATAGAATAGAGACATTTATGGCACTGCAATGTTGCAGCTAAAATGCCTAAAGGATATTGGATGAGAGTCTTGGTTATTTACATGGGTTTAAAGCTCTTGATGGTTAGATTGTCATTATAAGCGGAAAAAAACCCAAGTATTGCAAATACAGATAGAAAAATCTGTTGTTCTGTTTATATAAAGCTGTCATCAAAGGCAATCTGGCTAAAGCCCCCCACACACATTTAGATCACTCCATACAATTTTCATTAGATCTACCAACAACTATGTAGGATAGTGCCCCCCCCTGATAGAATACATAGTGATTGGAAAGGTTAGAAATTATATGGTGAGATTGTAAGGTGTATGGGGGACTTAAATCTATTACAATGCATACATTCTCCTAAATGCTACCCTGGTAAGTTTGTTGTTGGCTTTATCATTGTACTTCCTTTTAGGTGGCCAAATGGCGGCAATGTTTCACATTCCTAAATATAACCTTTTTCTCAGTTGCTGTTGGCAGAATTGTTTCTGACTGCAAATTGAAAGTAACTTTTAAGGTCTGCCAGCCATTTGTGGTTTGCTTTTGAATAGGCCAATTACCTGTCTGTGTCTGTACCTTAAATATATGGAACATGTATACAGCAAGTATGTCAGATTAGGTTAACTATGGATGTTCTGAGTTTTTGCTCCCATGACATTTTTTTATTAGAGGTAATTGGGAAACCTTGCTATTGCTGCTACAAACAGCACTCAATGCCTAACTTATTAAAGGGGGAATCTCACCAACTACTTTCACAGATAGCAGTAAAATGATAACTTTTCAAAATCTATTTTAGCAATCTAAAATGTCCCCTGACAGCTCATGGGTGGTAACTAGGTGTGATTCTCTCAAAAAGTATGAGAGAAAGAAAAGCATAGGTTGGTTGATGTAAGATATTAGACAATTGTCCTACTTACTAGTGAGCTGCTGGAAAGTTAGTGCATCTAAAAGAGGTCCTACACTAAGAACCAGCAACTTCTGTGCCACTCTACGGTTTCTGATGTTGTTGGTTGCTCTCTGGTGATCTGTGGATAATCAAGAGGGATGTAAACTGGGTCCGTCTTTCGGTGGAAGGGATTTGTGGTGGGAGTCCCCCCCCCCCCCAAAAAAAATAGGCTCTGTAGAGGCACCCATTCAAATCAAATAAATTTTTATTGTTAAACGTATAACTACAAGGAGCATCAATGCAGACAGCGTTTTGTGATAAAACATGTCCTATAAGGTTATACCTACTTATCCCTTGAGTCCTCTGTCTTGTTTATTGATGTGACATCATCTCTTTAAAATCCTTCGCATTACCTATATTTGGTATTAATATTAACTTTTAAAAACATGCTTTTATTTATTTTACAGACAAACTGGTACCATGTCCCGCCGGCCCAACACTGTTCAGGATATGCTGCAAAACATATCAGCCAGCCTAGCAAGAGCAGAGATGATTGTGCAGCATGTAAGCATTATTTTGTATTTTTAAAAATGTTTTGTTTTTATAAAGATTTGATAAATGTGTTGAACCATTGATTTTATTGATCTCTGATACTACTATAGTTAATAGTTCTGTGGTACAACTGGCTGGTGTTGGTTCATTGCAGCACTATTCAAAATGATAAGCACCACATCACACCAAAGCATATAATTTGGTTACGCACACATCTCCACAACCGAAATGTGATTGTGCCCTTTAAACATTTATGTTGGCTACTACAACAGTTTTAATGTTTTTATATTTATTTTATGATTTTGAGGATATAAAAAAAATGAAGAAACTTAATAAAGTTGAATTTAAGGTGTAAAATTTAGCATGCGTTATACAGTCTAAAAAACCCCATATAAGTAACAGTACACCACAGAAATTAGTACCCCACATTTGATGGTGTATAAATATATTAGATACTAGGACCCTTTTTTTATGTCAGTTTCCCCAAATTTAACATGTTTACCTGGAATAAGATAAACAAGGTATGCTAAGTAAATAGCAGTGCCTTCACATTGTAATGTGAAATATATGTATAATGTTTAAGCAACAAACTATTTGTGATCTGCATACTTTTTCACATTTGTGTGACAAATTCCTCTTACTACTTTGGATTCTACCATCAAATTCTTTCCAAGCCTACAGTTGAAGTGCAATGTACAAAAAAAGAATCATGTTGTAACTTAAAGCATCTGTCTAAGCAAAATTATTTTTTGCTGGAGTTTAAATTGAAATGCCATTTGATACATAAACCAGTCATTTTTTTACAGGAACTGCAGTATGGAGATGGAGGTACATTGATTCGTAATAGGGATCTGGATGATTGTCTTGGGGGTTCTCATGAACAAATGGAGATGGTGGAGGGATTGATCAAAGAAATGCGTATGATGGGTCAGCCATGTGATACATATCATAGAAGGTATCTTTACATAAAAGGATTTGTACCAAATCCAGATTGACATGTGAACATTTCATAACCGCAGGAATGTCATGTTTTTCTAGGTTGCTTCAGCTTTATGATCAAATGCGCGCCATTGATAAAGCCATTCAGGCTCCACGCATACGCAAGGGTTCGAAGGGCGGTGGATTCTCCTCTCAGAGTGGCTCTGGATGGGATGATTACACCAAGCGTACAACAACTGAAACATTGAATCAAATCCGACTGCAAAGGGTATGTGAACTAGAAATGGATTGTTGATATTTGTTAGCTAGGGCTTTACATTTCCCCTTAGACCCCATTACACATGGTGATTAGAGAATTGTCAGATGTTCTTATTGTAATGTAATGGACCTAGTTACATTAGTATTTTGCAGCATTGCGCAATTTACTACAATAAAGGTCCATACATGGATATGTGTGTGTTGCTATTGATTCATAAACAATAGACCACAGCCTTTCTGTGACATTTGTGACCCCTGGGTATCTTTTGGGTCTTGTAGCTGGTTTGCCAGTGGGTAATATTTGCAAGTTTTAGCACCATACATTTTTACTTCAAACAAAAACTTAGGTCAAGGTCTGGTTTCTTTCTGTTGAGCTCCTGTATTTAAACATCAGGGAGAGGGATTTATGAGGCTGTAATCTTCTAGTAAATATGTTGCAAAATTTTCCTTTTTTTGCAGTCCTGATTTTTTGGTTTTTTTAACAGGCAAAATTTTCCTTGCTGCCATGCATTCACTTGTTTGAGAAAGAACAGATAGATAACCCAGGCAATATGTGCCATAATGTGCCCCATTGGGAATAATGGGCAGGTGCAATGTTAGATTGGTTACCCTATTTTGACTGCTCATCTGAAATGAGTAGTTTGATATGTACATGGCTTTAAGTAAAACAATACAAAAATGTGAATAGGCCTTCAGACACAACTGCAATACCACTTTTATTTTGTTACAGACCATTAATGTTAATGTTCAGGGTTTAAGTTTATCATTTTCATATAATTGCTTACTGGTTTGTGCTAGAAACTTTCTGGAGCTATAATCTTGCAGCAATGACCACTTCTTTTAAGTGTTAATCATGTGGGATCTAGGCAATGAGCCAGAACACATGGCTCCAGTCTAGCCTGTCTGCATATACTATTAAAGCTCAACATCCTATGTGACTCTGTATGTGCAGAATTATTTCTCTTGTTGGGCCTTTGCCACAAACCCTGCAGGTATGGGTGTGTCACTGTACTACGGCATGTTACTTTAACACACCAATTACTGCTTTGAATTATACATGAATCATATCCCCACCCATTCTTTTTAATCCGTGCTTCTAGAATCCTTTTTTTTCTGCAACCTTTTTAGATAAAATCATTTCTTTTGCAAACTTTACATCTTATTAATATCCCAAACAATGGCTGCAAAGCATGTATGCCACTTATGTTATGTCCTGCACAGACACAAATAATGTTATACTACTTGTGCAATTTTACCATTGAAAAGATCTACAACTTTAGGTTACTTTAAAAAATGTTTCACAGAACTAATTGGCCTGACCTCTGTGTTTAAGAGAACAAAAAATATTTTTTCTATCTTAATGTTTGTAATATACTGCAATATATGACATTAATCTATAACATAATTAACAACTGAAATTATATTACAGTACATATCAAAATACCTCAGCCATTCAGTTAGAACCTCACACATATGAGGGATGATCCAATTATTGTATAGTTTGTATAAAATTGCTAAATTCAGCTATATTTATTAATAATAGCCATGCATCATGCACCCTACTTTTGGTCTGCCATTATGAAGTTAGGAAACATTCGTTTTCATAAACATATTAACTTCATCATTGTCTTCATTTGCACATACTTTGTATTATCATGACGATCACTTCCTTCATGACAGTATCTAATCACTGTAGATAAAATATATATAATGTGTTTGAATTCCTGTCTGTATTTGCAGCGTCAAATGGAGAGTGTTGATTGGGGATTTGATGCCACTTCTGTAGAACAGCAGATCAGTAACCACAGGAAGTTCCACAATGCAATTGCTGACTATCGTTGGGAACTGGACAAAATTAAAGCAGATCTGGTAACCATTTAGTCGTATCCTATCTCTATTTAGTAACTGAAGTGTAAAGCTGTTATTGAAATGTTAATTAGAAGATATGATATGAGATTATTTAAAGGACATGGGTGGGCATACTGGCTATAGTAGCTCTATTTACTATGGGAGTTGAGTTGATTTGCGCCCATGCATAATTTTTTTATTTAAAAGCATGGAGTTTACAATATAATACTGTTAGAGTGCTTTTTTCTCAGAACACGTTTAATATTTAAACTGACAATTTTATGCCTCACTATCTTCCAAAATAAGTGGCCAAATTTCATACAGACACTGCCCTGTTGCTGCATAGGTTACGGTCCTTATTCATAATTCCTGCCATCCTACGTCCTGGTTGGAAGACAAACAGGGTCTATTGCTCATGGTTTTGGTTATATGCCTCCTGTATATCTGAAATTACCATACTTGCCTTTCCCTTGGGCATGATCACTCACTTCCCCTCTTCAGAAATAATGCAGCATTGCATGCAACCACGGACCGTTATTTTTACAATTATCATCATTTATATAGCACCAACATATTACATAGCGCTGTACAATAAATTAGAGTTTAGATACAAGACAAGATAACACACAGGTTATGACACAGGAGGAGTTGAGCACCCTGCCCATTCGGGCTTACAATCTAATAGAAACAGAGTATACAAAAGGTGTGTGGGGGGGGGGGGGGGGGGGGGGGGGTCATGCTAAAGACCATCTACATAGCTGAAAAAAAAATCTATACTTATTTAGAACGTAATTTTAAGCCTAAATACATGTTCGTGAATTGTATACTCATAGTACCGTAACAATTTTTACAGTAGAATAATGGTTGTCATGAATAAGGTTTGATTTATGAACATGTAAAATTATTTTAGCTTGGTTTATTTAACATACTAAACTGTAGATTGTCTTTCTCACAACAGAGAGAAAAGGGTGCAATTTACCAACTAGAAGAAGAGTATGATGGCTTGCTGGTAAGTCTTAAAATAACAATGCAATGTTAATACATCTGATTGAAATGGTCTAGGTCAGGGGTGCCCTATAGGTGGATGTCTAAGATTCTAGAATCTTTTACTTTGATTTGAGAGTGCACTCATACATTATGGACCTGGTCTTTCAAAGTCTTACTTTCTATATGTCTGACCAGCATCATCAATGATGGTATCATAATGTCTCAGAACCATGTGTGTTCTAATGATGTATATATTTCATACATACAGAAAGCTTCTTTTGAAAGAATGGACCAGTTGCGACAACTACAGAACATCATTCAAGCAACATCTAGAGAGATCATGTGGATCAATGACCGAGAAGAAGAAGAACTGCTCTATGATTGGAGTGACAAGAATAGAGACATCCCAAAGAAACAGGAATCCTTTTCTGTAAGTTACCGATCTGTAAGAATGTTTTGGAAATGTGCAAAACACATTGAAAGAAGTTTTCCTTTAAAAAGAGAAATTCATCTTCTGTTGTTGCTTTCCAGAAACTGATGAGCCAGTTGGAAGTTAAAGAAAAAGATCTCAATAAGGTCAAACAGGACAGTGACCAACTGATTTTAAACCAGCACCCAGCAGCAGACAAGATTGAGGTACTTATAAACATTTTTATATGCCCAATTGTATAAGCCAAAGCCCAATTGTATATGCCCAATTGTATAAGTACACATTAACAAATATATTCTAAACTCGTTTGGAGGTCAAGTAATACGTTTTCAGTTGGCAGAGAGTTTTTTCACTATATTTATAACATAAAATACTCCAGTGCAGGGGCTTATGAGGGCATTTTGGCACCCTAGGTGCATACCCTTGCTTCTAAACACCCATCCTTTTCTGTAAGATCCACTACCTAATACTTTTTCTATGTAGAAGTGAAGGAAAGAGTGCACATTTCCTGGCACCCATCAGACTCTATTGTGTAGTGTTTACTTGGTTTACTTGCTTTTCGGATGAGATACAATTTGCAAACCCCAAGGATAAAAGACTAAACAAGCAAGAGTAAAATTATGGAATGGTGCCACTATCAATACTCAAAGCTTTAGAACAAAGTCCATGGGAAGCCATATTCACGCTAATAGTTTCAGTTCTTGAAGCTAAAATGGCATTCGGGGTCAAGTCAACTGTTGTTATATTGCCTTCCAGGCTTATATGGATACTCTGCAGACTCAGTGGAGCTGGATTCTTCAAATTACCAAATGTATAGATGTCCACCTAAAAGAAAATTCAGCATACTTCCAAGTGAGTTGATGTTTACCAGCTTTAAATGTTTCCATTGCTGTTTTGTTTATGTAATATGTGTATTCCTTTGTTTACGGATTATGATGTTGCTATGGGCATACTATCGCTATCAGCAGGGAAGGTATAGAAATTGTATGTATTAGATTATATTCATTCTTGTGGTAGTGTTCCATTTTGGGATGGAAAGCACACACTGATGAAGAGAATAAGGTATAGAACCCTGCCATTTTAGAGAGCTTAAATACAGTTATAAACTCAAAAAGCTGCATCTGGCATGGCATAGAATAACTGCTCCGAGTGAAGGGACTTGGGAATATTCATGCATGTGAATGCCCAATTCAAAGGTTGAAAGCAGTGTGAGTGGGTATTTACCTGAACATACAATGCTATCATATTTATAAGCTAATAATTAAGCACTGATAAGTGTATTTATGTATTTGATAGAAGACATATCAATTCAAAACTTGCATTTTTATTTAGTAGGTGTGCCTTAAATTTAATTATAAAAAGACATTCACTAAAAAGACAGAGTAACAACACTGTTAGTTCTTCAGCTTCAGATGGTTGGTGTACTGGCACAATAAATGTTATTAACATATTTTACTTCACAACCTTTAAACCTCCACATTCAACCATTGAGCTGTTTGTAAATAATCTCATCTGCTCCCCTGTATAGTTGCTATTGTAACTCAAGCACAGTGCTAGGTGCTCAGGAGTCCAAATATCACATAGCAATAGGTAAGCATTAAAATTGCTTTATAGTGAACTGAAAATGATTCTTCCACACATCAAGACTCCTACCCTTTTCATTAACATAATCTGTAATCCTATAGTGACTGTAAAAGTCTAAGTCAGTGGTGGGCAACTGAGTGCAGTGGTGGACAACATTTTTTTATATGGAAATGACGGCAGACATTAGTTTTAATTTTTAAATAACAAAACTTTGGTTATGTGATGCAATATGAGTTCCTGTGCCCTATGCATGAACAGTTAGGTATCATGGGCCGCAAGTGGAGGACTGAGGGTGCCGCTGAAGAATGGTTGGGCACCTAGGGTCTAAGTATTTATGGTTAGAGACCATTTCGCGGCCGAGCAATCATCAAGAATTTGAACTGTCTATGGGGGGCTTTACATGGGAAACTAAGCTATCCCATTCTCTTTTTCTAACTCCTAAATGTATTACTTTACAGTTTTTTGATGAGGCACATAGCACAGAAACCTACTTGACAAACCTTCAGGATACAATCAGAAAGAAGTACCCATGTGACAAAAGCATGCCATTGCAGCGTGTCTTGGAAATGATTAAAGATCTTGAGGTATTTAAACACTACTATATACTTTACAATTTCATAATTTTATTGGTGAATTGTTTTTGTAATTTTTATGCCCCGAACTTCATTTAGTTTTCCGCCATGCATACAAAAGGGAATTATACTAATAAACCCATTTAAAATAACCTATTTTGCTCAAGTTCTTAAAATGTCTAATTAGCAGGGTTTCAGTTAAGGGTTAAGATCATTTTTTATACCTGATGATTAAAGTATAAAGATATTTAGTTTTACAGACTTAAAATAGAATATGTTTGGACTACATGATTCAACATGACTGTGAATTTCATTTATACAAAAATGACGTGTTCGAGCAATACATTTTTCCTCCAACAATTATGGTAATGATACTATGTTTAGGGGTCTTGCAATGAACTCACAAAATAAGCTAGTCCAGAGACAGATAGACAGATGTAACTGGACCAGACTGTCATTCCCTATACCTCTCCTTTCGTCTTTTATCAATAAGTCTAAGGGGTCATGATTGGCGGTTTGCAGACTTTACTTCTCTGGGCTATGCACTACATATAGGGAAACCCCTACCTAAACATCACAGTTTGAGCTTTGTCAAAGAATCTCACATCATTAGGCTTGTCCATTTTCTTCAGTTTCACATCATCAAGAACTAAATTTACAAAAATATTTGTACAAACATGATGTGCATTCCTACAACTTCTACTATATGATGTATTAGTTTGCAGTACAGGCACCTTTTCCTTTTAATATGTACTATGAAATCAGTTTGAATTCTCATGGAAGTTTCAGATGGGGCAATGAAACTTTTAACCTGGGTTATTTATTTTGTTTCCTTTTTTTTAGAGAGAACGGGATAAAATTAATGAATATAAGAGGCAAGTTCAAAACCTTGTCAACAAATCAAAGAAAATTGTACAATTAAAACCACGCAATCCAGACTACAAGAGGGATAAGCAAATTGTTCTAAAAGCACTTTGTGATTATAAGCAGGATCAGGTAATGTAATCTCACACTTATTTCAAACAATAATGTTTTCCGCAAATCAATGTGTACCGGATGAACCTTGCAGAATTAGATCATTTTTTGTCTTGTTTTCATGTATATGGTGGACTTTTAGAGAATGGCCTTCTGGTATACTATCAGGCTAATCACATAATGGATTTCCAAATTCTATGTAAAAGTCATAAGAAGAATTTAGCCAAGAGTAATTTTATGCAGAAATGTATACTTTGTTATCCACTATGGGTAGATTTATAAAGCAATGAATAGCTTTATTTTGCCCAAATGTTTAAAAAAGGGCAAATCTTCCTAGTACATGTGCTTTAAAGGACAGTTTATTGATATTCTACTCAGTACAAAAATACAGATGTAACTAGAATTTTACAATTTGCACACAGAAAGTCATACACAAGGGAGATGAATGCATTCTGAAGAACAACTCTCAGCGCAGCAAGTGGAATGTGACAGGTCCTGGTGGGTTGGATATGGTAGTTCCTTCTGTGAGTTTGATTGTCCCACCACCAAACCCTGAAGCTGTGGATCTGTCTTCCAAGTAAGTCATTGTTAATGTTACTGTGACTGCTTGATATTGGTCATTTCCTTTTAAGGAAATAACATCAGAAACATACTGTGGAAAGAATTAAGTTAATATGAACCTTTCCAGCGTCCACTTAGCCCAAACTTGTGCATAGTAAAGAATGAGTCTACTTTTTAGCTGAAACTAGAACCGTCAAAGGCACAGGAGTGCGTCACTACATCATGTACACAGAAGAAAGGAACACGGGCTGCAATAATTGTATCTATTTAATGGCACATTACATCTAAATAGTGATAATTAAGTAAATGTTCTATATTTTTGGGTGGTGGGCCAAATGCTTTGTTCTAGCACACACATTTGTAAGACCTTTGGGTCTAACTTTTGTAAATGTATATTATGTTAAGCAAAATTAACATATATATAAACACAGAAAAAATGTGGCTCAAGTTTCCACTAGTCCACAGTCTCCTTCTTAAAATGAATTCTACACATTAGCCATCTGCACTAGTGAGACACCATTTGACACCTGGAAGCACTGTGATGACACAGAGGTCTGCCTGCAGCCATGAAATATACCTGTCTGTGTTGGCTGCTTCAACTTGCAGATTATGCCTACTAGGATGACGAAGCATTTAGGTAAACAGCGCTTGGTAATTCCTGATTCTCCATATTCCATAGCTTGGGAAATGGTCAGGACTTCTGGGTTAGGTGAAATGTGGTTGGACAGCTGGGAAGACTACAAGTCCTGATTGGTGTTGTGGCTAATGCTTTACAGTAATAATGGCAAGTGTGTGTGATGGAAAAGATCTGCTCCATGGTATAGTACATTTGCATTTCATGTTAATGGTTTAAAGAATGTCAGGATGAATGATTGGCCCTCACACATTATCACCTCGCCAAATCTAGCCCACTCTGCAAACATACCTATGGACTAAAAAAATTTTTGTTACACAATTGCATTATATAATACAATAATTATGTACCAACTATTTTCAGCATCAACCACCTCTTTTCTTAAATTCTGTTTTGGCCAAGAAGAATACATGTGTGGATTTGGAAATGGGGTATTAGTCTAAGGTTGTATTTAGAATAAGAAACTCTTACAACAATTAATAGTGGGCCAGTACACATATTATTATTTGGATGAAGAAATCTTGGGACCTCTTATTAGGCTTAAATTTAGTGCTCTCAGGTGGAATGTTTCGGGTTCAACCACACACCCTCTCAAAATTTTTTTTAATTTGTCAATCCTGTCACTAATGGTGCAAGTGATTGCTTTTTATAGGTGTAATGAGCAGTTGATTACAGCATTACAAACTGCCCACTGAGTGAGTAGACATTTTTGTTCAGTTAACAAATATACTATTTTTTGTCTTTGAAGTACATGCTTGTTGTACTACCATGCTAGTGGCTAAGCCTGCTACTGGTTAATTAGGTGTACTGGTGTAGTCAACTGTGGAAATTATGTTTAGCACATCCTGCAAGATCATAGGGGAGGAATAGAAAAAAAAACTGCCTAGGCTTGTCAACATCTTTTACAAGATGCTCTAGAGAAGTGGTTCTCAATCTCAAATTGAGAACCAATGATCAGGAAGGATTTGTTGTATAATGTAAAATGTTGGCAGCATGAGAATGAGAATTCAGTATAGAAGTGGTAATAATAAATAACATTTTGTACTGAGATAATAGTTTACAAAAAGACTAAATAGAGTCTTGATGCTTTTTAGCTAGAGTAATAACTGCCCAGGCCCAAATTGTTAGCATACCATGTCTGTTGATATCTGAAGAAATAATTATATACAGTTTGCAAAGGAGGCTAATGCTAAAATCCAAACCTGGAATCTCTTGACGGTGAACAATTCACTTGTTATTAAATGTTAAGTGAGTTATAAAATTATTGTGTACTATTAATTTAACAAATCATAAACATTGTTTAAACTCTGTATTTAATAAACATTTTATTTTTTCCCCCTTTAGAATTGAGCAGTTTTATGAAGCAATTCTATCTCTGTGGAGCCAGCTTTATATCAACATGAAGAGTCTTGTGTCTTGGCACTACTGTATGATTGACATTGAGAAAATTAGAGCCATGACACTGGCTAAGGTATTGCTTTTGTCATTTTATTTAAAATGGTTGTCTGCTAATGTCATTTTATTAGCATGTGTTTAAGCTTTCAAAATGCTGCTTATTAAATGCACTATTCAATGTTACAGCTGAAGACTATGCGCCAAGAAGACTACCAAAAGGTAGTTACAGACCTGGATGTACATTACCAAGAATTCATGAGGAACAGCCAGGGCTCAAACATGTTTGGTGATGAAGAGAAGAGGAAAATGCAAAATCAGTTCTCTGAAGCACAAAATCATTATCAGAAATTGGTGGTTCAGCTGCCTGGATACCAAACCCGAGAAACTACTACAGTTATTACGAAAAAGCCACCCGTACCTTCTACAAGTATGTAGTTCTATTTCTAAGCACATTGTACAGCTAGTCAGGGCCGGGCCGACACAGAGGCCGGACAGGCTCGAGGTCGGGGGCTGGTCAGGTCTGGGCGCTGCTACTGACTCCTGTCAGCCTGCATGTCCCTCAGTGGAG
>CM070036.1:66630555-66648023 GCA_036250615.1 Ptychadena robeensis | reverse complement strand
GGGGCGCACTTGGGCAGCTCAGCCTCTGTTGTTGGTGGACCTTGTCCCGGCCCTGCTGCTAGTCACTGCTGAAAACTGTTTCAAGCATTTATGGAAAAAAAATTAGGGGTTGTGATGAAGAAGAAACTTCACCTCTAACTTCTGAACTAAAGCTGTGTACAGACATCAAGAAATACCATTCCTAACAACAATAGTCTGTACACAACTTTTGATTTTTACAATTTGTTTTGTGTTCAAGGTCTTATGCAAGGATGTTTTTAAAAGGGTGGTGGGGATATTTTATTAACTTTTTTGTATTAAACTTTCGCAATGTCCTTTGGATTTGTTAATAGTTGTTAAAGTTTTATTTTACCTTAATGTAAAAAAGTAACTATTAAAATCTATAAGCAATTGTTAGACTGACTTGTTGCACATGCATCAGCATAGTATGGTAGAGTGGGTGTGAGGAGAGTGGCCGGTAAGGGGTTGAAGTGGCAGAAAATCCGGTGTGAGTCTTGCCTTAGGTGAGCTGAAAAAATATTACATGACAACACAATAACAGAAATACCCACATACAAACTGTAACTAAGAGTCTCTCATAAAGAGTCTCTTGACCACAGTACTTTATAATTGCACAGTAGGGTGTGGATATGAAAGAGTATATACAACTGTAGCCATAAATGTTGGGACATAATTCCTACACCGTGTACCTGATTTGGATGTTTATACCCTCAAATTTAAGCTGATAGTCTGCAGTTAACGCCTATTGTGTTTGTTTCATTCCAAATCCATTGTGGTGGTATATAGAGCCAAAAGTGTTAGAATTGTGTCGATGTCAAAATATTTATGGACCTGTCTGTATAAAAAAGGGCATTCAAAAGGAGGAGCCCAAGGATATATAGTCACCATTTTGGGAACTAGTCTTCCTAGGGAACCACATACATTTTCAAGAGCATACCAGGCAGTATATTCAAAAGCTTTGCGTTTAGTTGGGAGGCAAAATATTCTCTCAAATGGAAATAATGCCTAACCTTAAAAAGAGTTTGGGGCCTGTGTCAATGTCTCATTTGTCATAAAACATGTAACTTGCAAGTAAAGACTAAATTATTTTTCTTTGTCTCTTTAGGTGAAAGAGTAGAATATGTCATCCAGAACCAAAGTTCCAATGTAACAGGTAGCAGCAGCAGCAGCATTGCGATAGACCAGGAGAGGCTGAAGCAGGAGAACCAACTGCTACTGGAACTTCAGAAGATCCGTCAGCAACTGGAGATCTATGAGACTCGTATGCTACAGAGAACCATTTATAATGTTGATCATGAGACACTCAGACACTTCTCCAGCAGAATTGATGATCTAGAGGTACATTTATTCCAATCTTTTTATTCTTCTTTCTGAACGCACAGTATAATCATTTTTAATTTTCATCCAAAATATTTTCAAAAATATGCAGGAATAAAGGATCTCAAAGGAAACAGATGATCACTTCTTGTTTGTGTTAGCGTTAGACAACCTTGGCCAATTATCCTTTGTAAACCAAGAAGAGAGATCATTGACAATACACAGGTGCATTTGGCCTTCAGTAAATTTCTTCCTTAAGGCTTGCTTTAGGCTGATTTGGCGAGAAAATATTTTGATGTAAACAGTCCTCAACATAAGCCCTTAATGCAGGGTACAGACGGCTAGATATTTGAGCCGTCCAAAGTTCCCTGCAGCAGCATGATGACCTCATCCCGCTGCTGTCAGATATCGGCGGAGCTGGAAAAACAGCTCTGCTCTCTCGCCAGCTCAGCCGATGCTTTGCCTGGAGACCCACAATGGACATGTCCGATATGGCTGTTTTTGAGCGGGATTGATTGGTCCCGCTCGAAAACAGTGATGGCCGCATATTATATGGGCCAGATAGATGGCCGTGAGCGCGCACAGGCGCTCTGTACCCTGCTTAAGTTTGTGAATCTAAATAATTAGCATAATTCAAATCAAACTACATCATTAGTTCCCAAACTTTTCCTGCCAGCCCCCCTTTTCTAGATAGGAATAATTTTGAGGCTTTCTTTCTGTATTGTACACACACACACCAATCATGCAGAGATATGCATCATATACACAAACCAATCATGAAGAAACATGTATCATATACACACCAATCATGCAGAGACATGCCTCATATATGCACACACACACACCAATCATGCAAAGATATGCATCAAACAAACATGCCATGAACCTTGTATGAACCACAGGTAGTTATACAAAGTACTGTTTCAACATACCAATTGGATATCATCATTATCACAAAAGGATCTGAAAGTATAAATTTGTTGGACATAAGATATGTAAGTGATATGTTCTTAAAAAAACTGTAATTTGTCATTTGTTTACCATAGTATTCTCTGTGTCTGATAAACAGGGCCTAAAAGGAGAAGGACAAGGATTATCCACAAAAATACACAGAATTAAAGAAATGATCTTGAATTTGAAGGACTCTGATAAATCTTCATATCTGCAATCTGAGCTGGCTGTACTCGTAAAGAAAATGGAAAGCATGAATGGCTTTTCACGAGATCACTCAGATAGGTATGATCATTATGTATGAGGTTTCTGCATAAATGGCTAGCATAATAGAACAGAGCTGTCGAACTCAAACACACAGCGGTTCAAATTTAAAAACTTGGACAGAGTTACCAGCCAAACTTGATATTTATTGATAAAATGTCCACTGAGGGTGTATTTCTCTCTTACCAGATATAATGATGAAAACGTTCTGCTCAATATGCAGAAAATATTTGAATTTATTTAATTCATTGTATTTCCTGAACTAGTTATTATTACAATAGTGTCTATCTATTTGTTCAGACTTCAATGTGATTTCATATAGGCTAATTTTAGAACCAAGTGACCGCCATCTTATATTTGCAACCTTAATTGTTGATTGTAGTTGATTTTTTTTTGAAAGCTAAGTATTTTTTTTAAATATTGTTGTTTATTTGTTTGTCTTTGAAGACTCCAAGCCCTGCTAAACTTGCTTCAGAGCATTCTTCAGTTAGAAGATCTCATTAAGGTTTATGAAGCCAGACTGACTGAAGAAGAAACAATTTCCCTTGACCCAGCAAAACTTGAAGCATACAGGAATGCTTTGAAAGTAAGGAAAATATAAATAGTTTAATATTAAGCAATATTATCTAATAGAGACAAAATAACATAACCTGGTCCTAGAGCTTACAGTTATGATGGTTATGGCAAATACTTTAAATTGACGAAATGTAACCCAAAGATAAATAAATGATCATTTCAAAGTATGGGGTTTGGAGCAGTAAGACCGTTGTGCAGTCATACTGATTTTTTGCTGAAGCACATAGTTAATAAATAACAACTACTGTTCTAGTGCCACTGTTTTGTTTTTGGGGGGTATTAGGGGATTCAGAATCTATTTTGCTTGTTCTAACAATTTATGTTTCAATCTACCAGTTTCAAAACGGTTTTCTTGACAAATAATATTAACAAATATATTTATTGTTTAGAAAATGAAGGCTGAGCTTGACCAGAAAAAGTCCCAACTTAAGGGGCTGGATTCTGACTTGAATACTGCTCTGCAAATCAATGACCGTGCTTCCCAGACCTATCCCTATTTCGAAGTGGACATCTCTAAATTCTCTGACAAGGCCAATCAACTGACAGATCGTTGGAATCGCATTGAGAAAGAGATTGATGACAGGTAACTTAGTATGGTTTATATGTAAATTTAGTAATTATCAATAACCCTACCTGATTAAAGGCCCCCACACACGTATTGAGTGGGGGCCGACATACGAGTGAAGAAGTGCAGCATTATGACATCATCACGCTGAACTCGG
Organism: Ptychadena robeensis; assembly: GCA_036250615.1. Lineage (NCBI taxonomy): Eukaryota > Metazoa > Chordata > Amphibia > Anura > Ptychadenidae > Ptychadena > Ptychadena robeensis. The sequence continues at coordinate 66,644,193 of CM070036.1, read as the reverse complement.
TCACCCAGAGTATCGGCTGGCACCCTTTGTGTGCCGGCCTTTAGTTTGAACGGGGACGCCGGTCCCCATTTGAACTAATAACATCGACCAGAGATTTTAGGGCATGCCCGTTCTCTGGCCGACCGAGCGATCTGTCACCCCATGTGAGCACCCATGATCCGCGGCTCGCTACATGTATGGGGGTCTTAACTTACAAATGCAAAGGATAATCTAGAAAATAAATTAAATAATTCGGCAACTAAATGCCAGTTATCAAGAATTGTCCTGACTGATTCATTTTAATTAAATTGCCTGTTTACACATTTGCTGATCTAGAGCCCATTGACACTATAGTACATACCTCAGTGCAGTGTAGTTCAATATTACCCCATAATGTAAAATTATTGTTTTTGGATTTTGTGATATTTAAGTTTGTTTTTTCAACTCTACTTTCCTAGCTTAAAATATGGAGTCTATTATTATTATTATTATTATCATTTATTTATATAGCAAATATATTATGCAGCGCTGTACAATAATAAAAAAGTTCAGGACTATTTCAATGGTTAAAATGATTAAAGAGAAGATAGAGTACTTCATAAAACCATCCAAGGGTTTGGATGTAGACCAGGCTGTCTAACTCCAGTCCTAAGGAAGCCAATTCACAAATATTTTTTGTATTTCTGCAACAGAAAACTGTAACTTAAGACTTGTTTACCAAGGGTAAACACAAACCTAACATAACCTGGCCTGTATTTTGCCCTTAAGGCCTAGACTTGGACAAGGCCCTGTTAGACCATTGTCTGGAATTAATATAGCTATCTGCCATTTTGGCAAAAGGAATTTAAGCTACAACGTATGCACTAAGAGTAAACTTGTGCTTATATTAAAACGGTATGCTGGTATTAGTATGTTATTAAAATAGTTTTTTTTATCTCTCAGGTCATGGGAACTAGAAAAACAAGGAAAACAGCTAAAGAATTATAGAGATATGTACCAGGCACTGATCAGATGGATTGGTGACACCAAGCATAAACAAGATGTCCTAGAGTCTGGCAAGCTGACAGATGCCAGTTCTGTTGCAAGATACCTAAATGAGCAAAAGGTATGTGACAGCTTCTATCGGTTGGTATAAAATGTACCTGAAAATAAAAAATGTTAAGCCAGCCACACACGGCTCGATGAAGTTACAGATTAGAGGAACATTGGGGCTATGCACTCTCACGGCTCCCGATCCTCCTCTAATCTGTTTCTTCATCTGAGCCATCCATGGTTTCTTCAAGCAGAATCAATGAATCCTGCTCGAAGGAACTCGGCCAAAAAGGTTTCCAACATGTTGGAAAACCTTGGTCGATATCCATTACATTGAATAGGGAAAGCGCTGTCCCCATTCAATGTAATGGACGGGCTGACAGCTCGCCGCACACACAGAGCAGCTAAGCCGCACAGCTAGCTCAGCTGACAGCTAGGTTCTCTGTGTGTGTGAAGGGGCCATGGCCATCACATACTCAGCTTGGCCAGAAGAGGGGGGAGGGGCTAGCTGGGTGCTACACAAGCTGTTTGCTTCTCAAGCTGTGGAGAGACCGGTGGACCGAGAAACCAGGTCCCCATCGTACAGTAATTATTGTGCCCATGTGGGGCACATTGATTACTGTCCGATTGACCGGCGATCAATTACAGTGTGGTGACTTCACCATGCTGTGATTGATCGCGGATCGATTGCCTGGGAATCTACCTGTGTGTGGCCAGCATTAGGGTCCCCATACACCTTTAGATTAATCTGTGAGATTTCCTTTAGATGTCCTTTTCTTTTACCAAAACCAATATGAGGGACTTTCTTAACAATCAAGTCTACCTGTTTTCAATCGCAGAGGACCCGGCACTACATAGTTGTTTGTAGATCTAAAGGATATTTGACAGAGAGGTCTAAAGGTGTATGGCCAGCTTTAGACATATTCTTAACATACTCCTGTCTGCTTCAGTGTCAAGTGTGACATTACCTTTCTTTTGGGAAATTTCCTGGAGAATTCAGAGCAGACAAAATGATGCAAATTGTGCACTACTCTCTATTGAATCATCTTCTTGTAAGATTATGGCTGCTCTCTATTTTCAGAGATTCTTTACATAATTCCTTAAAATGATCAAACAACCATGGTTTCTCATGTACATCATTGATTTTATGATTTGTTTCTTTCAGAACTTGAATATAGAAATACAAGGAAAGAGAGATAATCTAGAAGAAGTTGTAAAGACGGCAGATCAGTGTGCATCAGCCATTAAGGTAAGATAACTTGTGTTTTAAAGATATTACATTTAGAAAATAAGAATCTAAGTAAACTAAAATAAAATGCACATATTAATACACATAATGGAGTCAAACAAAGGTCTAGCACTTTACTTGTATTGCCTATTGAGTGTCCACTTTTGGATTCATCTCTTGCATTGTAATGTATGTATTTGATTGCAACTAGTAAATTAAATGTAATCTATCATACAAGGGAGAGAAGCTTCAAATTGATTTTCATTTTACATTCCTATTTATGTATGAGTCAGACAAAGAAGAGAAATACAAATATTATGCTTTTTAACTGTTTGCTTAATTTTGTTCTTACTTTAGGATTATGAGCTGCAGCTGGCATCCTATAGCTCTGGATTGGAAACACTACTTAATATCCCAATAAAAAGAACCATGGTCCAGTCTCCATCTACAATCATTATGCAAGAAGTAAGCACATCAACTGATACTGTCTTTTTCAATAATATTTTTCGAATATTTTTTGTGCCTAGTAAAACCAGTATCTTTAACTGCTCATTAAACAACGAACAATATAAAGGCTGATTATACAATGTTTCACAATGTGAGATATATAACACATATACACTGTGTGTGAGCTGAGGTCAAGCAGCCCAGCTCACACAGAGTGAAGACCGAGCCAGAGGAACGATCAGCCCACAGGGCAGATCTCTCCTATGCAGTGGGGTATCAAAGGGACCGGATAACATATTGCTCCGGCTCTCTGTGTGTGAAAGCTGTCCAGTAATAGAATATGGCACATACTTCCAATACAGCAAAGAAGTATACACCATAAAGAGTCTTATTCAATTTGCTTCTTTTTCTCCCTTTAGTCTGCTGAAGTCCAGACTCGCTACATAGAGCTCCTTACCAGAGGAAATGATTACTATAGACTTCTACACGAAATGTCAAAGAGCATGGAAGATCTGAAGGTAATTGCAATTTACATATAGAAACTTCAAGGGGACCACAGAAACACAGATTCATAATTGCCGGTTTAACAAAAAAGTTTTATTTAAATAAACAGCACTGTATGATGCCTATTTAAAATAGATCATATCTTCTAGAATCTATATGCTTGTATGTTTTTAGATAGCACCAGTAACACTATTGTAATGTATTCTCCAATTTGCACAAATGATTTCACAAATGAATGATGATCAAACAAATACTGATCTTGATTGTTTTAGATGTTTCCAACATTTTTGTTTTCAATTGAAAAGAATAGTTTTATTGCACACCAAGTAGCTAGCTAAGCTCAGGTACTTATTACAAATTACATAATATACTTTGAGCATTCTTTTGAAAAAATGTTCTTACTTTTTTTTCTAGATGAAAAACACGAGGATTGAGCTACTTGAGGAAGAGCTTCGACTTTCCAGGGATGCAAATTGTGATAATTCACAGAAAAACAAATTTCTAGATCAGAACCTACAAAAATACCAAATAGAATGTTCAGAATATAAATCAAGACTTCTACTTTTGGAGGACATGAAGAGAAAAGCTGAAATGGATGGATCTTCTGCTAAACAGAACCTTGAGAAATGTTATAGTCAGATAACAGAACTAAATGAAAAGATAACAAGGCTTACCTATGAAATTGATGATGAGAAACGCAGGAGAAAAGCCCTGGAGGATAGATGTGAAATCCAAAAAAATGAGTTTGATCAAATGCAGCAAAGAAAGCAAAGTGACCTAGATAGCGTCAGTCGTCAAAGAATAGAAACTGAGAAGATAATCAAGGAGAAGGAATATGAGATAGAGAAACTAAGACTTCTACTTCAAGATGAAGGCCAGAGGAAGAGGGAATATGAGAATGAGCTGTCAAAGGTAAGGAAGCAATGTAGTGACGAAATCAGTAATATAAGAAACAAGTATGAATCTGAAATAAACATTACGAAGACTACCATACAACAAATAACTGTTCAGAAAGAAGAGAACACTTATGAACTCAGGTCTCAGCTTGAAAAGCTAGCCAGAGAAAATCGTGACCTCACACAAGAAATAACCAGGCTTAATGAGACCATTGTCCAAACCAATGAACAGCGCAGAAAAGCAGAGGAACATGCTATTCAGCAAAAGGCTTCAGGGTCTGAGCTTTCCCAAAGGAAGCAGCAATTGGAAACTGAGTTACAGAAGGTAATTCGTGTCCATTCAGAGGAGACAGTAGGATACAAGAGGTCATTAGAAGAGGCCAGCAGGACAATTCAGGACAGAAATAATGAAATTGAAAAGCTAAAGTACCAACTTCAAGAGGAAGGAGCACGTCAGAGACAATATGAAAACGAGCTTATAAAGGTAAGGAACAATTATGATGAACAAATTATAAATTTAAGAAACAAGTACGAGACAGAAATTAACATTACAAAAACCACCATCCACGAAATAAGTGTTCAAAAAGAAGATAACATTAGCGGTTTGAACAGTCAAATTGAGAATTTAACAAGAGAGAAACGGGACTTGTTGACTGAAGTCAACAGACTAAAGACCTCTCTGACCCAAATGACAAACAACTTAAAAAAAACTGAAGATGATGCTCACCAACATAAGTCCTTTGTATCAGAACTTACTCAAAAGAAGCAACAGCTTGAGATAGAAGTAAGACAGCTCCAACTTTTTAAGACTGAAGATGAGCAGAAACACAAAAAAGCTCTTGAGGATGCTGCCAAAACTATTCAGGACCGCAACAAGGAAATTGATCGTCTGAAAAAGCTCCTTGATGTGGAATCAGACCAAAGGAAAAAAATTGAGGATGAGCATATTAAATTACAACGAACACAATTTGACTTGCAGAAAGCCAACAGCAGTGCAACAGAGACAATAGGTAAACTAAAGATTCAGGAACAGGAGTTAATCAGACTCAAGTCAGATTTTGAAAAATTGTCATCAGAAAAACAAGGAAAGGAAAGTGAGCTCAGCAGACTTCAAGTCAACCTTAAAGAAGTACAGACACAAAAGAATAAACTAGAGGAAGAAATAAATCGGCAAAAAAGAATTGCTACAGACGAGCATGCAAAAAATAAAAAACTAGAAGAAGAGCTGGAAGCTCTTCGAAGAACTAATAGCGAACAACTAAAAAAGATTACAACTCTGACCCAGCAAATAGAGCAAGTTACTATAATTAAAAAACAAACCGAAGAAGACTTGCGCCAGCAAAGGGACTCTTTAGATGGTCAACTGAGAGACCAGCAGAGAAATATTGATGAGCTGAGTAAACTAGTAGCTGAGGTGGAAAGCCTACGCCGTCAGTTACATGTAGAACAAGAAAACTTACGCCAAGCTCATATCAGAAACGAGCACTTGCAAAAAACCATTGAAGAGAGAAACAAAAGTTTAAATGAAAGCAAAATAGAAATAGAACGACTGCAGTCAATCACAGAAAACCTAACTAAAGAGCACTTGAGGCTGGAAGAGGAGTTGCGCTATATTCGACTAGAACATGAAGAAATCAAAAAGTGTAAAGATGAAGTGGATGGTGAAAAAAGTGCAACTATTACTGAATTAAAGAACCAACTACAAATCAGCAACAAGCGATCCCTGGAGCTTCAGGGCCTTATTAATGAATTGCAGAAAGAGAGGCAAAATTTAAAACAGGAAATTGAAAAATTCCAAAAGCAAGCACTAGAGGTATTCAGATAAGCTTCCTTAATTTGTCTTCTCACTAGCACATTAATCATTGAATTCCCTGATTTAATGAAACAGTAGTTACTAACAGAGCCAGATTTATAACTACAAGTGTGTTTTATGCGCTTTGAGGACAAGGGCATCTGAATTAGGTTCACTGAAGCACGATTGACATTATATTGATCTATCCAGTATCAATCACCTTAAACAAATCTACCCCAATATCAGGTCAAATATGTTTATTTTTTTTTCAATAATTACCAATATTTGTTTTATTAGTAGTTAGAAAGGTGAATCAATACCCATGAGAATATAAAGTTTAAATCTGGCTCAGATTACTAACACGACATAACAAATATATATTTCAGTAATTCCCTCAAAATTAATTTATGTAGGCTTAGTTCTGAATATATAACTTCTACTTTAATTGGTGCAATTATAATTCACTTTATGGGCATTATATTTTATGCATGTGGAATGCACTTTAAATAAGACACTACAGTGCAGTAATCAATGTTTTCATGTAATCAGTTAATGGCAGCTATGACATTTATTTATGCATGTATGTATTTCAAACAATAAGCTTAAAAATATAAATATGATATATGATTTTTAAAAATGCTTTAACATTATTTATGTCGCCACTATTTTGCACAATATATAAAAATCAAATCAATATTTTACGCTTTTTAATATTAAATATACTAACATTGTAATTGTTTGTTTCATCTGTCCTTGTATGTGTTGTGATTTGATCAGTTAATTCTTTCCTCATGTTTTAATCAGATGCATTGTCTATGTCAATTACTGATAAAGTCAAGTGCCTGTTTTCATTAAATGTTGTCCTCTGGAGTTTGCCATTTCATTTGTTATTTGTTATTTTTGGTTACTTTCCCTTCTAATCCTACTACCAGACAAAATTTTAAAATAATTCTCCAATTGAACAAAAAGACAGAATACAAACTACAGAATAATAATGGTCAATGGAAAATACAGAATAACCATAGAAATAGGTTTGATATAATAAGGGAAAATTTGTTTTATCAGGAAATTCTTGCTTGCACTTGGTAACATGTAACTTAGATAAACCATGAAAATTTTGACAGTTAAAGGTGAAGATTAGATAAATTTAACTTTTTCTTTTTGTCTTTGATCTAGGCTACTAGTAAGATACAGGATTCAAGTAGCAAATACTCAGAAGTCTTTCAAGAAAAAGAAAGCCTTCTTACAAAGTTAAAACTTCTGGAGCAAGACAAGATAAGGCTTCAACGTCTGGAAGAAGAACTTAGTCGTCTGAAAGCAGCGCTAGATGCTGAAACACGGAACAAGCAACGCCTGGAAGAGGAGAAGCAGCAGATTCGAAATGACCTTAATCAGTGGAAGAGTCAGTATACGCGTAAGGAGGAGGATGTGAAGAGGGTTGAAAGTGAGCGTGAGAGAAGTGAAAGAGAAAAGTCTTCATTAAAAAGTGAAATTGAAAGATTGCAGGCAGAGATAAGGTCAATTGAAGAGCGGTATAGGCGTAAGATAGAGGAGACTCATCGCACTAGCCAAGCTGATTTTGAAGCACAGAGATTGGCATTGGAAAGGGAACTGGAAAATCTTAAGAGACGTCCATCAGGTTCTAGCAGACAGACACAGACTGATGAAGACATGTCAATTGATCCTTCTAAATTTGTTTTTGATGGGTTGAGAAAAAGGATTACAGCTCATCAGCTTCTTGAGTGCCAAATAATAACAAAGTCCACATTCGAAAAGTTAATAAAGGGACAAAAATCATTGGAAGAAGTAGCTGCAGAGATTGAGCCTAACCTAAAAGGTGCTGGTGCAATTGCAGGTGTCTCTGTCACACCTAAAGAAAAATATTCATTTGTAGAAGCTAAGAGAAAGAAGCTCATTTCACCTGAAAGTGCAGTGATGCTCTTAGAAGCTCAAGCTGCTACAGGGGGTATAATAGATCTGCAGAGGAATGAAAAGCTGACTGTCGACAATGCTGTTGCTAGGGATCTGATTGATTTTCCAGACAGAGAGGCAATTTATACTGCAGAAAAAGCAGTCACTGGTTTTAAAGATCCTTTCTCTGGAAAGACAGTATGTGTTGCAGAAGCCATTAAAAATAATTTGATCAGTAAAGAGGTTGGATTGAGACTCTTAGAAGCCCAGTTGGCAGCAGGTGGAATTGTTGACCCAGTGAACAGTGTATTTGTTCCTGTTGAAGTTGCTTTATCGCGAGGCTTGATTGACAGAGATTTGAATCGATCATTAACCGATACCAGTGATGGTGCAAAGAAATTCATTGAACCAGTTACCAAGAAAAATGTCAGTTATGCACAGCTTAGACAGAAATGCAGAGTAGAGCCTCATACAGGATTGCTTTTGTTGCCCGTAATGAAGAAGAGCCTCTCATTTCAAGGTATAAGACATCAAGTGCCACTGAATGAGCTTGTAGAGTCTGGCATTATTCGCTCTACCACAGTAGATCAACTAGAGTCTGGTCAGATATCTGTTGAAGAGGTCAGTGAAAGAATTAAGGATTTCCTGCAGGGATCTAGTTGCATTGCAGGAATCTATAATGAAGCTACAAAGGAAAAATTTGGTATATATGATGCAATGAAAAAGGGGTTGTTGAGGCCTGGAACCACACTTGAACTGCTGGAAGCTCAGGCAGCTACAGGATTCATTGTGGATCCAGTAAATAATCTAAGACTTCCAGTAGAAGAAGCCTACAGAAGAGGTCTTGTCGGAATTGAATTTAAGGAAAAGCTACTGTCTGCAGAAAGAGCTGTTACAGGCTACAAAGACCCAGAAACTGGAAATATAATATCATTATTTCAAGCTATGAACAAAGAACTGATTGAAAAAGGACATGGAATCCGTTTACTGGAAGCCCAAATTGCCACAGGCGGAATCATTGATCCTAAAGCAAGTCATCGTCTACCAGTGGATGCTGCTTACAAACGTGGGTACTTTAACGAAGAAATGAATGCAATTCTTTCTGATCCAGATGATGATACCAAAGGCTTTTTTGATCCCAATACAGAAGAAAATTTGACATACCTACAGCTCAAAGAAAGATGTATTGTTGATTCACAAACCAATCTTTGTCTCCTGCCTTTAAAAGAAAAGAAAAAGTTGGTTCAAGCGTCACAGAAGAAGACTTCCAGGAAGCGCAGAGTAGTCATAGTTGACCCAGACACAAACCGAGAAATGACAGTACAAGAAGCATATAACAAAGGGCTGATTGATTATGACACCTATCTTGATCTCTCTGAACAAGAGTGTGAATGGGAAGAAATAACTACTACAGGTTCAGATGGTTCAACAAGAGTTGTCTTGGTTGACAGAAAAACAGGAAACCAGTATGATGTCCAAGAGGCTATGGATCTAGCCATAATAACCAAGAGTCATTTTGAACAATATCGTGCTGGTACACTAAGCCTTACTCAATTTGCAGATATGATCTCCCAAAAAAATTTAAGTGATGATGTGTTAATAACTTCTAGACAAGATTCAGTCTCCTCCCTTTCATCATCCCTGTCATCACCCAAATTTCGAACCAGCTCATGGTCTAAAAGTGGTTCATTTTCAGATAGTTTAGAAGAAACCACACCTATTGCAGCAATATTTGATACTGAAAGCTATGAAAAAATATCAATATCAGAAGGCATTAAACGTGGCATTGTAGATACAATTACTGGACAACGCTTACTGGAAGCACAAGTATGCACTGGAGGAATTATCAACCCAAACAATGGCCAGAGAGTATCCTTGCAAGAAGCAGTTTCTCAAGGCATAATAGACCAAGATATGTCATCCAGGCTAAAACAAGCTCAGAAGGCTTACACAGGGTTTGATGGAGTAAGAGGGCAAAAGAAATTATCTGCTGCAGAAGCCATGAAGGTGAACTGGTTGCCGTATGAAGCTGGTCAGCGTTTTCTTGAGTTTCAATACATAACAGGTGGCCTTGTTGATCCAGAAACACAATCAAGAGTAACTACAGAGGAAGCTATCCGTAAAGGCATGATTGATGGCAGAGCTGCTCAGAAACTGCGAGACATAAACAGCTACCCTAAAATTTTGACATGCCCAAAAACGAAACTGAAAATCTCTTACAAAGATGGTGTAGATCGATCCATGGTTGAAGATGTAACTGGATTGAGAATGCTTGAAGCTGCTTCAGTGTCTTCTAAAGGCATAAGCAGTCCTTACAATGTTTCCTCAGCCCCAGGATCACGGTCAGGATCTCGCTCTGGTTCACGCAGTGGCTCTCGAAGAGGAAGTTTTGATGCTACAGGTTCATCTTCCACTTACAGCTATTCCTTCCAGTCTGCTAGCAGTAGTTCCTTTGGAAACTAGGTGGCCATTTGGGTTTTTCTTTAAAATAAAAAATTGAGGGAAAATTTAATTACGTTTTAATGTTCCCATTTGAAAATTTGTAAAATGTGCACTGAGTATGGGAATTGTTATTTTTTCATTGTGGAGAGCTCTGTATTTTTTCTAAATCCTCCATTAATAAAATGGTTAAATATTTTTATTTGTTTAGCAAACATGTAGGGGATAAAGCAATATTTGTGATGTAGGAAACATTTGCTATGCATTTTTCTATTAAGTCTAGTATTGTAAAAGAATTGGTACTAAATATTTCCCTTCTATTGCTGTGGGTCTGTGAACTGCTAACATTAGAAAAAAGTATTGCATATTTCAAAGGGTAAAGGCTTTATTAATAGATTTTAATACAGACTTGCTTATCAATAAATAATTCAATATGCAATATTTCACTTTGTGGTGCCTTGGAGCTACTTATTTTTTACACATCTTTGCTTGTTTTATGTGCTGGCAATAAAGTTTAAAACATTTAAATTTTTTAACCTTTTCTTATGTTTTTGGTCCTGATGTGTCTAGTAAACATACCATTACTACTTTTGACATATTTGAAAAATGCACTTATGCACCTTAAATCGCCTCTAATACAACTTAAAGCAGTGAAATATTCTGGAGAATATGAATATTACAAAATAACAATAGCCCCATTGGTTCCCAACTCTGAAGAACTTTATTTTGTAATGCTAATACCACAGACATGCAGATACACTTCATATTTGGTCTCTTTCTAGGACTATTGCAGAGAAGAAGCTTCCTAAGCAAAAATTGTTGGTAAACAATCTGGTTCAACTTTGCAATAAAAAAATTGGAAAATAAAGCTGCTCATACACGGGTCAATACCTGATCCTGCCTGATTAATTTGGGTCCCCAACCAAAGTAATGGCAATTGAACAGGGTTTTGCTGCCATGTTTTTCCCGCTTCTTCGAGCGGAATTGATCGAAAAAGGTCTCCTCATTCATAGCATTCCAGTTCTTCCCTGTAACCACTTCCAAAGTAAGACAGGGGCTCTAATGCTTGAACACTCCAATAAAATTATAAGAAAAAAATCTGTAATAATATGTTCCCAACATTCTACACCTTAAGAATATATTCTTGTGTGGTCTAGCAATCACTGATTGCTAGGCAGACTGATATTGACAATTAGATGTAAAGTTGAAGTTATGGGAAGTATATAATAGTCAAAGAGCTTTACATAAAAAAGGCAAAAAAAATAAAATAACCTTATGCATTAAAGCAGAACAAAACAATCACATTCTTTCAAGGAAGGTTAACTATGATTAGATATGAAAACAACCAATTGCGGACTTGAAAGTTCACTTGAGAGCTGATCTAGGCACACTGGCATGCTTGACAGGAATTACCCCAGGCATGGCTTTAACTTAACTATTTGGGAAACCATTAAATTGATTGGTTTAAACCTACATTAACCAACTGATAGTTGTAAATTAAATAAATTTTGTAACGTTGTGCTAAGCTGAAGTTTCTTATCCATTGTAATAAATTTTATTAACTCAATTACATCACATTATTGCTGTACACTCTTTGAATTGATGCTTTTTTTTTTTTAAAAGATGCTATTCCGCAAAACACAGTTGAGTTCTGGCCAAAGAGCCTTGCTGATCCTGGTGTAAAAGTTTTAACCTCCCAATCGCTTGTGAGGTCCAGATTTCTGTACCAAAAGCGCATCAAAATTAAATAGAATTTAATTTAAAAAAATTATGTTGTAGGCCTGTAACTTCCCAAAATATGTCAGTACAAGGGCCTAGTAGACATGCTGAATATAATAATGTTTTAAACACACAATTATCAAAAATAATGACATTTAAAAAAAATTAATAAAAGGTATCCTTTAAATGATAAAATCTCTAAAATACAAAAAAAAAATTCAATTGAAAATGGGTTGTGTGTTTTTTTTTATACTTTGAATTGTATTGGATACAGTCATCACTGTATCCATTACAATTCCCTTTGGCATCCTTTCTCCCCTGGTGTGGCCATTACACCAGGGGAGAGAGGGTGCCAAATGGAATTGTAATAACAGTGTCAACACATCAAGTGAATGCAACAATAAACCAGAAAAGGGCACAATACCACCTTAACAGTGAATTAAAAAGGAAATAAAATAAAAAGGCAAAGTACAATAATAACCAAATCCAAAAAACAAAAGGTATTGGTAACCACATGACATATCATATGAACCATCAGTTTTAAGTGAGAACAAGTACACACAGTAACCGAATCCTTTAAGCAGATGCAGAGTCTTCAATCCAAGCGCCCCAGACCTTGACACATTTTGTCAGCTGTCCCCTACTAGCATAAGTGGCCTGATACAGAATGCAGGAAGGATTTATCAAAGCCTTCCACGCAACAATAATGAAAGGTTCCTTATATGTCCAACGCAGCACTATGAGTTTCCTTGCATAATAAAAGGAAAAAGTCAGTAACATCCGAGCCGGCCTGGATGGTACCAGGCCCCACTATCCCCAACAGCAGGAGCCTAACAAATAGAGGAATAATAATGGACAAATCCTAGAAATGTGGGTGGTTACATCTGACCAGTATGCAACAATCAGGGGGCAGGTCCCAAAAATGTGTATAAAGTCCTCCCCTATCCTGAGTGCAGCACTAACATTGAGACGCCCTAGAAGAGTAGATTCTGGATAGTGGGCAGCAGTAAAGTATATGTAAGCAAGCAGGTTAAGGTAGTGAACAGAGGGAGCACACACCGGTTTGCGTTTAATGATTAACTTTACTCAGTGTGTAACGGGATACAACTGGTTAACGGGGGTAACTTCAATAGCAGTAGCCTGTCCTTAAGGTTGCAGCAACAATCTCAGCCGGGTAAAGTCTGCTCACCACACAGCCGTCCAGGTGGCCGGGTCGTCTTTCACTCTCTGCCAAGAACTGCATGTGGTACTCGTAGCCAGGCCCGATCCAGGCGGCTGTATCAGCAGACAACGGCTGGGGCACGATGACACCAGGGCTGACAGAGAACAAGGGATAGCAGCGAGGACTCAGGACTGGCCTGATCGTGGTCCTACACACCTTTCTTCAGAGCAAAGTCTCCCTTACACTTTTCTCTGGCAAAAGGCTGCTCACTTCCTGTTTCTCCTCCTTATATTAACCTCCCTAGCGCACTGCTGAGGTCCAGATTTCTGTACCAAAAGTGCACCATTTTTCTTTATGTTGTAGGCCTGTAACTTCCCAAAATATGTCCGTATAAGGGTCTAATAGACATCCTGACTATAATAATGTTTGAAACAAACAATTATGTAAAATAAAATTTCAATAAAATTATTGAGAAAAACAAAAATCAGGGCACAAAGCTATGCTGCTATGTACTAAATCTCGCCCAAAT
>CM070036.1:66610135-66625082 GCA_036250615.1 Ptychadena robeensis | reverse complement strand
TTCAGTTTGCAGGTGATATGGGGGTGACATGGATTTGGGGGCACACCGGTAGGCTGAGGTTCTAAAATAATCTTATTACCGTCCTCTGCTGCCAGTCCCCCAGCAAAATGTCTCCTCTACACTTCCCCACACTCACCCACACCTCACAGATGACCACTTCCATGTCTGGGAAGGTTCCCTTCTCCAGATCATGGTTATATGGATGAGAGGACAGACATGATGGGTTTACTGGGTGTACTATAAAATATCTATTACCATCCTCTTTCTGCCAGTCCCCGCAATGTCTTCCTCTACACTTCCCCACAATCACCTCACATATGACACTATCCATTCTGGGAAGGTTCTCATTCGTCCAGATCCTGGTAATATGGAGGATGAGGCCAGACCTTACTGGGTTACTGGGTGTAATATAAAAATATCTTATCACCCTCCTCTTCTGCCAGTCCCAACAATGTTCTCCTCTACACTTTCTCCCACAATCCACCTCACGATGACACTTTCAGTTTGAGGAGGTTCTCATTCATCCAGATATGGAACTCTCCGAGACAGATAAGGAGGTGAAGGGGGGGATTGTATGCGACAGAAGAGAGCACACAGCACACAGGGAACAGTTCACTCATTCATGCAGATCTGAACTCCGACAGAAAGGGTAGGGAGCACACAACAGGACACAGGGCTGCACGGTGCCATCGCTGTGAAGTGACGGCACAAGAGCAGACGGCGAGCAGTGCATTATGGGGCCCCACACACAGCTATGTTTTTCCGGCAGCCCTTTTCATCTCTCACAAGCGACTCTGGCGCCTAAGCGCAACGTCACAGCATGGGAGGTGCTAACCACCGACCACCAACCTCGGAAAAACTTTCTTTCCTGCTTTAAAAAAAGATTTTTTTTTTTCTTTTGGGAAGTGATTGCCCTATCTATTGGCAGGCCTGATGCCGAAGTGGCAAAGTGACCTAAACGTGGTAGGTCCGTCTTTAATGGCTAGACCGATTTTTTAAGGTTTGATCTTTATTTGTAGTGCAAGCTTTTAATAATTCTTACATATCATTTTGTAATAATGTTTTGTTTTTAATCATTTCAGACAGAAGCCTATGACCCCCAGTTTTTCTATGAAAAAGACAAAAGAGCCTTGCCATTGTTCTAGGTATTATCATAACATCTCAGGTGTATAGGGTCCAAGTTTCTTGTCTGCCTGGTTATAGTTATGAGTATATGGCATGAACATCATCTGTCCTTCTGTTGTCCACTTAGGAGAATTCAGAGTTATGATTTTGCCAGTTTTATTATCACCGTGGAGGCCAGGATCTGCAGTTATGTCTTCAGGGAACCAGTATACTAATCGTGTAACCACTTTCATCTACTATAATTCTTCTAAATCTAAAAGTTTATTACATGGGTTTGACCTGTGTACATAATGACTAACCATGTATAACGTTATTTTAACCAAAATGTTACACACTTCTTTATCTGATTGATCAAAGAAAATAAATTGATTAATCAGTAATCTTAGGGCATTTGGTCCAATGGCTTTTTCCTTGCGCTAGAACATGTTTCGGTGTCAGGGAAAATACATTTGGTGGCCGATTGCAGGCAGTCTGCCCGTGATTTCCGGCCGTGTTAACTTTAAATGACAAGCCACCTCGATCTTCAATGGACGCAACACCACATGTCCCTGCAATGAGATGCGGCAATCCGCCCTTGCCGCCCATTTGAGAACGTGGCTTTAGAATGGGAAGTGGCCTCTGCTGTTCTTTTTCCCTGCCGTGAACTGTCCTGCTGCGGGGAAAAAGACGCAGAGAGGACCCTATCCTTACTGACATCAGTATCATATCCGATTAGGCGCAAGGCCCCCCCTCCGCTCTGTTAGGGCCAAGTTAATGGCCACGCTGTTAACGCAGCCCCTTCATGGCTGACATATGGCCTTGACATGTTTGATCATATGTCAATCTGCGATGTCCATTGACTGGCCACTTGCTTTGCATAGGTCAAGCCTCTCCATCTCCACTCCGTCATAAACGCATTGGAGACTCGCTCACGGGCTTAGAGCTGTTTAGAACAGCTCTGTCATAGCCCATTGCCTTCTCATGGGTGGGCTTAGCAACTGCGTTAAAATCCTGAGTTCAACACAGACATTTTAGTGCAGTGTTCCCTAAGCCTTTCATGTTAGTGGATTTGTTATATAACCTGAAAGAACGTGCCACCTTTCTGAATTTCCCTATTTGCTCCCGGTTCTTACCTGACCTGCTCCCCTCTGCTGGGTCAAGTATGCCGACCTAGCTTCATTCTGAGGAAGAGTTTAAAGGAAACTTTGTGTAAACAGATTCTAGTAATGGTACAAATAGTTTAACATAAACCCCTGCTTGTTTTTTGCGCACGTTGCACACTTTTTTAAAAAAAGCAAGCCACAGGTGATCGTCGGAAGATGCACAACATGTTCCACTGCAATTTCCTTCCCTTCCGGAGGTCCCCTGCATCACCCGAGTTGCCAAGTTGTGCTTGGAAAAGATATGCCCCCCTTATGTTCAATGGAGGTCTATGGCGCCCCGCCCCCTTCCGTATCGGTTGGTGACGGCGATCGGTGGGCGTACACGAAGCATTCGCATACAACGCCCCACCTGGCAGAATCCAGGAACGGTCAAGTTTCTCTCTGTTAAACTCGGTTGAGTTTCATCATCCATCATTTACCAAACGCTCAGGAGGTAATAAGTGAATGTTTAGGGTGTGCAAGATTAACTTTTAGTCACTTTACCTTTAATTTGAAATTTTTGTGCCTATGGCTTTCATAATAGAACACATTTATTTAACATCCCCAATATTTGAGGTCAAGCCATTCTTTTTTTCTTGAGGTTTATCAGAAGGGTAGATTATTTGACAGAATTGATTAGCATATTTTTCGGACTATAAGAATTACCACACCACAAGACACACCCAAAGTTTGGAGAGAAATATGGAAAAAAAACAAGACACAGCCTTCATAATGAAGTGAAATTTCCAGCAAAGTAGGCAGGACTGGACCAACAGTATTCCTCTATCTTCTTCATCTTAGCCAAAGCCAGTGCCAGGAGGGAGGTCTTAGTTACAGCAGAGTGTGCAGGCTTACGTTTTTATTAATCATGTGCCCCTTTAAACCTAGCAGTACCTTCCTCTGAACACACTGACCAACTTACACACCTTTTGACGTCACACATTTTCAATTTGGCACGGAACAACTTACCCATGAGCAGCTTTTAACATATGAACGGAGATATGAGTCTGTATCATAAAATGTATTTATTGGCAATACAGATGGAATACACAACTCCTGTTGATCGAACAGTAAGTGTCTCTCCCTCCATAACTTGTAGTGTGTTCAGAAAATGTGTACTGCTAGACTAATGCAGATAAGTCTCTTGTTGGCAGTGGCCTTTTTTGGCTTGGCTGGATAAAATTGAAGAAATTTCTTGCCTTCCTGGCATGCATTGCTAATACTTCCCGATGGTTGGGACGAAAAAAAAAAATCTATATATTCATACCATAATACCAGGGACAACATTCCCATTGGTTTAATGCCTCTTATAGTCCAAAAATACGGCATGTTTCTTTCAAGGGTAGACATCTAGTTTGTGGCCGTTGCAAGACTTTTGAAAGTCTTTGAAGAGTTTTTGAAATTGCAAATTCCATAGAGGTCATGTTATGTTTGTTTTGTTTAATTGCACATTGTTGTTGGTGGCCCGTCTGCATTAACATTCAAACAGGCTCTTTTGCGCTGACATTTTTTTAAAAACCAGTTATTTAACTGTCCCTATTTTGTGACTCATAGGTGCTGCATATGCATATTGTCAGAGTTCTCTGGTTAAAAAGAAGCAATGCGGACCCCATAAATATGTCATGCATTGACCTCATATATGTCTTTATTTCAAAGATAAATCTAACAGTTTGGACATATAAAGAACTATGCTTGCAGCCCCCAAATACAAATGAAGGCGCTTATGGAACAAAAGTAATACGTGTGCCTTTCATCAATTCGATGTACATATCTCAGTTCATAAATGATACCAGCACAGCTGATGAAAAGTTTTCATATACAGAAGTAATCTTGTACTGGGTAGTAGCGTTGTAACAAGGCAAGATGGTCCTAGAATGGTTTTTACTAAATATACTCTAAACATAAGCTGAGGTAACAATGTTACAAAAAAACCTGGAACACTAGATGTCTCGAGTATAAGCCTAGGGTGGGAATTCCGCAGTCAAATGACACAGGACATACCAAAAATGTGCTTTTTGTAATTTTTGACAGTTTTGACAAACAGACTGCTAGCTTTTTGTTGAAGGAGATGTCTAGTCGCTGCCTTTTTTATTTTTAGTACCAGTAATCCTTCAAATAGAGGCAGTTTCTGTTGTGGTCTTCCATATGATACAGATAACAGAGCAGCCACTAGGTGGAGCCCATTTACATATTCTGAGGTCAATATTCTGTAGTGCGAATACAACAGATCAAGCAGACTTACTAAAAGATAAGGGAATCTTATGCTCTTCTGCCTTCTAATTAATATGTTTAATGAATGTGGGATAATAACTGTTTCGTCTATGTAATTGTGTTGTTGACTTTTTAATGGTCCCAGAAAGGTTAATTAAAGTAACCTCATTTTATTCTTGATCATTAGCCAATTGTTTGTGCTGTGAAATGTTCATTAGTCTTTGTACTTTTTTAACAATATCTCTGATTCTGTTCCCTTTTCTCAGCAGTGGTGAGTGTAGTTCGGGATAAGTCTTGATATTTCACAGACCACTTGTGCTTATGTGCAGTATCCTTTTACAAGGATATCTTTTAATATTACTCCTTTTTGTATTAAGTAATGTGGGCAGTTTGCATATTTGAGAGGGCTCAAACTTGCCTGTGATTATTCAAAGGGTGATGTTCCACAAGCCAACATTCAGTTTTCTTGTTCTACACTATTCTACCCTAAACTCTAACCATCTCTCAAGAGCATTGTGTACGATTGGGATGTGTGCAAGTAATCAATGTATTCTCCTTCAAGCATTATAATGGCTGGCTACTGTCTACGGCACACTGGGACAACCTAAGGGCCCACAAGGCTTATGGTTAGGCTTTATCAGGGCTCTTATGCTGCCATGTCAGATCATCTTCCTCATCTCAAACAATGCTAGCATCACATTCCGATAAGCGGGACCGATTTTTAATCTGACCGCGGTCAGGTAACAATCGGCCGCTAACGGCAATGCGCCCCCATGAGGCGACATATCCCCCTGTCGCCCCACTGCTCGGCCGGCCAAGAACGGACCTGGATCCGATCTTCTCTGGCGCTGCAAGCATTCATAAAGCTGCAATGGAGACGGCGTCTCATTTGCGCTTATGGCTGGCACACAAAGGTGGCCCAGCCGACTGAAGGGGCCCCAGAATGCAACGGGGTGCTAACGTGATGACGTCATCACGTTTATCATCTCGCACACATCGGAGTATGTCTGTCTGACCTAACTCTGTATGTGTAATGCCCAGCATAGGCTACATCTGCAGCCAGAAAACGAGAGTCCTCCTGGCAGCATCCTGATAATACCTGTCCTAAATTGTCTGCAAAGGGGTCCGTTTAGATAAAGACCCCATGACGTTTAATGGGGCCAAAACCAACTGTCAAACACTTATTTCCTTTCTGCCAGTTTGGCTGGGTTAACTGTCGTTCTGGTACATTGACCTTATTTTGGTTTCTATATGAATATGGGGAAATGCCGCATTTACCATATGAGACGGTCCCAGTAAGGGAGGAATGAGTGGTGGGGCAGCTGGGCGCCTGCGGGAAATGAAAAGCCAGGGCGGGTACCAAGGGTATCCAGCTTGGTTAGGTGAAGCAAGTGTCACCCAGCCAATGGGGTATGCACTGTATGTAGTCCATATGGTGTCCCCATCACTTTGCTCCTTTTTTTTTTTTTTTTAACTAGCATTAATGTGCAGATGGCGAAGGACCATTTGAGTCGCTATAGACAAAAGCGTCATAAAGGTGTGCGAGAAATGGAACACTCATATTGAACACTTCTATCATTTCAACCCGGCTATTACTTGACGCCTTTGTGTTTTGCATCCTTGCATAGCTGTTGCGGGCCAGTGTTTATTTTGGTCGACTGTATACTGAGTTTGACCCACAGTTTTATTGCTTTTATAACGTATATGTTGTGATATCCACTATTTCCTCATCGCTGTATTTTACCCTTGAGGTTAAAACCCCTATAAAAATAAATGAACCCAATTAATACTATCTAGGTCTAGTCAGCATACCAGTCTCAAATTAGTTGGCTTAATGGTGGCAGTTACTTCTGTGTACACCTATAGGGAATACAATACTTTGCGTTGCATTTTTGATGTTTAGAAACCGTTGCCAATTGAATCTTGTAACAAACGTTGGGAATATGCTGTTATCCTAATGGAACTGTTTTATTTTCCATAAGTCTAAGCCCCATACACTGCACGTAATTCCCGGGCTGATCGATTCAGCAACCGATGGATTCCGGCGATTCCGCCGGCATCCCACAGGTAGAAACGATCAGCCAATTAGGAATCCGATCTGGCAGCCCACCTTGCATGGCCGGAATCCGTGTCCGATGGCCGTCTCCCTACCGCAACGCCCCCGATCAGAGCAGAATCGTACCAAAGACCAACAGGTTGGTTCTTCCTCGGATCCGATTCTGTGCCCCGATCCATCGATGCTGGTCGGACGGCAAAGGTTGGCTGCATATGATTCCAGCAACGATGGTCCCACGTGATATGCCCCGGAATCCATCGCGCCGGAATCCGTCACGAATCCGTGCCGTCTGCAGCCTAAGGACTGCGTACCCCGGGTTTTGGGCGGTGCTTACTGAATTTACAATTTATGACTGCTTCCTGGTTCTGATATTATTTGAATGTTTTGTAAAGCTATGTAATACAGCTTGTTTCTAACTGTGGCTAACATTGCTACCGAACACATTAAACATGCATTCTAATAACACGACATATTCGGTTGGTATTAAATTAATCTTTTTTGCGCTAATGTGTATATCATCTTCTCCTGCGACAGTCTTCTACATCATAAGCGTGCAATTTTGATTTAAAACATTCTGCCGATCGCTTGCTATCTCTGATTGATGTCACATATGAGTCGAAGCGGGAAAGAAATGGCTCTCTGAATGAATGAAAGCAGATCTATTTGAGGATTTAACTGCCAAGATCAAGAAAGTTATACCCTTTCACATAATGCTGTTTAGTATGTTTTATGGGTCCCTTTTTTGGTTTTCAACTATTATGTTCACAGCTTCTATATTGTCTTTAAAGATATGACCAAATTGTCCAAAGTCTCATCTGGAAATCATGCAGAGATGAGGGACACAAAAGGAGACGGCAATCTTACTAGAGCAAAAAATGTTCACCTAACCAGAATCTTACACTGAGGTATACTTTTGTTAAATTAGAAATTTTACAAATGGTTTTAGGTCAAATATAAGTTTATATTTTGTTTTATTATATGGTATTTTAACTATATAACACTTACCTAATGTAATCATTATGAGTCTCATAGATCCAAGCATTTAGATATCATCGTATCTATACCTGTATGTTTTAAAGCTCCTCTGCCTTTGCGATACGTCCTTTTTTATGTCACCACCCCCCGCGGTCACCCTCCCGAACTTAATGAGGAGAATCACGGAAAATAAGGGGAAACCTCTCTAATTTTAAAATAAATTGGAGCAGTCTAGATTAATGCCCATTAAGATTCCCCACGTGAGCTGCGGAACACATGAGGCGGCGTTCCCCTTCACATGGCAACCAGCCAGGCTAAAATACCTGGGATATTGCTGTCCCCCACGTGCCCTTGACCCTTTTTGACCTGAATTTCCAACCCTATTGACATTGGTGAGAGAACCTGCCTCCTGGGATAAACCAGTGTTTCTCCTGGCTTAGCAGGGTAATATCATTAAAATGAATATCCTGCCCAGGATTCTATTCCGCTGCAGATTTTGCCCATCCCGATCCCACCCTCAATTTTTTTAAGCAGCTCCAAGAGTCCGGCGTGTCCTTGTTTGGCAGGGCAAGGACGCCCCGTATTGCATTCTCCATGCTTACCCAGGCACAAGTGTGAGGGCGATCTAGGCTCCCTGATCTTAAGCGATATTACTGGGCTGGCAGGTGTTTGCTGCGAATGTAAACGGCACAACGAGCCACGTCCTACAAAGCATTCGGGGCTGGATGCCCCTAGCGTAGACCACCTGGCTCACAGCAGTGGTGGTTGAGGGGGGAGCACAGAGCTTTGTCGGCTCACTGTCGCCCCTTACGACAGGTCTTCTTGCCCTTGGGATCGCTCAACAACAAATGGGGTCTGTCCCCTGGAGCTTCTCCCCCCTGGCCCCACTATTAGGCTTCCCTGGTTCCGGCCAGGGGAGCAGAGCGCACCTTTTTTGGACCTTGGGGCCGAGGAGAGTATTTAAGTAGTGTCGGACTTCCTGCCCGGGGGCGAGTTTGCTCTCTGCACAGCTTCGGGACAAATATGGGGGTTTTCCGGCGGATAGTGGCGGTATCGCCTCAATTAGCCTCGTTCCTCTGGGGATTAGACGGCATCTCCGACCGGCCACGGACCTCACCCCCATTTGAGGCAGCTTTGCCTGACCAGACACAAGGGCCATATGCTCTCCAGAGTGGTATGGCCTCTGCTGCGGAGGGCGCACACTCGGGTTGCCCCGTGTATACATAGCGGCCTGGGGAGGGCGAGCTGGGGGTATCCCTTACGGAGCCCCAGCTCACAAACGTATCCTGGCCTTTGCCCACTCTTCCTCGGTTGCACTAAAACCAGGAGTCAACTACAAACTCCTGGCGGCGTTGGTACAGGGTGCCGGTGTTTCTTTGGCCTCCATACGCGACGGTGCCAGGGGACCTGCTGGAGGGCATTCGGAGAAAAGGGTCACATTCCTCACATTTGTGGTCCTGCGCAAAGGTTAGCCCCTTTCTGTGAGCGGGTGCATTAGGTGGGGGGGAAGGTCGCGGGCCTAGATGTCCCAGAGGACCCGCTCACATGCTCTTTCACATCACTGCTCGGTCCACAGCTCTCTTCGGCTACAAGAAGTCCGGTGTTTCCCCACCTGTTGAATACGGCCAAAGCCCTTTATACGCACGTTTTATGGCGCGCTCTGACGGACCCCTTCGTCAAACAGTGGCTCCTGGGGAGGGTGGCCAGGGTCAGGAATTGGAACAAATGATGTTAACAAAGCGCAAGACAGGGGAGAGGTTTAAAAAGACTTGGAGAGGTTGGTATCATCACTTCACGGAATCTGAGTACTATCGGTCTTTGTTGGAAGACTAGAGTCTGGGCGGGTAGAGACCTGCCTGGGGTGAGAAGGGGAGCCCACACTAGCCATGGGCCTCTTAGGCTTTTACCGATATAGGGTATACTACAAGCTACGATTTGCGGTTCGTAGGCACCAGTGTCCCCTGGCTTTTTCCCTTCCTTCCCTGGTTCCCCATACCCACTGTGTACTTTATGGATTGTTTTTGTTGTTGCTTCTTTTGCTGTATTGTTTTTTTTTGTGATTTTGAAGTGTTCTGGATGAAGTATCATGGCCGCAGGCCCTGTTTGTTCCTTTCGGTGATGTATGGGCTGTCCATATATAATGGATATTTGTGATTTAACTTTTTCTATTTCTGTAGGTCGATTTGTCTATTTGAAAATTTCTCAATACAGTTATATATACAAAAAAAAAAAAAATAATACCTGTATGTTTTCGAAATATAAAAAGTGTGGTAAGGAAGAAACAAATGTGTGCTCTTTTTTTAATTCTTGCAGGCATTATTTTGAATAAGCACACTTAAAGTAGCTGCTTAAATTGGTGGTGGTGGTGTGGCATTGCTGCAATACTTTATTGCACTGTTACTGGATATTTCCAAAAAAGCTTGCTGCTCCCTAACTGCTCTGTGGTCAAATTATTTCATGAAACCGCTTGCCAAAGAGGTATCATAAATACTTTATGATTACCATGTATCGGTTTGTATTTTCCCACCCGCTCTCAACATAACCCCCCAGACGTTCAATATCGTCCCGGAATCCTGGGATGCCTATATACCTGAACTAGATATTGGGGGCATATGTCAGGGCACACTCCCCTTCCAGCCCTCATCACTTGATGTTAAGGACGTGGGGGTCAAGCGACAAGCGATGGAGGTGCCGACACTAAAGGCCTGATTGGGCCATGTGGGAGAAGTTAAGCTACTCCAAATGCGTTTTATAGAGTATAAAAACTCTATAGAGTAGTTGTATCCAGTAACAGTAAACATTGGCTGTATTAATAGTTGTTTTGAGGAGAGGTTCAAAGATCTTTGGCACTTAGGAGCTTGGGAACATTTATAGGCTTACCAATTTCAAAGGTATCATCATAGAGAATGTAGCAAATCTATATTGATAGGTGAAGAATGCTGTACAAGAGGAAATTATTGTCTGCTGCCCTAGATTTTGCAGTTTTTGCCGATACAGTATATTATAGATGGGTATTACAATACTTGTCTTAAAAAAAAAAAAAAAACTAATTACTATTTTCCTTTTTTGTTCCTTAGTAATACATTTTTTATTTTTGAATTTCTTACAGATTATCCGAGATTCATCAATGTTCATATGGACGAGCTGAGCACGACTGGCGTGATTAAATGAATGATGAAGCAGCTCATCTATTTCTTCCTGCTCTGTGAATAGTTAAACCTAGAGCTTTCTGTTAGTCATCGATGGTTTTGGGTTTTGGTAGCTCCACAAACTGGGGTCTTGCTAATCATGTATTGCATTTGCACAAGGACTAGCTTATTTTTCTTTCTTTAAACTTTAATTCACAGAAAGAGCAGCAGAGATCACCATCTGTTTGCGCTCCCAGACAGTCTAAAGGGTCAAAAGGACAGACTCGATCTGGTCACAGGAGAGAGCGTCCACCACTTCAGTCTCAATCTCTCCTGTCTCCTACAGTGTCCTCCTTCAGCTTCACTCTGGTCTCCTCCTATGCAAACTGCAGCACATAGATCTCTGGAAGGACCAGAACTGTCCTCCCATACCAAACCCCTTTGGGATTGGTAAATATGTCTGCAGGGGAGGGGCACCTTAGTAATGTTCAACAGAATGGGCAGAAGTAGATTCAGGTGCCAGTACTTAAGATGGTGCCTTAGGGAATGAGGAAGTGAAGATTGTAAGTACCTTTTTTTTTCTCTGTGTAGCAGTTTTCACAGATGTATACTGCTGACAGGTGTGTAATATGTCCATGTAATGTATGTGGGGGATTTTTTTTTTGAGTTTACAACCGCTTTAAACAATAAACTACCGTATTTTCCTGTGTATATCCTGTGTATTCCTTGTTGGAGTTCTGGGGGTTGAAAGTCAGAGTAGGCATATGTAAGGTCATGTGTCCACCGAGTTTCCCTGAGCTGGCTGAAAAAAGGATGCATGCCAGCACATTTGCCGGCAGATTTCCCGTGACTTGCAGGCAGTTTACCCATGTCATAAACAGTTAAATTAACATGGCCATATTGAAATTAAATCTGATGTTTTTTTTAACTTTTATTTGGTGTACGTTGGATCCCAAACTCTATATTTTAACTGGAAAAGTTTGGGGTCGTCTTATACGCCGGAAAACACGGTACTTATTCTCCTGGGCATTTACAGTGTAATGTTCAGCCATTCCCTGTCGTCCTGCCCCCCCCCTTGATATCCTGATGGCATCATTGACTCGATTGATTGATTGATTGATTGATTGATTGATTGATGGGGATATGAAAAATAAAAAAAATATCACTGCCGCCCACCTCCCTCCTATTAAGCTTCATTAATGATGCTTGAGAGGCGGACCTGGAAGAAACAGCAGGGACAGGGACATCAATACTGGGGGACCCAAATATTATGTGCTGCTGTGTAAGGCTACACTACGCTGAGCGCCGCTGAAAAAACATTCTCATCTTCCCCCAGGAAATGACATGCCATTCTATACTAGAGCAGGGGCACATTGTGGGTCCGCCAACATCACATGTGCCACAAGGCAGTCATGTAATCTGCCCATTGATAAACAATGACATGTTGTGCAACATGATTTGAGATGCAACACAAGATAATCTAATAGGTTAGGGAACAAGGTATACAATAAGTAGGAGGATGGGACTGGCATAATGGTGATGTTAGGACAATTATTGGTAGACCAGACTGAAGAGGGTTTTTTTTTTTTTTTTTTTTTTTTTTTAAAGTGCCAAAGGTAGGAGCAAGTCTAATGGGATGAGGGAGAGAGTTCCAAAGAGTAGAAGCGGCCCTAGAGAAGGCACGCATGTGATGACGTTATGAGTGAGCATTTAGAGGTGATATACTGTAGACATTTAACACACCAAACACAGCTCCTGAATAGCAGGCAAACCATGGGCAGGTTCCATGGACACCTGACATGCCCATAACACCTGCCTGTTGTCAGTGTAGTCTCAGCCTAATGTTTATAGGTCAATGTATAAATTAAAAAAAAATAATTCTTAACACTACCTCTTCTTTACTGTACCCCATCTTTCTCAGTTTGCATACAGCAACATGCTTCTCCAGAGAAGTTACAGGCATTCTATGGTTAGAATCATAGGGGCAGATTGCCGTCTCCTAGAAGAACAATACAGTGAATGGTTTAGCAATATCACAATAAACAAATGAATCCGTATTTTTTTTAGTATTAGGATTCGTGCCGGATTTGGCGCCGATGGATTTCGGGCGCGTGACACGCGGAGGGGGATCCATCGTGCCGGAAATCCCCTGCAGCCCACCTTGCCCGCCCGATAGCATCCGATGATCAGGGGCAAAGAATCGATCCGAGGGAAGAACCAACCTGTTGGTCTTTTCGGTCCGATTCTGCTGATCAGGGGGCGTTGCGGTTCCGGGAGGCGAGCAATCGGACACGGATCCCGTCCCGGATCCGGCCGTTACAAGTGGGCTGCACGATGGATTCCCTAATTGGCTAATAGTTCTCACCTTTGGATGCGTCGACAATCGCCGGAAGTCATCGGGTGCTGAAATCGAATCATCCAGGGAATCGTTGGCGGTGTAGTGGCTAGCTTAAGACAAATACCCCCCCCCCTCCATGTCCTGATCTACCATACTTTACCAGTAGATGATACTTCACATACCTGTTGGATATCAATATCGCAGTCAGTTTGATAACTGCTCATATTGTATGTTCCACAGATTCACCAGAACCAGATACTGTACAGAAGGCTGAAAGGACGGCTCTCAAAGTCTTTATCAAAACAAGTGACTCGATATAGAAACAATATACAGAACCTGAACCTAAAAGTCAGGAAATGGTCGCCTGAGCACCAGAGACAGACTTCAATGTTCAATCAGAAAATTACAGGAAAATATTCACTGCTTCAGGAACTGAATTGAGCTGGTAGAAATTTCAATAAAACGACCGTAGTCCAGCATAATCACTACCTTCAGCATCTATTGAACCAATCTCTATATTAGGGGAAGTTATGTATATTAAACACACAGCACAGGTGGGAGAAATGTGACCACAGACCCCTCTGCTAACATGACAAAGAAAGTACTGGAAAAGCTGATGTGCATTAAGGTAGCCATACACCTGCAGATTCCACATGTCGGATCGCTCGGTGATCCAACATGTCGGTAAATTTCTGGTCGCTCCCATTACTATGGATGGGAACAGCAGTCCCCATCCAAAGTAATGTCCGGCACACAAAGGATGCCCACCTATCCTCTGAGGGGTTGAATATAATTTCAACCTGATCTCCAGTGTTCCTTAGACACTTAGGGTATGTCTCCACTGCTCTGTGTGCTCTGTCTGGACCCCCTAGGTTAAGCGCAGTGCTTTGTGGGGTCCCGACCAAACACATACACATTACCTGCCCAGCAAATCCTCTGTTCACACATCTGCAGATGCAGGGGTTAAAGTACTGCACTAGGTTAATCCATGCATCGGCTCAACGCCATGTGAACAGAAGATCCGCCGGACATGTGTATGTGCTCCCTTGGGATCCCTGGGCTTAACGTAGGGGGTCCCGAAGGACCACACAATGCAGTGTAGACATTTAACTTTAACTGATTAAGAAATGTTGCCAGGGTGTTGTTGAGAACCTTTCTATGCAGAAGCAGTGGTTTCTCTAAAGATATGCACCACTACTACTTTGCCAGCTAGAATTCTAACCCCATCTCACAAAGCAGAACATATGAGACCCTTCCTTTGAAGCCTGGCAGCAGGACATTTCTATTCTTTCTGGAAAATCGGAATAAAACTGTCCGTCCTATAGACATGGAATGTATTTAGCTGAATCACGGGATTAACTGAATTCCATTAAGGAATGTTACTAAGGGACCTACAAAATAAGAAAATAAATAACTGGGAAAGAAATTGGGATCAGTTACAAACTATTAGCCCCCATCAGGGAAGATTTACTTTATAACAAAGCCCCCAGAACTGTCCGACACGTGTCCAGGTATGTAGAATATGTCACCATTGGTGGATGCGCTTCCCGACCATACAGTACAACAGCATCCTGCAACACAAGGGCCTGTAGCAGCCAGCTAGTACAGTTCACCTAGATCTGTGATGGCACCTAGGCTATGCAGGGATAATTTAGGTGGCAGGCAGAGGGATCGCCTTCACCCTCTCCTTTCAGCCCTTCGCGTTCACCCTCACGTGGGCAGCCCTTCACTCTCTCCTCAGCATCCATTCACCTTTACCCTCATCTGGGCAGCTCTTCACCCTCTCTTCTCTTAGGCATCCCTTGACCCTCTCCTGGACATCCATTCACCTTCACCCTCTCCTGCGCATCCATTCGCTTTCACCCTCTCCTGGACAGCACTTGATCCTCTCCTCGACATCCCTTATCCCTTTACCCTCTCCTCTCCTGGGCATCCATTCACCTTCACCCTCTCATGGACAGCCATTGACCCTCTCCTGGACATCCCTTCTCCT
>CM070036.1:66567984-66602988 GCA_036250615.1 Ptychadena robeensis | reverse complement strand
TTTTTTCTGATTTCTGTATGTCGATTTGTCTATTTGAAAATTTCTCAAATAAAGTTATATATAAAAAAAAAAAAAAAAATACCTGTATGTTTTCGAAATATAAAAAGGGGTAAGGAAGAAACAAAATGTTGTGCTCTTTTTTTAATTCTTGCAGGCATATAGTTGAATAAAGCACACTTAAAGTAGCTGCTTAAATGTGGTGGTGGTGGTGTGCAGTGCTGCAATATTTATTGCACTGTTAATGGAGATTTCCAAAAAAAGCTTGCTGCTTCCCTAACTGCTCTGGTGGTCAAATTATTTCATGAAACCGCTTGCCAAAGAGGTATCATAAATACTTTATGATTACCATGTAATCGGTTTGTATTTCCCACCCGCTCTCAACATAACCCCCCCAGACGTTCATATCGTCCGTGAATCTGGGATGCCTATATACCTGAAATATATATTGGGGGCATATGTCAAGGGCACACTCCACCTTCCCAGCCTCATCACTGATGTTAAGGACGTGGGTCAAGCGACAAGCATGGAGGGTGCCGACACTAAAGGCCTGAGTGGGCATGGTGGGAGAAGGT
Source organism: Ptychadena robeensis (assembly GCA_036250615.1). Lineage (NCBI taxonomy): Eukaryota > Metazoa > Chordata > Amphibia > Anura > Ptychadenidae > Ptychadena > Ptychadena robeensis. The sequence continues at coordinate 66,602,416 of CM070036.1, read as the reverse complement.
TAAGCTACTCCAAATGCGTTTTATAGAGTATAAAAACTCTATAGAGTAGTTGTATCCAGTAACAAGTAACATTGGCTGTATTAATAGTTTGTTTGAGGAGAGGTTCAAAGATCTTTGGAACATTTTAGGAGCTTGGAACATTATAGGGCTTACAATTTCAAAGGTATCATCATAGCAGGAATGTAGCAATCTATATTGATAGGTGGAAGATGCTGTACAAGAGGATTATTGTCTGCTGCCCTAGATTTGCAGGTTTGCCGATACAGTATATTATAGATGGGTATTACAATACTTGTCTTAAAAAAAAAAAAAAAAACTAATTACTACTTTTCTGTTTTTGTTCCTTAAGTAATACATTTTTTATTTTTGGATTTCTTACAGATTATACGAGATGTCATCAATGTTCATATGGACGAGCTGAGCAGCGACTGGCGTGATGAAATGAATGATGAAGCTAGCTCATCTATTTCTTCCTGCTCTGTGAATAGGTAAACCTAGAGGCTTTCTGTTAGTCATCGATGGTTTATGGGTTTTGGTAGCTCCATCAAACGTGCGGTCTTGCTAAATCATGTATTGCATTTGCACAGTAATAAGCTTATTTTTTCTTTAACTTTAATTCACAGAAAAGAGCAGCAGAGATCACCATCTGTTGAGTCCAGACAGTCTGAAAGAGGTCAAAAGGACAGACGTCGATCTGGTCACAGGAGAGAGCGTAGCCGAAGTCCTCACAAACGCCGAAGCAGGGAAAGAGAAAGAGACCGGGGATCCAGACCTAAGAAAGACAGGTGAGTTCATATGCCATTTCCTATGGTTTCATTCATTACTGAACAGCAATCATGCCAACACTGATTGGACAGTGGCAAGTTGCTGTATTAAGGGCTCTCTATGTACATAATACATAATACAAATGTCTGCAATACATAACTGGGAAATAAGTTATCTCATCCTTACTCTTATTGGGACTTTAATCTTTAAATTATGCAGGAGACTTTTACAACCCGACTATGTAAAACAATACAAATTATGTGTATATACTGTAAGGTTCTGTAAAAGGAAAGGTGCCCTTTTTTAGTTCAAAGGTTTTGCATACCAGGACATAATATAATATAAAATCTCTTACGTGATTCCTTAGTTTAAACCAGTATATAATTATTTAACAACCATTAAGCCATGTGCAGAGCTGTTGTGGTGGAGATTTTTTTTACCCACATATATCTACAACATTGCTTTAGTTTATTTGGCTGAGATGACCTACCCAGGTAGCCGCATCATAGGGGCGGAGTCATCTCCACTGTCAGTTTTCTATTAACATGCAGATTTTTTTTTTAGTGTAAGGGGGTTTCGTGTGAGGGGATTCGCGGGTTAGGGGTGCTGGGGTAAGGCTGAGATTCTGTCAAGATGTACTAACACTATATGCAGGGTAGCACAGATCATCCGAAAACCGGCTTCCAATTATACACAGTATTTCATTTATACTTTGACTGGGCTATTCAATCACCTTGATAAATTTTTCCTATTTAATTCATTCTGTGTTGCTGCACATTATTGTCTTGCTGCATGACCCAATTTCAGCCAAGCTTAAGGTTTTGAACAAATGTAGCTATTGGGTTGAATTCCATTTCTGGGAAGATTAATTTCTTTAATATGTTCTCCATGTGAATAGTCTTTCTTACTGTAGATCAGTGGTGGGCAACTGAGTTGATATGGAGGGCCACAAGTGCGGCCTTTGGCATCAAGAGGCGCACATAATATTTTCAATCTATACTGACTTGTATAAGCATTTTATAATGGGAGGAGATTTGTCAGCAGGGGATCAGTGGACAGGTGAGTTCTTATGCATTAACCTGGGCTGTACATAAACGGACCTAAAATTTTCCTATGCCCTTACCAACCCTTTGTATATTGATGGAGAGGAACAATTGCTGATCCCTATTGTGTGTAAAAGGGTGTTGGAGGGTGGATTCCCTTAGGCATCTGTAAAACCCTCACATATAATTCCCACCCAGCCATTTGTTTTTGATAGAAGCCGCCTCAAGATTCAGCAAATAAATGCCTGGGAGACTGGCAGGCAGGGCCTTCTTATAGGCCCACCAGCATTCCATCATCCGACCTCCAAGGGACAGTGTTGGAGCTGCAGGGATTCAACCCCCACCCAAGCCTGCCTTTGCCAGGCAATACTAAGCCCTCTGAAACCGGTTTTCTTGCCCTCTGACCTGACACCCTAGGTTGTGAAAACTTTAGTCAAAGCAACCATGTGAACCAAACAAAGTAAAGGAGGCCTGCTAGATGCAACATACTAACTCCATTGGAGTTTGAAAAAACACAATTGCCCCCCCCCCCCCCCCCAAGTTGGATTTGCTCCTGCTTAGAACACCCTGTAATCGTCCTACATGTTTTGCCCTTGAACCGTCTTCATCTGCGACATATAGGTGTGCAGGACAAAAAATTATCCTGAACTCATGACTCTACAAGAAAACAGACATTAGGATCTAAAAGAATAAATTGTGGTTAGTCTTAGACTTCAGCAGAGCATAACATAACATTGCTGGCAATAGGGACACTTGCTTCAAAATGTTGGCTGGTGGTAAGCATGTACTGGCCTCTAAAGCCTGCCATACAACCACCGAGTGGGTGCCCACAGAGCTGTTCAGATCAGTCCGGAATAGCAGCGTGATGACGTCATCGCGCTGCTATTCCATGCTGGAAGCATCGGCGGGCACCCTTTGTGTGCCGGCCATTGCCTTCAATGAAGACGCCAGTCTTCATTGAAGTTTATGGCATCGGCCAGAAAACATCGGACATGTCCGATCTCATGCCGGCCGAGCTGTGGGGCGACAGGGATCTGTCACCCCATGTGGGCACCCCCGATTGGCGGCCGATTTTGCCGCCGACCAATGGCCGCAAGTGCGCCCGTCGGTGGCAAAATCGGCCGCTGATCGGTGTGTGTATGGCAGGCTTTAGGGGTATGTGGTACAGGTAAATTTTTAAAAAGGTATAAATTGGCTCGGGGTTCTGCAGCAACCACCCAGATGATGAAGGATCACGTGGCACAAGATGGTGAATCGGCAATACCCCCTGGATAGAGATTGGACAGATATCTAATGGAATAAATAACATTGAATTGGCTGTAGATCTATCTAATGTAGATCAAATTTTGATCGGACATGTTGGTAAATCATCGTCGATTGTGCCAAAATCGTTTTATAATCGTGGATGTTTGTGGTGTTTCTGGATCTATTAGATTTGATATAATTAACATAGACCACTTCAATTGTTTCGATACCAAAATCAGCGATTTTAGTTATCTTTTTTAGTCGAAATCGCACCACAATCGCAAACTTAATGTGGGATGTATGTTGATGCGATTAAGATCGATTTTCGATTAGACTGTTGAATTCCTCGATCTGATCGAGCATCGATTGAACCAAAATTGAACCATGTGTGGCTAGCTTTAGGCAGATAGTGCTATCAGACAAGCAACTCATGCTGGGAGAAAACACCCACCCATAGGGAGCGCAAAGCCCTGCTGGTGAGTTAGGGTACACCTAATATCCAGGCTCACTCCGGGAGTAAATGTGAAAATTAGAAGTAGGACTCCTAATCAAGCTGGAAAAAGAGTAGGGGTCTGATCGTACCGGTGGCATGCGTCAGTATACGAGAACGTGCCAGATGATAGTAAGCACTCCACTGATGCACATGGATTGTGAGCTGAGAGGCAGATATTGATATGACTATGTGCTCTGTAAAGCCCTGTGAAATTTGTCGAGTTGATAATAATTCTCAATAATAATCTGTTTGTCTTGTTTAATACCTAAGCGTAGGCGTTTAAACTTAAACTGTCTCCTAATTTTCAGGACTGAAGACAGACACCACGGCCATAAAAGAAGAAAAGACGGCGACTAGACACCATTCTTGTTCCCCTCGTCTTACCTTATGTTTTATTATTTAAAATGCATGGGTCTAGTATGTACATTTTTCTTGCAATAAAAGTCTAGTACAAAACTGTGTTTCCATGGTATTGCTTGGTGATGGTCTCCTAAATTCAATCCAGTACACATTAAACCTTTATTATTAATTGACTGAAAAAAGAACACAGGTGCAAATCAGAAAATCTATTTCATTGGTGAACAATGGCATGTTTAAGTAAAGGAATAACATTTTTGTGGAGGTGACTTTAGGTTCTAGGAATTCATAATAAAATGTATGCCAGGTCCATAAATATTGGGACATTGGCACAATTCTAAAATTTTTGGCTCTGTAAACTGATGGATTTGGAATGAAACAAACACAATGTGCTTTAACTGCAGACCTGCAGCTGTAATTTGAGGTTATTTACATCCAAATCAGGCGAACGGTGTAGGAATTACAACAGTTTGCTTATGTGCCTAAAGGACCAAAAGTAATGGGACAGAATAATAAAATTATCATAAATCAAACTTTCCCTTTTTAATACTTGGTTGCAAATCTTTTGCAGTTAATTACAGCCTGAAGTCTGGAACGCATAGACCTCACTAGATGCTGGGTTTCATCTTTGGCTCTGCCAGGCCTCTACTGCAACTGTCTTCAGTTCCTGCTTGTTCTTGGGGCTTTTTCGCTTCAGTTTTGTCTTCAGCAAATAAAATGCATGCTCAATGGGATTGAGGTCAGGTTATTAACTTTTGGCCATTGCATAACATTCCACTTCTTTCCCTTCAAAAACCTTTTGGTTGCTTTTGCAGTGTGCTTTGGGTCATTGTCCATCTGCACTGTGAAGCGCCGGCCAATAAGTTCTGAAGAATTTGGCTGAATATGAGCAGATAATATTGCCCGAAATACTTCAGAATTCATCCTGCTCTTTTTGTCCGCAGTGACATCATCAATAAATACAATTTGAAAAAAGAAAAGATCAAATGCAAAAGAAGCATTCATTAAAAGTTTGGGATTTATGTCTGAAGCGCAAGACACTACTGCAATTTCTTTATAAAGGTTTAAAGGTTTAAGGTTTGCTTTTATTAATGCCAACATAAAAAAATGGATATGAAAATCCATTAATCATACAACCATAATTTTTCCAATTTATTTCTCCCAATTGTTTTGTTTTTGCTCAACATGTTTCGCTCCTGTAGCAGGCTTCATCAGGAGATTTTAATTAATAACCAATAAAAATCTTTAAAAGTATATGGTGTGCCATTATAGACTTGCAATGAATGAAACTAGATTATTTATTGCAACTTAATTGTCCAGCAAACAGTCTTTGGAGTTCACACCCCTGAAGAGGACTTCTCAGGGAAAATCCACCCTATACTTTCAATAAGGAAGGGGGATTGTGGGTCGATTTGTATTTGGACCTCTAAATGTAGGAGGCAATGGATACAATCTAGTTAAATATCACAGATAAAGATGGGTCTTGTATGAAGGCATTGCATTATCACTCCTTGCTAATTTTTACTTTTTGAATTTAGTTTTCTGCTCTTGGTTGTTATCAATTCAGATCTGAAGAAGCCTGCTACAGGGGTGAAGGAGTCGAGCGAAATCAATTGGAGCAACAAATTGCAAAAACTATGGTTGTATGATTAACCTCCTTAGCGTTCATGATGAGCCCAGCTCGTTTAGAGTTTGTGTGAAGAACAAACTCTGGATGAGCTGGGCTCCCATGAAAGCCGCATATCCCTGGAAAGCTACCCCGGTGCTGCTTCCAGCCGCGTTTCCGGGGTTCTGCGGTGTCACGGTGACGCGGAAGGGGGCAGGGGTGGGAAGCGCCATAGACGTCCATGTTAATGTAGGGCCTTGGCTTTCCAGCCCTCACTGGTGTCATGAATGAATGTGGGGGGGGGGGGGGGGGGGGGGAGGCAGGAATGGCAGGTAGTGTACCTAGGGAGGTTAATGGATATATTGGTGGTAACCTTGCAATTGGATTTTAATATCCATTTTTTTAATGTTGGTAATAATTAAAGCTAATTGTTACCTTTTATAAGAAAACTGCAGTAGTGACTGTCTTGTGCTTCTGCCATAAATCCCATACTTTTAATGAATGCTTCTTTTGGCATTTGATCTTTTCTTTTTCTCAATTCTCTAATAACAACGGGATAAGTTGACGGGACTATTAAGGTCAGAAGACCAATGAGGAAAACAGTGGTTACCCCTTTCTAGCTCTTTTTGAGCAAAAATATTGTAGTAATCAATAAATACAAGAGATCCAGTACCATTGGCAGCCATACATGCCCACACCATGACATCCCCAGCATGCTTCAATGATGAGGTGGTATGCTTAGGATCATAAGCAGTTTCTTTCCTTCTCCATACTCTTCCCTTACCATCACTGTGTGTACAAGTTGATCTTTGTCTCATCTGTCCTTCGGGTGTTGTTCCAGAACTGTAAAGGCTTTTTTAGATGTCGTTTGGCAAACTCTAATCTGGACTTCCTGTTTTAGAGGCTCAACAATAGTTTACATCTTGTGGTGAACCCTCTGTATTCACTCTGGTGAAGTCTTCTCTTGATTGTTGACTTTGACACACATACACACCTACCTCCTGGAGAGTGTTCTTGATTATTCGACAAATATCGGCTATTTGAGAATCTACAAATTTCTGGACTATGGTGGTGTATATTCGCAATCTCAAATATTTGCAATGTGAAAAATAAATACCACATGTGACCATTCATTTTGACGGTAATCGCGATGTGTGGCCATACACTTTTGTGAATATCCAATCGAATATTAGTAGAATTATTCATGCCACTCATTACTATTCTTGATCTGGCCAACTGTTGTGAAGGGTGTTTTGTTCATTAGGGAAAGAATTCTTTAGTCATCCACCACAGTTGTTTTCTGTGGTCTTCTGGGTCTTTTAGTGTTGTTGAGCTCACCGATAATGTTTTTACTGTCTCTCTGATGGGTTTGTTTTTTGTCAGCCTAATGATGGCTTGCTTCACTGATTGTGATAGCTCTTTGGATCTCATCTTGAGAGTTGACAGCAACAGGTTCCAAATGCAAATAGCACATTGGAAATTAACTCTGGAACTTTTATCCGCACCTTTTAATTGGGATAATGAGGGCATATTACACATGTTCGAACAAGCCATTTCTCTCATTACTTTTGGTCCCTTAACAAGTGGGAAGCACATATGCAAACTGTTGTAATGCCTACACTGTTGACCTGATTTCGATGTAAATACTTTCACATTAATGCTATTAGCTATTAGAGCCACAAATGTTAGAATTGTGGCGATGTCCCAGTATTTTTTGACCTGACTGTAGATTCATGGAATTGTGTGATTTGGAAAATAAAATACGTTAATAGAACTGAGATAAGGACAGCCATTGAATTGCTGAATAGATATGAATCCCATGCTATCCTAATAGACGTTTTCAGTAAATGATCTAGCTCCTCTGTAATTTGATTCCTCTCACCCATGTGGCACTTTTAGCGAGACATGACATTTCACATGGCTAAGCCATCTCATAAATCTTGCTTTATGTGGATATTGGTAAAGGGTTGACCCAGGGGTGTTCAGTATATGTGGTTATATTTGTATTTCCAGGGTCAGGCATTTCTCACTAGTTTGGGTGCTCCTTGAAGCCCTGAGCCCAGCAAAGTACCTGACTGATATGCAGAAGGCCATTGACATGCTGCAGTAAAGACCTGTCTTTCTACACTCAAGGACACTGTGAAGCCTTTTTGTAGCTGTTCATGAACACTGGGTATCTTTAGCATGATTGTAATAAATATATACTAGAAAGAAAATTAAATTTTCAACATTTATAAGAGGAATTCAGCAATCCAGTTTTTAGGACAACCATGTTTTCAACTAAGGTAAGTGATGAGCATACATTCTTTTGATACTGCTAAGCTTTTTCTCTTCAACACAATGATATTTATGACTTGTTATACTGTTTTATCTTACTTGGGTTGACCTGGGTTAAAGTAAAACTAACAGTATTGAGGAACAGTCACTAAAGCAAGAAATTGCCTTGGCTGCAGAAGCCAATGAAAGTGCGGGTGGAATTTTACAATTCATACTATAATTTAAATGTAGGTCATACAAAAAATCTAGAACAAAACCTGTCAGAAAAAAATAGTGTTGACATTCTTTTGAGAGTTCTGTCCTCAAATTGTATTACAATAGTTTACAAAAGTAAACTCCCCTTGCTCCAAGCTGGTTTGAGGTAATTTACTGAAAACATTGGAAGATGAATGTGATAGCCAGGCAAATGTTCTGTAGGAACAGACTTGTCACTCAAAGTGTTTTGACATTAATAGTAATTGCTTGATATGGGGGTGCGGGGGGGGTTGTTACCAGACTAGCAGTTTAAATTAAAATAGGATAAAGAAATCCTGTCTGTAAATATTTGGGGAAATTTGGAAAAATCTAATTCTATTGTCTGTCCAGTATGGTTGTTGATAAATCTATAATAGGAGCTTCTCCATGGGTCTGACTGAGAAAAAAAATGCTATTATAACAACCAAACCAGTTTCTTTTATAAAACTACAATAACAAGGCTGCTTCTCATGACACTAACCAATAGAAATTAGTTATTACATAATTAAATCTGCTACTCTAATACTGGGCATACACAGTTCGATTTTCCATTCAATTAACTTAAAATATGATCGTATGAAATTTGATTAAATTACATTTGGATTGTTTTTACCCCCACATAATGTGACCAACTACCACACAAATATATTGGAAAAATCAAACCATGTATGGCAAGCCTAAGTGAAAAAAAAGTTTTAAGCCTTTGTTTAACCAATAATTACTTTTTATATTAACTTGGAGAAAAATATTAACCTTACTATAGTCTACCCCTCATATTGTCCAGTTTATCGTGCTATGAATATACATGAAAATGTGTAAGAGTTGTTTTCACAATACAAAAAAAAATCTCAGATAATTCATACTCGCCTATGTAGAATGAAGTATCTATATGTCAGATCCTTAGCGTTGATTACATTTCAGGAAATAAGATTAAGGTAGATCTATCTTTCTATATGTGGGTCACAAGCAGTAGTATGAAGTGTAGAGTTCTAAGGGAACTATTGATAAACTGGTATAAGTATATAGTGAAGTTTAAGTTTGACTTGTACAATGTAGATACAGTTCTCTATATTTGGAGAATGTGCTTTATTATAAGAAGGCAGGTTTACTCTATTTACAGACTGTCAAAGTGCCACATAAATGATTACAGTAGTGATAGAGGCTTATTGCTCCAGCTTATTACTCCAGCTCGGTAGTAAGATCCTGTTGGAGTTTGATGGTACCTTTTTTAGTTTTAATATTTTACAGTATGAATGTCAGCAAAAAATGGAAGCTGTCTTACACCTACCTGCCTATTTGACATGGTGTTGTGAACAGCTGAATAGCCATTCCTCAGCAAACTAAGACCTCTTCATTATTCTGCTTGTGTTTAGATAACCTATGAGTGTCACTGACCTGTAAGCAGGAATGTCTGGATTTCCCACTGCTAAGAAATGCATTTCATGATGGGATATGGGATACTTTATGTATATTATTGTAGTTTCTTTAGCCAAATATTCTGTACAGCCAGCATTTCATTGCTTTACCATGTGAGCAAATGATATAAACAATCACTAATATTACTAATTAGGTTACTAGTAACTGGTTACTAGTAACTGGAGCAAACCTTAGACAAAGATATAAGTACTGTATTTATTTTTGTGGACGGTACGTTATTAAAAATTACCTCAAAACTATAGTGTGTGTCAGAAATACTGAAAAAAAATCCAGTGCCCTTCAAGACCACATACATTGTTAGTAAGTATTTGGATTGGCCAGCAGGAGTCACAGCACTATCTGGGATCCAAGGGATCATATGGCCACAGAGAAGGTCCTTGGTGATTCTATTTATGCTTTGGCCTGAAAGGGGCACATAGTGCTCCAAATGTCATTTATATAGCTGCATGGCAGGTGATAGTAAAGTTAACCAGTGCAGGGAAAAGGGTTTTCAAGGGTTGGCAGGGGTTGTGCCAGCAGTATTGGTACACAAAAAAAGAAAGTATTTTTTCCATACTTGTAATAGCTTAACTCCAGTTGGTCCTGCTTTTAAATAAAGATAATAAATAACTTTGATGTCACCTACTTCACCAGCAATCCATTTGGGAAAGAGAGGGCAGCACTGGGAGCCATATATGCCAATGAGGTGACAATGTTTAATTAGGAGCCGATAGATGGGCTCATACGTTTGATGCTTCTGAAGGCCCCTTTTATATATGTATAAAAGGCATGCATTTTTTATAAGCATACGTTTCTGCATATATACAAAAACACATGCGTTTTTCACTATTGCGTTTGCATTTCTGAACAAATGAATAAAAAATGCAGAAAATATAAATAAAAAATGCTTACAGCAGTGAGTTTTTGGAAACCCTGCGTTTTAAAAAACGCAACGCATACAGTGTAAATCGTAACATTGGTTGTCTGTAAATGTAAACATGCGCACAGTAAAAAACATGTGCGGTAAAAAAAACACCACTCGTTTTAAAAACACAACGCATATAGTGTGAAATAGCCCTTAGGGTGGATTGAAATAAGCACAATGTGTGTTGACACAACAATGTAAACACAATGTACAACCTGAGTATAAGCCGACCCGAGTACCTAACTTTATCTACAAAACTGGGAAAACTTACTGATTCAAGTATAAACCTAGGGTGGGAAATGCAGAGTCAGATAGTGGAGTTTTCTTAATTATAAAAATATAGAGAAAGCACTATTGCCCCTAGGAATAAATCAAACAGGCCACATCCTCAATAAAGAGAAGACAGAATGAACATAAGTTTTCATTAAAAAAGTATTTATTTTTATTATTATTGGGACCAATACATGCAAAAGGAATCTTATTCGATTTATGAATCATTCGTGTTTTCTATTGAAATTACACAAAAAGTCCAGCAGAGGGCAGTGTCGTGCCATTTGTTTACCTTTCATCAGCTAACATCGGGACATTCACAAAGCCTGCCTTGCCTGCAGAGACAGCCGGACAAGTAAGTGGGACTCTGACTAGAGTATAAGCCGAGAGGGACTTTTTCAGCTCATATTTTGGCCTGAAAACCTCGGCCTAAACTCAAGTATATAGGGTTTGTTGAATAATTGCAAATGCTCACCTAGCTAACCCGCACTACAAAAAAATGTACATTTACAGTAAAAATTCTTTACAGTAAATAAAATAATACCTAAGCATTTAGAATGTCCCCATTTTACAATGTTCTAAAAGAATGTGAAACAAACAATACATAAAGTAAAACTAAAAGTCCTTTAATTGTGGTGACATTCTTATATGGCAAAATTGCCAAACCACTTCTTGTGTTCCCCAAAGTACATACACTTACCAAAATATGTTGACCCCCTATAGTTTGAGGGCCCTTTTACACTATATGCATTTTTTAAGGTATGCGTTAACGCAAGAAAAGTAGACAACCTATTATGGAACCTTTATTAGAAACAAAATATTTAATTTGTTTCCTCCTTCTCCCAAGTGTAGGCATACACTGCACTTTCTCTGATTATTGAAGGATGGTAGTTTCATAAAGTAGTATCATGATATATATAGCCAGGGATATCTCGTTCAGTTAAAGGGTTATGCTGAGAGGATAACAGTATATACAACATCCTTCTGCTTCTTTTTTTACTGTCCAGTTATAGGCTTCCAGCAGGCCAGTGACAAAAGGGTTAAGATACACGGGGCGATTTTACCAGATTTTTTTGGTAGATCGACCGCCGTGTGTGTTCCTGACGGCTGCCCCGCGTTTGCTCAGCTGCAAATCGGCTGGACAGATTGACCAGGAATCTCCAGGGTTATCCGACATGCCAGTCGATGTAATGTAAAGTTATGGCTGGCACACAAAGGGTGGCGGCCGATCAGCAGAGGGGTCAGCTGCAGCGTGATGACATCGTCACAATGCAGTCAACTCCCTCATCTATCGAGGGAGAATCGCCTCGTGTAAGGCAACCTTTACTCAACAATACCAAAACAAAGTCCTGTCCTACCTTGCTGTACAGAGATCTGTAAATATGAAAATTAGAAATGCTAATTCAAAAGTCAACCAACTCCCCTTGTTATCTGTTATTAGACTTCCTGCATTATTGCTTTACAATAATTGGTGGCCTAAAGCTAGCAATACACAAGTTGACTTTTGCAGGATCGATCTCAGATTCAATAGTGTTGTGCGATTTTACGATTGTGCACCAGACAATTGAATGTACCACCACACACTGCTAGTTACAATCGCACATGCTTGGTACAATCGTAAACAAATCGATTGCAATTGAAAAACAGATATTTGTAGGATATAGCAAAATTTATGATTTATGATCGCTCGACCAATTTATGATTTATGACGCTGCCTAATTCTTCAGCCGAAAATCGTGTGCGCCCACCTGGTTAGATTGACCAGGAATCTGACGGTAAATTCTCGGACAATCCCATTAGGTTTGGATGGGGACGCAACCGTGCGTGATGACGTCATCATTGGCCAGTCAATCTGCTGAGCAGTCGACAGAAAAACAACCTGTCTATGCCCAGCTGTACAAATTTATTTAAGTCGAATGAATAGAAATATTGAACTGTGTTAAAAGGAAGCTCTGCTTTCCAAGAAGCCTCTGTCTTCCCTAACACAAAAAGCTTTGTATCATTTGCACACTCACTATTACTTCAGCTAGAAGGCTCATTACCATCACCAGCCACACTCCAGCAACAGAAACTATTAAACGGTTTTATTAATTAACTAGTATTAAAGTATATAAATGCTTTGTAAAAAGGAGTAATAATTGGATTACCGAGTAATCTGGCATCATCATGCTTCTGCTTCTTCAATCTTTAAATAGTAATAGTATGTCCCTGATAAGGTGCATTAGATTCTTTTATCATACCTGTCAAGTATCCAGTTTTGGCCGGGAAAGTCACGTTTGTATGTGGGATTATAAATTAGGGGTATTATAAGAGAGAGGGGTTGTAACTAATTTCCCACCCACCTGTGCTGATGATGTGCGGGGTGAGACATTAGTAGGGAGAGTAATACCCCCTCCCTCCTAAGTCAGCCGGCTCCTGATACTGGCAGTGGCGTCAGTGACATCATCATCTGTATTTTTTCCTTATTTTGGGTCATAAAACTTGACAGATACAGTCACTGCCGAAATTGTTGGCACCCCAGAAATTCTTTCAGAAAATCAAGTAACACATGTTTTGCTATACATATGTTTATTCCCTTTGTATGTATTAGAAACAAAAATGTAGTTGATCGCTTTGGAATTGCAGAATGTGAATGGAGACATGCCATAGTTCCTATCGATCGATCTATTCCGGCCTTATGCCACTTCCATAATTTTCGATTGCATCGGTGATTGGGGATAAATCGCATCCCGAAAATAGTGCACTTTTCGTTGGATGCATGACTTACGATTGAAGACTCAATAACATGTCGCGATCGTATAAAAAAATTATCTCAAGGGAATCTAAATGCCTATGGACAGCTTTAGTCTCTGTATTGTGTGTTTGGGTGTGCCGCACTTAGCATGGACAACAGAAAGAAGAGAAGAGAGCTGTCTGAGGATTCGAGAACCAAAATTGTGGAAAAATATGAACAATCTAAAGGTTACAAGTCTATCTCCAGAGATATAGATTTATCTTTGTCCACAGTGTGAAACATTATCTTGAAGTTTGCAACCCATGGTACTGTAGCTAATCTAAAAAGAAAAATTGATGAAAGGTGTCAACAGAAGTGTTGGTGGATAAGCAGCCCCAAGCACGTTCCAAAGAAATTTAAGCTAACAGCAAACAGTCCGTCATCATTTAAATAAAATGAAACACTATGACAGGAGACCCAGGAGGACCCCACTCCTGACACAGAGACATACAGAAACTACAGTTTGACAAAATGTACTTGAGTAAGCCAAAATCCTTCTGGGAAAACATCTTGTGCACAGATAAGCCCAAGATAGAGATTTTTGGTAAAGCACATCCTTCTACTTTTTACAGAAAATGAATGAGGCCTACAAAGAAAAGAACACAGTGAAATGTGGTGGAGGTGCAATTATGTTTTGGGGTTGTTTTTCTGCCTTTGGCATTGGATGCCTTGAATATGTGCAAGGCATCATGCAATCTGGGGATTACCAAAGGATGTTGGGATTTTGGGATCTCACTTTAGAGCCCAGTGTCAGAAAGCTGGGTTTGCGTCCAAAATCTTGGGTCTTCCAGCAGGACAATAACCGCAAACATACGTCAAAAAGCACCCAGAAATGGATGTCAACAAAGTGCTGGAGAGTTCTGAAGTGGCCAGTAATGAGTCCAGATCTAAATCCCATTGAACACCTGTGGAGAGATCTTACAATTGCTGTTTGGACAAGGTGCCCTTCCAATAGGAAGAATGTGGAGCAGTTTGCAAAGGAAGAGTGGCCCAAAATTCCAGAGGTGTAAGAAGCTTATTGATGGTTATAGAAAGCAACTGAGTTCAGTTCAGTGTGTGCAACCAAATATTAACCTCCCTAGCACTCTGCTGAGGTCCAGATTTCTGTACCAAAACTGCACCATAGACTTCAATGGTAAATGTTTCTTTATGTTGTAGGCCTGTAACTTTCTAAAATATGTCCTAACAAGGGTCTAGTAGACATCCTGAATATAATAATGTTTGAAACAAACAATTATATTAAAACAAATTACATTTAAAATATATATAATAAAAGGTATCATCTGAATGATAACATTTTTAAAATACTTATTTTGTATGATAGATTTCAAAACAATATGTATTTATATTTATGTTTAATATTCATAATACAATTTTTTTTTTCAATTGGAAATGTGTTATGTGTTTTTGTTTTTACTTTGAATTGTATTGGATACAGTTAAAAAGTTATACAATGCCCTTTTGGCACCCTCTGAAAGGGTTAACTTCAAAGAGCACATCTGGAAATGACACTGCAGATACAGTAAGTATGCGCTGCCGGTGCCCCGATCTGCACTGGATGGCACCATCTCGTTCAGTGCAATAGTGAGTGTGCAGCGCTGGACGAGATGGTGCCGTCGCTTACGCTAGGGAGGTAAAGCTAAGGGTGACAATAATTTTGTCCAGCCCATTTTTTTAGTTTTGTGTGACATTATGTCCAATTTGCTTTTTTAACTCCTTTTTTGGTTTTGTTCCAATACACACAAAGGGAATAAGCATGTGTATAGCAAAATGTGTGTTACTGCAATACTTTTCTGTGATAAATACTTGATTTTCCAGAAACATTTCTGGGGTGCCAACAATTTCGGTCATGACTGTATGTCTTTCACTTGTCATGGACATCCAATCCCTCTGATGTCAGTAAATAGCCATATCCCATATGAAAAATATCAATAATTACCATAATCTAAAGCAGTCACCTTCTCACTACCTTCCTTTCAGTTTATGCTTACCTTAAAGCGGTTTTAAACAGAAATAAATAGACATAATACTCACCTGTCAGCAGTTCAGATGCTGGAAACCTGCTACACAAAAAACCCCACAACATACTTACCTTCTTTACTTTCAGTTCTGATGCCGGCATCTTAGCAGAGCAGGAGAAGAGCAGCTGCTTCCGCCCTCACTGGCCCCCCTCTCCTCCCCTCCGTGGTCCCAAACTCCATTAAGGCAATTGTGCGCCATTTTGTTGTTGAGGCAATGGATCCCGTCCAATTCAAAGGAATGGGACAGGTTGTGTCCATGTCTTTTATCCCATAGTCAGCGCGTGTAACACGGGGAAAAAGACACAGTAGAAACAAATGTCTCTGGGGCAGAATCTCTGGGGAACAGCTCATTCCACCCCCAGGAATCTTTATTTATTTTTTGTAGTATTGTGGACCGTTTTTTTACCATTGGGAGGGCTTAGAGGTATTTTCGTTTACTTTAAATATCTGAATGAAAGCTAATCAATTTAACCACAATTCGTTATTGTCATTTTGTACAGATTGCTAAAGGAAGCTAAAAGAGAGAGACTGGCTGGTTATGCAACTTTGTTACACTGAATTTAGAAAACAAATTAAAGTATCGTGGTACTGTGAAAGGCAGACTGCATTATATTTTGAATTAAGACTTGATTTGACTGTTTTTCTGCATTCTACCGTTTTTTTACATTTTATTGACTTGCGATTGCTCGGCACAACCAATTAACTTAGTGGAGTTTTTAGTTTTTTAACTTAGTGGACACTTTAGAAGGTGCACATGCTATATGCCTTTAATAAATAAACAAACCCGTAGTATAATATTATCTGTGGCTTTACTGACCTTGTAGAATAACAATTGACGTAACCTCCAATTCTGTATCTGTTTGAATGACCCCAGATTTGTTATATGTTTACATTGGGAAAAATCTGCAATATGTTTTATAGATTGGTATCCGATCATGTCTAACAGTGTTTAGTGTTTGCCTGTGTTTTGAAAAGCCGAGGTGCCAGCATGTGTACAAGAGAAACAAATCCTGGCGCCAAATGAGCATTTCAATGTTTTCCTTTATTCATAACAAGAACAAAGTGCAAGTTATATTTACACTCAGTTAAGTCAGACTTGCTTGGCTGTGTCAATATGGAAAAAATCTTTGTTTTGCTTAAGCACACTGCTTGCACATCAAAGCCTAATACACAGACATGTTACTTGGAATGTGTTAAACATGTACAGTAGCTTATAGTAGAAAAACGTCAGAGGATTTAGAGCAAAAATGAAACTGCTTGGGTTATTTGTTTAAAACCCTCAATATAACACTATTAACATGGATCAGCAGTACACACATACAGGCATAGACATGGCGAAGGGCGCTCAATTGATGACCCGATCGAGCACAGCGTGGTGACCTCACAATGACATCACCACGCTGTGCTCGGGTGCCCGTCGATTGGAATCAACTTTAGGTTGCTTGATTCCCACCCGATCCTTTGGTCCCCATCCAAAGGATGCAGATCGAGCAAGATTTACAGACATGTTCGATACCTGCTTCAGCGACCTGATCCCAATCGAAAACAGGGGTAGCCGCATTAGTTGGGCAGAAGATAGAAGGCCGCGAATGTGCACTGCGTGACGTCAGTGCTCGAACCACCCATCGATCTAGCGTCCATCTATCTGTGTATGTGCACCTTTAGGCTTCCCAAGACAGCATTAAGGGACAAATGTAAACACTGTGTAACATGGCCTTTCAGAGTCAGCAGTATGTAACATCTAGTGCAGAGGTCAGTAGTATGCAGGGCCAGGGTAAGTAATCAGTAATGAGTTCAACAGGTTGGAGTAATGGATCCACGGTGTCACCAGGCAAATGCAGACCTTGGCATGGAGTCTAGGGAGTTCCCCGGTATTCACCAGAGCACTCAAAAGGAGTGATGGACTTTGCTTCAGGAGACTCACGGGTTTTGGCCCTTAGATACATGCTTTGGCAAATGCTGACAGCAGAAATATCCGAGATGCAGTACAAAATCCGAAAGCAGAGACTTTCTGAAAAGTTAGGCAAAAGGTCAGGGCAGGCAGAAATCAGCAGAGTCAGGACAGTCTAATGCCTGCCATACACATGCCGATAAGCGGCCGATTTTTCACCTGACCGACGGGCGTGCGCGCTCGCGCCGTTGGTCAGCGGAAAAATCGGGCGCTAATCGACATGTGCCCACATGGGGCGACAGATCCCTGTCGCCCCACTGCTCGGCCGGCCAGAGAACGGACATGTCCGATAATCTCTGGCCGATGGAAGCCAATGGCATTAGCATCAAAGAAGACCGGCGTCTTCATTGAAGCTAATGGCCGGCACACAAAGGGTGAAGGGGCCCCATAATACACCAGGGTGTAAACGTGATGACATCATCACATTTGCATTCCGGTGCATATTGGAATAGGTCTGTCTGCACCCATCGGGGTGTGTATGGCAGCCTTAATAGTCCATATTGGTATCAGCAGCAATCAATGAGTAAAGCAAATTATGGGAAAGCAATGTTCAAAAGACCTTATTGTTCAAGCAGCTACTAGCTGCCCGATATAGAGGGTCATGTGACCTGATTTGATAGGGCTTCTAAGTGAGGTTCCAAGGAGACCCAAATGGAAAAGAGTGGTGATAGATGATGTACTAGAAATGCCCAGCACACGGAGTTGGGAAACAGGGAATCATGGCATTTACTGCTACTACCAGCAGAGGGAGACAATCTTGGATAAAACATCCTTGTCCTCTGTGTTTGGAAACAGGAACTGGAAGATCACAGGGAGAGGGGACATCAGTAGTCACAGATCCCTGTGCAGTATTATGATATGTTACATGTTCAGAAGAAGGTTATATAGATTGAATATATCATTAATATGTAAATCTTGAGAGTTTAGTGTCCAGTAAACAGTCACATGGGATGTAAGACACAGATTAGAGGTCATTAGTATGCAACAGTGGTCAGTAGCTGGTAATATAGAATCAAGGGGTAAGTAGTATGCAATGTAGGGTGCAGGGTGAGTAGACAATGAACCAGAGTTCAGGGGCCTTGTATGTGTTACAAGGTTTACATGGTCTAGGTCTACATAGGTTCTACATCACAAAGGCTTGTCCTGGTGCATGGAGCTTAAACATTGTGCAGGGATCATATATATGGAGTGTATAGGTCTGGTGTGTGTGTGAAACACAATCTATAATATAATATAAATTACATTTGATGTGAAAATTGTGACCATGTATTACTAACCTTTTAATGTGTATGGGTTAAAAGGAGGCTTATGAATCCACACTAACACTTAGCCTCCCTAGCGGTCAGTGCCTACGGCATGGTATTGACGATTGCCAATGGCGCCAGCGATGTGGCAGGTAAGGGGCGCCATTGGTGACATCGAAGGGGTGGTCCCAGGGACCCTGAAAATGCTGTGGCTTGATAGAGAATTGGTGCAGCTTTCTGAACCCCTGATCGGTTTTGATGATACCAGTTAGGGCAGAGATATTCTGGAGGAGCTGGGTTCATCTCAACCCCCAGGGGGTTAATAAATTTGCATAAGAACTGCTATCCCACTAATACCATGTAGTCATAATAATAGAAAGTTTTAAAACCTTATATTAAGTAATCGCAGAGTTTGAAGAATTGTGTTCAGATAAGCCAATTGTGTTATAATTGGGCCTAGAGAAGTTTTGAAGCCATACATGTGATGATGTTATGAGTAATGTGTACCAGGTTGGAGACGTAAATGGGACAGGAGGTTTGGAGTGATGTAAAAGCAAGGCACAAAACTGAATTTTATTTACTGGACAATTTGGAGCCAGTGTAGAGATTTCTAGACAGGAGCAGCAGATGAGGAGCGGTTAGAGGGGTAAATGACCAAGCCAAGTACTAAGCCCTGTGGTAGGAATAAGGTTTGGAGTCAGGTTGGAGTAGAATAAGGAAAGTGCGGAGTCACAAATAAAAAAAGAGTGCAAGGTCTAAAGAAGAAGTGGGTGATCTACAGTGTCAAAGGCAGAGGAAAGATCCAGCAGAAAGAGCAGGGAAAAGTTGCCTTGGGCCTTGGCTCACGAGTGCCAAATATTCATTTTAATATATATATATATATAACCCCTATATATATTCATATACACTTTTTGAAACATATTTCTAATATGTGTTATTTTTTTTTCATTACAGGATACATGTGAAAAAAAGAATATTGTAACATGGTTACTTTTGGGCTCATTGTTCAGTATACAATTCATGCAGATTCATGGGCAGGAGGGTTCTGGAGACCATTCAGGTAATAAACTATGGTGAGAAAGAAAAGCATAATTCCCTAAAATCATTTTGGGGACTCTGACCTCATTATGTATGCATGAATTTTATTGTACTTGTTTCCTTGTCTCAGAGAAGTCTCTGCTTTGTACATTTGTTTGTTACACATGGCTGAAAAAAGAACTGAATTATTAACTAATAAAAAACTTTAGATTTCTACAGAACAAACCAGGAATCCAAGATACAACCTTAAGGAATGGGGTCCATGAACGGCACTGCTGTTCCTTTCTTTGTATTTACCAATGAATAAAACCTTGGGCTGACTTTATAAGCACTGTGGATGGGCGCTTTTGTATTTATGTATATTACTTAGTATAAATGACATGAAAATAGGTAAAATGGTTTTATGTCTCTTAAAATAAACGTTTCTTTTGTTTTTAGATGTATTTCGGTTTATTCCGTTATTATCTGAGGCTGAGGTCCTAAATGACATCTTTGCACTCATGTGTTATCTACAAAAAAGCCAGATAATCGTGCAAGCCAAATCGTGCATTTCCAAAATGACCGATCATTGATTATATGCTCAATTTTGATCATTTTTATTTGATAGATTCAGTAAAGAAGGAATTAAACTATCAATGTTTAATTTTATTGATCAATTAAAACAAATAGGACTTTTAATGACCATCTTATATAAGTTTATACTAGCAGGTGCTCTTCCTGAAAATGATTAAACTAGACAAAGCTTTTAACCCTTCCTTCCTAAGTGGAACTTTAAATTGGCACCCACTTAACAATAATGTTATTGTTTCGATATTATAATTTTTTTCTTGTGGGGACAGTGAGGACCTGATCCAGACCCCCATACAGCCCTAAAGCTGTCCAAACACTGGTCAATTTTCTATGGTCGATCAATTGATGACAATAGACAAGGTATTTTACCCCTCCCTCCTATGTGGGACTTTAAATTGGCACCCAGTTAGTAAAAATTTTGTTAATGTGTCATAGTCCAATGTCCCAAACAAAACAGAGAACAGAGTGGGGTAGGTAAATAGACACAAAACTGTAAATTATGTATTGATTACGTCATTATGTTTTATTATTCAAAATATCATGTAGATGTATATACAAAACATTACAATAAATATCCTGACAAAAACTTATATAACATTTCTACTTGGACAGCAAACACTTTTGCATAGGATGAGGGCTCCTCCACCTAGATAGATATTTCCAAATGTCCCTAGAAGAAACTTTTATTCCTAAGAAGGTCTGTAAGAAATTGGACTTCGGGTTTCACCCTAAAATCGGGCTTCTTCAGGGCCAGTAATGTTATTGATTTTACAGACTACTGTCAAGTATAGAAACATTTTAAATAGTATCCAAGTAAAGAAGACATATTAAAGCTCACCATACACCTTTCAAACTCTCTGTTCCTTTAGATCTAACAGCTATGAAGTATATAAGGGCCTCCATGCATGTGCACAGTGTAATGGCATAATGAAAAAGACTCTCATATTACAATTGTTGGATAAAAGTAAATCTATTGGGTAAAACTAAATTAGAGAAAAATTGTACAGTCAGATTGTAATGTGTATGGTGTATGTATGTTGATAACCTTCCAACCACTTTTCCTCTTTACTATGGTGGGCAGGTATTTGCACACAGCATTAGGTATGGTTTGATTTATAATTCTGAAATGATAGATAAACAATTCACTGTTTACTGTCTATAAATCAACTCTACACATCAAACTAAATTTAAATAAATAAAACATTTTTACTAACTGGGCACCAAAATAAAGTCCCACATAGGAGGGAGGAGTTAAATACTTTGTTTAGTGTCATAAATTCATCGAACATGGAAAATTGACCCATGTATGAACAGGTTTACAGCTTGTATGGGGGGTCTGGATCAGGTCCTGACTGAAGAAGAAAAAGTTAATAATAATCCTCAGGTTCCAGCAGTAATCTTGGGAATGGGAATGACATTTGCATATGTATATAAACACAAGGTCATTCTTTTTTTAGTAATCCCAAAGCTGCCTTTGTGATCTTTTTTGCCCTCATAAATCTGATTAAATTCATTCATAAAATACACTACCAACTCATGCAAGCCAACGGGTGTATCGCAATGTGTAGTACAACTGTGATAATATTTGAATAAGCAAACTTTATTAATTATGTTTTAGAGCATACATGTGGTGGGTTTGCATCTTTTTTAAACAATTATGTGTAATATCGTAAACTGAAACAAATAAGTGGGGAATAGGGGCATAATCACAATTGGCATAATGAAAAACAATGTTTTGAGACGCAGGTGGCTTTGGGAAAAAAAATGTCCAGGGAATTAAGTTGTTAAGAAATGACAGGTTAAAAAAAATATATATATTTTTAGAAATCAAGTTTGGGTTTACATCAGAGATGTTTAATGTCATGGTTGAAAGACTGCTTTAGTTCAACTTGAGTGTTTGTTTTTAATTACTCTTTATCATTTAAAAAATATATACAGCTATGCTTATGGCCTGTGTTTTGGTAACCTATTGATGGTATGAGAATCTTCTGACCTGCTCTGTAGAGTGACACTTGTCTGGATGTACAATACATGGTATAGTATGTTGCTATGTTTTTCTCTCCACAGGAAATCTGTACATGACATAAGGGAAATTAGCGTATTTTAGAAAAGTAATTAATGTAATTGCAGCAGTCATAGTTTGTTTTTAGTCTGAGTAATAATGAGACCACTCAGTTAAATGATTTGTGATTGACATCATGCAACACTTTTGACTGAATTTACACCAAGCCCCTAAAACAGGGATACTTTTTGGTATGAATGTAATATACATATTCTTGTGATGTGTATATTACATTCAAACCTAATACCATCCCAGATCCCTATGTTTAATTAGTGATGGACGAACTTTGGCCAGGTCTGTCTGTGAACAGGCGGTTCGGACTTTTAAAAAAGTCCAATGTCCGCCTGTTAATGGAAAAAAATCGAAAAAAACGGAAGTCAACATCACTGACGTCACTTCCGGTACCTGGAACGCACAATTCCCGGTTTCTCAATCCGGATGTGACGTCACTGACATCACTATCGGTTTATGCCGGTTTTCTTTGACAAGAGACCGGCTTCTCTCTGTGGTCTCTTGTGAAATAATTCTTTACACTGGCAGGATCTTTCTGCTCCTGGTACGGCCAGCGGAAGAAAAGTCACCTGTTTCCTGCCGGTGAACAGGGCGGATCGAACACCCATACTGTTTGCCAGGGGAAGAAACATGTTATGCTTGTGGACAGTTCGGCCCTCACTATGTATGATTAACCATTCCAACACACAAGCAATACTTATCACACATGTGCACTCCCGCACAAAGGGTGCCCGCCGATCAGCGGAGGGCCTGGCTGCAGTGGGATGACATCATCTATCAGGGGGGACCACCTCGTGTATGGCTACCTTAACGGATACTAATGTTGGTACCACCAGATTCTTCAAATGTATATGCACTAAAGATTGAATGAATATAGTTTTTAAGTTAAACACATTTTAATAAGATTATTTAAAACAATGATATACCGGTGTGTAAAAATTATTTTGACGTTAGTGTTATTTTTGTATGTGTAAAATAGCTTTTAGAAATAATTATGATATTATATAATTTTTATTCCTTACCATTCAGCGTCACTTTATGGGTAATCTTGACCTGGCTAAAGCTATCAGCTGCTATAGATGTCCTTGTTTTTTTTTTAATAGCTAAGCGTTACTGAGTTCTATTAATGGGTATCAGCACCAATATAGTTACCAGTCGTGATACATATACAGGGATTGTGCAGAAGATTATTAGGCAAACCCAATGGCAGTATTTGACGACATCATCCTTCTTTATGAGCTATGTTGTCTTACTCCAAGCTGGTATTAGGCCTCGAAAGCCTACTACCAATTAGCATATTAGGTGATGTGGCATCTCTGTCAATGACCAGTCAACACCATAATAAACTCTAAAGGGGGAAGGCCGGTGGTCTGGTGTGCGTCTAATGACCATCAACACCCTATAGTAGGGTGCATAATTATTAGGTCAACTTCCTTTACCCTTTGGCCAAATGCCTGTCAAAAGAAGACCTTCTTGCACAGGCTTAGCAAAATAGATCAAAACCTAGTGCTAGATATCTTGCCAGAGGGATGCAGGCACTCTTTATAAAGAGTGCAAAGTTTATGATAGCGGGCCGATCACTACGATACCAATCAGCGTTTCATTCAAAATAGTTCAACAGTGGTTCTCGCAAAGAAGAGTGTGGAACAACAAAGGCCGTCAAAAATAATGCCCATTGAAATGAGAAAAGTCAAGCGTTGCAGCGCCCAAGATGCCCACTTGCCCAGTTTGGCCATATTCAGAGCTGCAACAGCACTGGATTGTCCCCAAAATAAGCCACAAGGGTGAAAATACTCATGAGACAGAAAGGCTGAAATGAAAAAGGACGACCAGAACACTGAACCCCAGACACACAGCTGAACGTTCATGACTGGGCAAGAATATATCAACGACTGATTTTTCTAATAATGGCTTTTTGGACTGAGGAACGGAGAGTGAAGTCATCTTGATGGCCATGGATGCGTGCACGTGGCTGAGATTGGTAAAAGGCAGAGAGAGCCAGAGAGCTGTCCAGTCCGACTCAGCGCCAGCAAGGTGGAGGTGGAGTACTGGCGTTGCTGGTAATCATCAAAGAGATGAGCTTTGTGCGGGCCTTTCGGTTTGAGGATGGGAGTCAATGCTCAACTCACAGTCCTACTGCCAGTTCTGGAAGACACTTTTCTTCAAGCGTGGCATTACAGGAAGACGTCTGTCATCTTCAAGAAAAAACATTGATTTTATCATTAAAGTAACAATGCGCCACACACGCGTCAAGTACTCCACAGCGTGGTCGGCAAGAAAGGGTATACTAAAGAAGAAAAACTAATGACATGGCACCCTTGTTACCTGATCTGAACCCATTGAAGAAACCTGCTGGTTCATCATTCAAATGTGTTTGATTTACAAGGAGGGAATAAAACATGTACTACTTCTCTGATACAGTGTCTGGAGGCTGCAGCTGTGCGTTTGCTGTTTTGACTGCCAGCCCAAATGGTGATGGATGGAACAGATCAATACACTGACTAGAATCCTATGCGATGGCAGGCTGTTTGAAGTTTATTTTTGTCTTGCCAAAAGGAAGAAGAATAGAAAGAAAGGTGGATATATTGCTCACTGCATTGCTTTTTGTTTAGTTTTGAATGTCAGATAATGTTATTTTTAAATGTGTAGCTGTTATATTGGTTTCATGCGTAAAAAAAAATAATTGAAAATGGGTATATTATAGACTTCGTTTTGTTAGATTGCCCTAATAATTTTATGGCACACTAGTAATATGTCACTCCTGCACACACAGATATCCCCCTAAAATAGCTAAAGATAAAACAAAACTAAAACTACTCCATACAAATATTCAAGCTTTGCATATTATATGAGTTTTTGGCGTTTCATGTTGAGTAAACATGGTTGTGTTCTAATAATTATTCCTCAAAAATACCACTTGCCTAATAATTCTGCACTCCCTGTACTACTGTAGCAGTCCTTCATCTGTAGTTGTTTGTTCTCTTCTAGGTGACAATGACTTCCAGGAAGAGATATTTTCAGAAGAATATGAAAGAGGTCCTTACAATGGATACCCATCAGGAGATGATTATTTAATTACTGCAACAGATGTTCCATCTAATGAAATAACATTTTCTGGCTACTACCCAGATACTCAGCTTGTTACA
Source organism: Ptychadena robeensis (assembly GCA_036250615.1). Lineage (NCBI taxonomy): Eukaryota > Metazoa > Chordata > Amphibia > Anura > Ptychadenidae > Ptychadena > Ptychadena robeensis. The sequence continues at coordinate 66,576,968 of CM070036.1, read as the reverse complement.
GAAGAATCCGATCCCTATCCTTCTCCCACGGAGTCATATTTTGCAGCAAGAGATGTTACGACCATCACAACTAGACTACCATACTACCGCCAGACTACACCAAGTGCAAATGAAGATATTCTACCAGCACCTGATGTTTCCTACCAGGAAGAAGGTATTTATACTATACTTAAACAGCAGGCAAGACGGTATTAACTTTAACTTAAAATTAGTTTTCCCAGTACCTTCTGAATCATAATTGTCTATCTTGTGGATCCAGCAAGCAAGTAAAACACTGCTATTCACATCAAAACTCATTCCAACAAGACAAACACAATTTGTTTAAATCACAAAAGTGGTATTGCAAACAAATAGAGCATCAAAGGCAAAAAAAACTAACAATACCCACCCTGAGGTAACCTCTCCGGCATTTCTCTGTATTGGCGGACCCACCATCTTGTTGGGTTCGCCTCGATGACATAATTGATGACACCAGAGAGGGGTTGCCATTGACCTCTATTTAAAGGAACCACTTTTTTCCAGCACATCCCCAGCGTCAATGATGACACCAAGGATGTGAAAAGGGGTGGACTACAATGTAAAAAGGGCGCCACATGCATAATGCCCTGGTGGTTAAAAAATACAAAATAAATAAGGTATTGGATATTGGAGATATGGGTTATTAAGCCAGTTTTTACTGTACAGTTAAATCATATGTATGATAAACAGAAATAATAATGAATGAATTAAATAATAAAATGAGGGTTGCACATGAAAATATAAGGGCACCTCTGGGCTACATTATTGTAATGTAAGGTGTAAATCCTTCCTACTCTTCATAGTCTACATTCCAGTTCAAACAGATAATGGTCTGAATGTGATGTGTTCAAAAATAGACAGATAAACCATCCTAATAAGGTTTCTAACTGCCCACTAAACACCCAGTTAGCGCAGTGTTTTTTTAAATTTTTGCCTAGGCTGTTATCTAAACTCCCCCCAGAACTCCCCCAGCACCTGCACAAGTGCACAACCTCTCAGACAGGAGCACACAGTAATTTTTCCGTAAAGTGCCCATGTAAACGTAGCCCTACTATCTATTGCCACACTAATGCAAAAACTTTACATAACAATCTTTGCTGCAATTTCTTATAGCAACAAACTTGATAGAAGAATTTCGTGTGGGAAGCATATCTGGAGTCCGAATAATATCAGGAACTCAAAACAATTTAAAGGCATATCAACTTGGCACAAGAGCACATGTAACAAGGCAATCAAGGTATTTTTAATTATTTTTTTTTTATAATTGTTAAGAGACATTGAGCTTTTTTACATTCACTATGAAGAAACATTGGGAACTTCTCTTCCGGTTACTAAATTCTGTGGTTGAGGTAACTAACCAACATTTTCAATTATTCCAATTCTAGACAAGTAGCTTTACTTTTTGAACCAATTTCTTAAAAAAATTTAATAGACTGGACTGTATGTTGCTTAAGCTAAAGCAAAGGTATCAAACTCTGGCCCGGGTTATTATATTTAGCCATTGATATTTTTTTTTATGATATTTCAGAAACAAATGCCAAAGATGTGTCTTATTTGGCATGTGATGTTCCATGTATTATAGTATTACACTTTGCTTGTTCCAGATTCAATGTTAAAACAAAAACTAAGTTTATTTCTATATGAAAACATTTGTCTTTTTATCTAATATCTTTATATCTGATTCGGTAAATATTTTTTTAAATATAGTTTTTAATTATGGCCCACCGTGGGTTTGAGTTTAACACCCCTGAGCTAAAGTGTCTGGTTTAGACAGTGAAGCTTAATGCTTATATCTAAAATCCCAAAAGCTAAATACTTTAAGATCATGCTTGTTACATTTAATTCCAGGCTGTTATTCCCATATGGCATACCACAAGAGTTCACTCTGACCTCCACCTTCAGAATGAAAGATCGAACATCGGAAGATGTTTGGAACCTGCTGACCTTGGACTCCCGAAATGGGCTTGAGCAGTTTAGGCTTCGATTGTATGGGGAAATGAATGCAGTCGATGTGTACAATGCTGCTGCAGCTGGCCGAGATAAAGTAACAACATTTGATAATGTGGAAAAGCTGTTTGATGGCAAATGGCACAAATTGTCTTTAAGTGTTCAAAGAGATCAGGTCACTTTGTTTGTGGACTGTCAACAAGTTGGAACTTCTCCTGTAAAACTATATGGCTCTCTGAAGACAGATGGAATTAGCACCCTGGCTCGTAGAATAAAAGATGATTCCACAGCAAGCGTAAGTTATTATATATTGAAAAATCTTTTTTGCACTTCTGACATTCCAAATTCTTAAGCATCAGCAATGACTTCAAACTGAACCAAACATATTCCCTGCTTGGACCTAGGTGTCAAGGAAACTATATGGGGTTTTAAATGGCACAATACATATAACACAAATATATAACATCGTAATGTTTGTGCGCTATACTGTGCTGTTTAAAACCCCATATAGTAGCTGTATTACTAGTACCGGTAATATCCTATCCCATTTGAAAACTGTGAGAAATAATATGGCACTGTCAATTATTTAATGCTACAACTACCTCCACCCTTCTGATGAGATGACTTTCCTATTCATTTTGTAGCGTTTGTGGAAATTTTTACATGTTCCAAAAAAAAGAGCATTTGTAAGGTCAAGTACTGATGTTGGGCAAAAAGGCTTGCAAATGATATTCCACCTCAGCCCAAAGAGTATTAATTTAGGTGGATGCTATGGTTTTCCTACTCCATACCAGTCTCATATTGCCATTTCTGTATTGATATAGCTATATGCTCAGGACACATGTATGAACTGTTGTTTAAAGCTCACAAATGTAAAATATCTCTGTATTCTATATCATTTACATTAACCTTCAATGGTATTTGGCCATATATAGTATGTTACATATTGCATTGCTTTTGAAGGTATAAGATTTTTTAAGGTAAATAACTAATATTTAACTATTAACTGTTATTTTCTGTAGGTTGACATACAACAACTTGAACTGTCAGCAGATGCAGGAAGAGCCAGTGAAACCTTATGTTGTGAATTGACTGGTGTGGTGAGTATAATGTAAATTCCTGACAATATTTATTTCGATGATGAACTAAAAAAATGTAAAAATGAACTGCTTGCTGTGACCTTGCAATTTAACATCAATATTTCAATATTCATCTTTACTTTGGTGACACAAGAGTTCCTATCTGTACTGCTTAATGAACAGCTCAAGGTAAGGTGCAGGTAGTGATCGGAAACAAATTTTTTATTTAGAATGGAAAATCCTTTAAGTTTATAATGAAATATATCATTATGGACAGAATGCTAGGTGGTATCCACATCTATGTACATTCTTTTAAACATATATGTCCTAAAAATTATAATGTTCTATAAACTGGTATATATTCAACTAACTGTATTTATAAATCTTTTATTTAGTTTATGATCTAAAATATACTTCTGTGGTAGTAGATTTTTTTTAAATTAAAGATAATTAAAAAAATGTAAAACTGTAAATGAATATTCTTCAGAAAAGTGCAAAAAATATTAACTTTTTTGTTTTGTTCTCTTTGTGCAGAAAGATGAGCGGGTAAGTACTTGCAGACAAATGCACGATCAAAGCCTGATAATCTCTGACAGCTATATATATTATTAAAGTCAATATATATTTACAATCTTTTCTTTTTTTTTATATGTGAAGTGTGCAGATTTGGGTGAGAATGCCGTAGCAATCAGTTGCAATTGCCAGCCAGGTGAACTAGGATTTCCTGGATTTCCTGGATCTAAGGTAAGAAAAGTTTACCAAACCAAAATATTTATTTTTTAACCCCCCTGGCGTTCCTGCCAAACCCAGGCTATCCAGAACTGACCTGTTGTATAGCACTGGACAACCTGGGTCCGTCCGGCAGAAATCGAAGCCCCAGCAGCGCAAACTTACCAATCCGCGCTACTCTGATGGCTCCCATCGAATGAACTGGCTTCTGCACGGAAGCCGATTCAATCCCCCCTGTGTGGAGAGATGTCATGACATTTTAAGTTGTGACAACCAATCATTTTTACTAAGCAGATCTTTGCTCACTTTGCACAGTTAAAGCAGTTTTAAACGCAAATAAATAAAAAAAACTAAAAACCACACAAACATTAAATAGACACAATACTCACCTGTCAGCAGTTCAGATGCTGAACAACTGCTACACAAAAAAAAACAAAACATACTCACCTTCAGTTCTAATGGCAACATCTTAGATCCTGGAGAAGTTCTGCCATCACGGCCCGCTCTCCCCCCCCCCTCCACTCTAACTCTCCCTCCTGTATACTCTGTCGGAGCTGGAGAGCTCCATGGGGGAGGGGGGTGTTGAGGGGTGAATCAGCTGCTTGATGAGATGTGCCTCTGGATGGGAGAGACACTCTCATGGCTGATAACAGCTCAAGCCTCGCAAGACATGAGACCGGGCAGACGAGTTCCTGCATGGGACAGATGTCCCAAACCCCATTGCGGCTGCCTCAGTGTGATGTAAGGCAGTGGGAGGGGCACACTCAGAAAAAGCGCCCCTCCTGCTGTCAGAAGAAGATTATTTTTTTACAATTGCTGCAGCCAATACTGCTGAGTGAGCTATGAGGTGGTAGGTCCGCTTTAAAGGTCTTTCCATTGTATAAACTAAGCAAGTTATGTAGCCAGTTAAGGGTGTGGGACACATATTGTACATTGTAGAGATTTACCTCTATGTCCCTGATTATTTTAGGAATTAGATGTTTATATCAAATAGACCCTTTCTGATGCTAACTTATATTTATACACTTTTCTTACAAAAATGTTTAAAATGATTTCATTTGTTATATTCTCAAATGTTTGTGCGTTCTAACTTTACAGGGGGAAAAGGGTGACCAAGGGACAACAGGCTATACAGGAATCCATGGCCAACAAGTAAGTGGGACAGTTTCCAACCATATACAATAAAAAAGATATAATTTATTTTAAATATGTGAAAATGAAACTTCTTAAAAAATAAAGAGATCTATAAAACAACCCTAAAGGTAATTTATTAGTCATTTACTAACAGATCCAAGATAATTTAATTGAATAAATTTTCCATGACACCATCCCCCTACCTCATTCATCAGTGCGAATTTACTTAATATAAAAACAGAAAACAGTGTAAATTTCGCCAAGAGGTTTAAAGGTGTCAATAGAAATGAACTCACTTTACAGAAGACTTCCTATACCATGTTTCATTTTATTGTACGTTTCATTTTATTGTATACGTGAGCATACAATCTAAAAACCACATGTATGTAACCACAATTGTTAAAGGTTCATAGGGTTGTTCTATAGTCCAGGGCAACCTCATTCAACCTCCCTTACAATAGTGAGAGGACACACCAAGTCAGTAAATCAGTAGAGTTTTCTAGATATGTGATATAGTCATAATGCTAATTATGAGAATTATATAGGGTTACACTCCAGTCGACTTTAAAAGTACCAGCTTGGCTAACTGTTGATATAGAAATAACTGCTGTGGCAAAAGCTGTAGAGTGGGACACTGGATCTCAATGGAGAAGCAGGAAAATGTAGAATGCGGAACACACTTGTTTGGAAGGAACAGCCACAATTCCAAGGTGTGCAAACTGGCAGACTGGAAGATCTCACTAACACAAAAGATAATAGGGAGTCTCACAAAAAAAAAAAGAAAACACTCTGTAACTATAACATTGTTTATCTGGTCCTTTAATATTTCTTAATGTACAACCTAAAGTACAGATAGAGAAACTCCATGTACCGAAGTTTTGACAATGAATTTTGATATGCAAACCACTCAAACACAATATTACTCTACATAAACATATGATTCAGTATGAATTTTTTTACACTATTGTGTTATATATTTTCCTTTTCAGGGATCTAAAGGATCTAGAGGAGCAACAGGAAGAAGAGGAGACACCGGGCCTAGAGTATGTGTATTATGTTCACACTATTGTTTCACAATATATTAATAGGCAATATCAGAAAGAAGGACGGTAAAATATTTAGGACTGGCAGTAAAATACATTTAATATAGTTAGTACCCAGAGAAACAGGTAGGTACTGACCATGTAGGATCTATATCGGCCATAAGGTGAAGTCTAGTGAAGTCTATACTTACCACTTCTGGGACAACTAGGCTGTACATATGATAGTATACTTAAAAATTAGTTGGATTATAACATAGTCTTCTCTGGTGATCATCCTCTTTAGTAATGGACATAGAGTTGCATTTACCCTACATTCTGTCGGAGGCATTTTGAAGCCTGTTGACCAAAAACCTCCTCAGACCTACTATTAATTATAATTATACTTTTTAAAACAGAGCATATATTAGAAATTGGTGGGATACGCAAACCAAAAATTATAGATTTTGTACAGTAACTGCCATTGCTTACCTGATTCTAGAAAAAACTTTTTGTCTGGTTGGTGTTCTGATCCCCTGCATTTATTATTTCCACTGAGAAGAATGAATATAGCAGCAGTTAGCAGCTCCCTTGTTTCAGGTTTCAGAAGTTTTGATCCACCCAATTAGCATTCTTTAAAAAGGATTAAGCAATTTTCAGTAGTCAATCGGCAGAATGCATGTATGGATTAAATCCTCTACATATCTCCTCTGTTTTCCTTACTTGTCTTGCCTGTAACAAATTGTAGAAGTTGCTTTGGCATATGCTATTTTCCTGAATTGACAAGGTCTGCAGCTTTAGATAAAACTGAATAAAAAGCAATAGTGATGAGTTATTATTATTTTGTCATGAACCATGGTGAATATACTCCAATCTATACTCCAGTCAGTTATCTGGGAAGCCATCCATACAGTGTCTAATGTCATGGGGATTTAGGTAGAATTTAGAAATTATATTTCACAGCTTTCATTGGATTTCATAAGTCTTTACCAGTATAAGTCTATATATTCTTTCATTTTGAGGTTGTTAGTAGTGTTGAGCTAAAATATTTGATTTTCGAATATTTAGTTCGAATATCGCCATTTCGTGAATATTCGCGAATATATAATTGGATATCCGACGCGATCGAGATTTTCCGCGATTTATTGCAATGCGAGTTTTTTTAAACGGAAATGACGCATATTCTCACAGTCGAATATCCAAGCTCCATTGACTTGCATGCATTGCGCATATTTGATCGCAATTGTGATTTTTAGATCGCAATTCATGTCCACAAGTGCGGATATTCGAGATTACGAATATGGAATCGAATATTATGGTGGATATTCGCGAAATTATGCAAATTCGAATATTGCCTAGTCGCTCATCCCTTATTGTTAGATAAGTATTAGCAATAGGACAATTATTGAGTGCAATATAGAAAGAATTGGTAGCATTCTAATCCAACCTTTAAATCTTGAATTAATAATCAAATACTTACAATCAATAATTGTGAAATTTAAATGTTCCTATCATTAAAGCCCCCCAACACACCTTACAATCTTACCATACAATTTCTGTATCAGCTTTTTTACTACCAAAACCATGAGGACCTTTCTAGAACTTCCAATCACTATATTCTATCAGGGAGGACCCGGCACTACATAGTTGTTGGTAGATCTAATGGAAATTGTATGTAGTGATCTAAAGCTTAAGGTATCATTACTGTAAAACCTGACTACATATTGATAAACAATCAATCTCTTTAAATATTTTACCTTTAGGGTGATCCAGGTTCTGATGGTGATGAGGGTCCTTCTGGCTACACTGGGGACACTGTAAGTGCATGACTCACTGTTTAATACAAAAAATACTTTTAAGCAATATATAATACAGCACAGAATTGTACAATATTTTAGCTAACTAATACTTTGAAAACCTAGGACTGCAGGTCTAAGTGAACGTGTATCCCTTTATTAGTATATATATATAGGAAACTTTTTTTGAGCATACAAAAGATAGAAGAATGCAAACAATATAGCTCTTGTCAGCCACATTTTGAATGTCTCATATGATATGTGCAGCAATATTCTATCATTTTTAAAGTGCTAGATTTTCATTTATTGTGAAACCCTTTTTTAAAACTGTTTTTACAGATTCAGTTTTATGCATGAGAATGTTTGTTGTTCTACAATTTAAAGTTTAATATTTTAAAAACAAATGCTATTTACCATCTCCTCCATAATGAAGATGTCATCCCCTTAAATTGTGCAGGTAAAACATGTATTAGATATTCAGAATTTCACATAATACACTCAATTGTCAGCAATATGTATCTTAAAATATTATGTTTTGTTGATGTTCTCCCTTAATTTCTGTCTAAAGGGATTTATTGGCATTCCTGGAGAAAAGGGAGTACAAGGCATACCTGGAACAAAGGTAAAACTGTGCACAATGTTTGTATAAGATTTTGGAGAAGAATGCTTAAAGGCAATCAAGGCCAAAACTACTGGTCAAAAAAAAAAAAATAATAAAAAAAAAAAATATATATATAGATGGAGATGTACTATGTCTACAGTCTCTGACTGTCTTCTGCAGCATGTCTCTTATCTCCAGTTAAACGTGTACCATGTTCAAAGTCCCCAATCTTTATAGTATTTTGTTTGTTTGTCTATTTTCTCTGATAGTCCTTTTTAGCATTACATATGCAGAACACCATGTGTGGTCCTTTGGTGATTTTAGTAATGTCTGGTGATGTCTGCAGTTAAAGTTCCTGTGCCTCATAATTTAATAAACATAATTTAATCTCCATGATTTTTAGGGCTTAACACTGCTTACAAAATTATCTTCAGTCCCAAGTTCCAAGTTTCTCTACGTTGCAAATACATATGCTCTGTATTGTGGGTAATGCCATAATTGTTTCGGGATACTGCTCAAAACAGCCAGGCTAAATAGCAGGGATAGAGACAGAGCCAGTCTTGGAAGAGAATGCTCAGATAAGAAAATCTTTTCTCCAGCCCCCACCTAATAATAATAATAAATACAATATATATATATATATATATATATATATATATAT
>CM070036.1:66537331-66556339 GCA_036250615.1 Ptychadena robeensis | reverse complement strand
CTCCAAGGGTCAGTGTCCAATATCGGCTCCTATGTGTCCCAGGAATGTCTACCGATTATTCGGGGATGCCGTCCAACAGCCTCCCTATAAATTGAGGTATCAGGAGATGATCAAAAATAGGTCTAGGGTCCTTCCCTGTCTGTCCAGGTGGGCTGATGGGACTTCCACTTACCGACCTACGCTATGTGGGTCCAACAGAGTCTCCCCCTTCCAGTGCATCCACATCACCCCATGCTCGGTGGGGTGTGCGGATGGACCTTATATGTAACCATTCCACGTCAAAGGGGGGCGGATTCGCGCCAAATTAGCATGCTCAATCCGCCCCCTCCTCTGGGCGGGCGTTGTGCACTCCCCACACACGTGGGTGCACGTTCGCCCCTCCAAATGTGCCACTCATGGTGACACTGTATTGGCCCCGCCCCCACCAGGGGCGGACCGTCCAGGCCCATTCGTCCTCTTCCCAGGCGGGAGGGCAAAGAGCTCAAGTTAGCTCCACCCCCCAACCTCGTCCCGGCAGACACTCTCACGATGTTGTGCGACTTCAGTGCCATTAAAGTCCCTGGGGAGTAGCCACCCCAATGTCCTGGTTGTGTCCATACCAACCATGGTTCAATTTTTTTCTCTTACATATATATGTACAGTATATTGTACTTGCTAGTGCCATGAGGGATGTCGTTTGTTGCAAGCAAGATTAATCATGTTGTATTTCTTTGTATTTCTTTGGTTGGTGATAATTTTTTACGTGGGTTGTGTAAACACCTTTACAAGAAGAGGGGTTCAAAGGAGCCTAGCAGGATGCCTTTTATTTAACATTTTTTTGGGATATCCATTAGGTTAAAATTTTGCTTGATGCTAAAGCCTCTTGCTCCTAGCATTTCTTTCAGTGGAATTCATTGTCCCTAGATTATGGCTAGATTCATCATTTCAATGATTAGTGTTTTTCAGGCAGTTTTTTACGACATTGATCTCAATGTTTTTTGTGTGATCTTTTCATGGCTCTCTTCCTTCAGATCAAACCAGATCCCTTCAAGGCATATCCTGGCAAAGCCTTAAAAAGATAGGGGGGGGGGGGGTTAGAAAACAGCAGCTCCCTCCAAACATAATCAGGCCCACTGCCATACCTCGCTTTTTCAGGTAGGCAGACTCTTAACCACAAAGCGGCCCCAGTGTTGTGGTGGTCTGTGTGTTGGGGTTTATTGAGGATCTTTAACAAGGATCATTGGATCCCCAATTCCCAGTTCTCTTACTCATTTCTACGCAGTTAAAAAAATGTCCTAGAAATAATGACAGGGCATTCACTTGTTTTTTTTTTTATAACATTCTGCATAACTATCTGCATGGTCATATATATGCCCTAAGTCCCTGACGAAATCATCGAAAGTCCCTTGATGATGCTTCCTCTCTGACATCTGGAATACTAATAAACCCCCTTGGGCTGAAACAGTTCATAAATTAGGTGCTGGTTCGCAAACTGTGCATGCCTAGTGTCATGCAAGTTAACTGCAAATCTATACAGACCAAGATTCAATATTTTGAAACCAACACTGGGCAGAAGTGTTTTTCAATTTAAAATCTTTGTATGTTTAGATGCTATAATCTTGAAGCATGACTTTCCAACTATGTTGTCTGCCACAGAAAAGTAATGCTATAGTGGCATTTGTATCATGTACAACATATCTCTTACCAATACTACCCTTTTTGCACCTAGGTAATGAAGTAACGTGTTTGGATACCTTCAATAAATATATTGTCCATATCAATTTTAAAAGAATAGAAGAAAACATATTAATTAATGCAAATGTTTTTATACAGGGTATAACAGGATTGTCTGGTGATCCGGGTGCTAGAGGCCGTCATGGAAAAGATGTGAGTTAAATAAAAATAATGTTTTGCTGCATTCTCTTTGCTGTTCCTTGCATTACAATCTAACGTTATCAACTTTAAATCTGTAGGGCACTCTTGGTGTGCGTGGCAAGGAAGGAGATGGTGGGCTTTTTGGGCCAAAGGTATGCCACAACCATAAGAGCACAAAACTGCCTGTATTATGTTTTTACTACAGTTCTTTATTCTTTGTTAAAGCAGACATAATAAAGTCACCGCCAATGGACAATTTAAATAATCTAGCTAACTGTATAATAATTTAGAAATAGTCTATATCTACAAAAGTATTCAAACAGATCAGGACTGTCAGCAATAGTAAATCAACCCCTTGAAAAAAAATATCAAGGCCATTGAGACGGCCAAACCAAGATTTTATATTTATTTTGTTTTATTTCCAGTTTTCTTATTTTATCAGGTAGGATCCTTATATTTATATCCTTATATACCTGTAGTGTATATACAGGGCAGTTTCTCCCACTATGCGTAATATGAGTGCACATAAGGGCCCTTAGGGGGGTTGTCGATGTGTGTGGTGTGTGATGTGTGTGCTTCGCCACTAGCAATGACCCACCCGGTCGACAGCATCACCACTAGCACCCTCCTCATCCTGACCTGCCTCCCCCAACAGCCCCCTGCTCGACAGGGGGCCCTAGGCAAGAACTTGGATTGGCCCTGTAGATATACAGTGATAAGAAACCTTTATAATTTAAAGGTTTCTGCATGAACAAGTGATGCAATCTTTATCTAAACATGTTACTATAGTATTATTTGTAGTTATACAATACCTGTGAAGAGGTATGTGATTTTTTTATACTTCTCTGAAGTTCGGTATCTACTGATTTGTATTTGCATTTGAATGAAATGGGGACTGTTGTGCTAGATTAAAGGTTTATGTGCAGCAATACCATTGTCCTTATAATGACTTAGGTGAAATATTACAAAGGCTACAGGGGAACCCTCTTCAAGAGTTTTATGCGATCCCCGCAATCTATGACATTCTGCACAGGCATTGGAATACTCTCCCTGCCGGGCACGGAAGCATGGGACTGGAACCATTAAATGTACCTACCACCAGAAAATGATGATTACATGAATGGCACTAGATGTGCCGATAATAGGGATGAATGCATAAAAAACAACAACCCGTACCTGTAAAGGAGTAATGAAACCTCCTGGGCATTCATCCCGAGTTAACTCAGGTTAGTTTCTCAGCTGAGAAGAATTCCCTCAGTGGTTCTGAGCATCAGCATACCAGACGATGCTTCAGTGCCTGTCCCGATTGATCACCGGTGTCGCTGGAGGGGCAGTGCCATTAACATCCATGTAATTGCGGCCGCATGTCATATGAGCACTGTAATTTCTGGGTAATTCTGTGACGAAAATTCCCATAGAAATCTCATAAAATTAAATGCCCCCAGTGGCCACTCACGTTATTGCGTCCAGAATTAACCCATGGAAGCCTGGCAGATAAATATGTCATCTCTTATACGTTCGTAGGAGCCCTAAGCTACCATTATACCAGCTCAGAAGTCAAACTTTCATTTTACATATATATTTTTTACATATTGAGTATACATCCACTTTAAGCGAATTACATAATCCTTCCTAAGACTTGCGAGAGTTCAATGCTTGGCTGGAGGAGCCAGCACAATCAGCACATGCGCAATATTCCCGGTCCATGTGTCACAGAGGTGGAAAACTGGCAGAAGAGGAGTGCTTTGCCAGCACTGAGGATAGTGCCTTGCATCTCTTGACTGCTGGGTCCAGTTTTTTGGGCAGCCTTTATTTTTTTCTATAATGGCATATGTAAATTCAGTTCATATATTAGAAACCTTTCTTGTAGAAATTAATTTTATGGATTCATGTAATTTTGGCATCATATCTTTTTATATGTTTTATATGTCCCTCTTAAGTTTGTCAGATAATATGATCCTACTAACAATATACTGCAATTTATATAACACCTTGTTCTTACAGGGAGACAAAGGAGACAGAGGGCCACCAGGTCCACCTGGAAATGAAGGACCAATGGTACCATGCAATAATTTTGTCTTACTTATTCTATTTATAATGTATATACTTATTGTATACATGTTGTTCTGCTTATTATTTCCTATTTATCTTATTAAAACAATCATTTTCTCAGTACATTTAGAAAATACATTTTGAAATTAGCTGTGATATTTACAAAGCTGTGGTTAGTTGATAGTAAGTTTACATAGGCACATAGCTGTATATATGTTTTTGCTAAAAATGTGGACATAATTATAGCAGCTTCCAAGGAAACCCTTGAGTATGTGCAGTATTGCTCTGTTCTCTGTTAGTCAGTATTTACATATGCCAGTTATTTTGGAAGGTTATATTGTTTCTCTATGTGAGAAATATTGGCAAGTGTGACTAACATGAAGGGTTGCCATGGGCAAAAGACAGAGTAGCTGCAGTTTTACCAGACCTTGGGCACATACTAGTATTTGCTCTTTGATTTGTGTATTTAATACAGTACTTGTATAACATAGTGTGAAATATATATATATATATATATATATATATATAAAAAATAACATTTATATACATTCATTAGTTTTGTGTTACTTTTTTGCATAGTAATATTCTCACCTTCACAACAGATAGACTCCAAGCTATTGTTTTTTGGTATATTCTATAAATACAAAAGCAATGTGCTTACTGAAAAAATTAATCAGGGTGAAGTGGCTTGCACTATGGTGTTTCAGGACCATGTGTTCATGTAGGTCTCTTCAAGTTTCTAAAATATAATGATAACTTGATTTGGTGACCCTAGGTGGCTATAAACTATTACTATGGTTACGGTAGGAGGCTTTATATAACTTGCTGCATAAATGCTTAAGAAATGGATGCTATGCACATTGTAAATTGAAGTTGTATTGGGCACTGTTCTATTGACAATTATCTAATTTATTATCTAATTCCTTATGCCTGTCTGTAATATATAGGCTGGTCCTAAATAGATTAGCTTAGTTATCAAGGAAGACAGGAAATATAATTATCTGCTCGTCCTCTTAGCCAATAAGTACACATTACGCACTTACGAAAATATTGTTCTGGATCCAAATAACAGATAGACAGGATTATCTGCATACAGTAGTATGATTTTTTGGTGCTCAGTTGTAATAGTTTACTATACTTTGTTTACATGCCATGTGTTTACAACAATGGTGACATTTGAATGATATTTGAATTACTTTTGTTATTTTTTGTTATTGTTTTGTTATTTCTTAACATTATATAAAAATAGGGTCCAAAAGGTACAAGGGGTGATGCAGGAATCCCTGGAAAATCTGGACCACAGGGTATTCAAGGCCCAAAGGCAAGTATGCTCCCTTTAAGAAACTGAATCTTTAATTCATTAAACATTGACTAGGGCAATAGACATTGGGGTATCATGATATTAAACATTGTACCGTACTTATATTTAATTTTCCTCTATACAGGGCTCAAAGGGGGACATTGGAGATGATGGTGTACAGGTAATATACATGATGCAATTTTTAACTGCAATGATGTCATAGTTGTTTGATCTTAACAGAGGTAGTCACTTTGTTCAGCCCCGTTGCACATTTCCCAGTACAAATACTTTTTTTTTCTAGTCTACCTCAATAACCTAAAAGAATATTCACTTGTTGTGAATCAGTCACTGTGATTCACAATGTGAACATCTGTGTTTGGAAGATTCACTAAACTCCTAGGTGCCATTTTGTGAACACAATAGAGGAAACCCAAAACGTTTCAATTGAAATCTTGAAAAGGCTATTATCTATTCTTCTAAAAAAAGTATAAGATAGAAAGTATCCTGGCAGTATAAACAACAGCTTGTAAAAATGGCTAGCTATCTCATGTTAAAAATGTTAGCAAATTTGTTTTTTGGCTTAAAACATATGAATCTAGCCACAAATGCAAAAATAAATGTAAATATATTTGATTTACTTTAGTCACATACAGGACGTCAAATAAAAGCCTAAGCCAGGGGGAATATTTGGAGAGGAAACCTTAATATTTTGAAAGACTTAAAATGTTTTCATGTGTAATGGCCAATATGGTATGGCACAACTACTACTTATTTTATGAAAGAAAAAAAGTGCTGGCCATTTGGTGTATGTGCTGTCCATTTTTAGATGTGTTTTTTTTTAGTACTGTGAAAGGTGTAACTATGCTGTTGTGCTAGGTACATGGCAGGCCATGTGGAACTAAACTAACAGTATAAATTGTGTGCACTCTTGTGTATCACAAAGAACCCTAATTTCTTTTCATTTACCTAACATATTCACTTTTTTTAATCTTCTATCTCAGGATAATCATGCCTTCTGTAAGTTAAAGCTGAAACAAACAATTAATGTTTAACATACGAGGACCATATAATTTAGATTAAATCACAGAGTGATTTTATACTATTTTATTTATCATATTTTATGCAGTCCATGCAAACATTTTTTGTAGTTGGGTGAATACTATGCATGCAAAACAATAATTTATTTTGCATCATATACAAGTTATGAAATAATCATAATTTTATCAACAACCATTAAGTAATATTTACATAATACTACTGTTGAGTGGCTCTAAAGCTTAGAACATATAGACACAATGTTTGCGCATAACATATTTATCTCCTGCAACTGACCATGTCAGCACAGATCTGCTTTTATCTAGCATGGTCAGATTTATGAATGAAACTGGCATTAACATTGTTTAAAAGAAAAGGATAAAAAATCATGAAGTTCTAGTAATATATAAATATATATTGGGGCATTAACAACTAAGTCATCAGTAATGACCGAGTCATTGGCCACAGTCAAGTTGTGGTCAAGTTGACTAGTGATAGCTGCCTGCAGACTTTTCCTCAAATACCCATGGTTTACATGGGGGACTCCACGCTGTTTGTGGGTCCCTCTCTTCCAGAGGGACCCAGCCTTTATGCTAAAAGGGGTCTGGTATGCTCACAGGGGGACCCCACATTTTATTTTATTTTTTATTGGATGGGGGGTTGTGGACTAGGTGAAGGAAATACATCATTGGTTGTACTGCACTATCTGACTGTGAGTTGAGGGGGTCAAACTTTGCCTCCATGTTAAGTATTGGCAGCGGATTGAGCATCAAAAGTGAATATGCGACCACCGGGCGAACTGCTTTGTCATCTCTAGTTATGACACAAACATGACCTCCCCGCACATAGAGTGAGAAGGTATTTAGCTTCTCTAGCTCTCTCTCTGTGCGCCAACCAGGAGTGGTCGACTCTCCCTCGAAAATTGGCTAGTCGACTAGTCGGTTAATGCCCTAAAATATATATATATATATATATATATATAAACACTTCTCATGTGGAATAATTGTTCTAACTTTTTTTTTTGCACATCAGCAAAAGTACAGTAACATACGAGACCCCTGGGGTCTTTTTCTCTCTGACACATTTCATCCCAACTGGGAGACCTCCTTGCTTTGTACAGATCCGTACAGATATATAACATAAAACAGAGGCAGAACAAGTCAATGACTGTTTGGTAACTTTCTTTCATTTTTATCTTCACTAAACATTTCTTGAAATGAATTAGAGACGAGAGAAGGAGGTGAAAAGGTGCCATTACCATTTTCCTATATGGGATTAATAATTTATCTATTAGTAATCCTCATATTTCTTTAGGAAGGAAAATTAAGGGATTGGCATTGAGGTACAATTATGTGTCTATTATGCATGTGGGCATGCAACCCTAACACTTGATCTGAAGCTCCATATAATGTGATATAAAGATAAGTCAACAGTTTCCACTTTCCTTATGTAATCTTTATATTACAGGGAGAAAAAGGCAGACAAGGTGCAAAAGGAAAAACAGGAGCCAAGGTATTTATAATGAGAGTAACCATCTTACTGTTTATAATATAAACTGAATTTATGTTTTAAAACACATGCTGTTCAAACATCAACACTCTATAACTTGCTAAAGAAATAAAGCAATCCTGCTTGAAAAACATGGATATCGGACATGACTGTAAACCACGGTTGATGTCTATTGCTTTGCATGGAGATTGCGGGTCTCCATGCAAAGCATCGTCAGAGCTGGAGAAACAGCAGTGTCTCCTCCGACATCAGGCAGCAGTGTGATGACATCATTGTGCTGCTGCAGGGAACCTTGAACAGCTCCGTGTGTTCCCTGCTTAAGACTTTTCATCCAATCACATGCAATCAACAATGCTGTTTTCTTGCAAACTAAGTACATTTTAACCATATTCACTAACCAAAGTAAATTGCTACATTAAAGCCTAATCTTATTTTGTAAATCAACCGTATATATAGAAAAAGAAAGCAAAAATATATGTTTGCTTTCTTTAGAGTGCTTTATGGTAGATTTGTAATGACAAGTGATACATTGAACTGTAACAATTATTTATTTCCAGTAGAGTAGTAGAGTGTTTTACCGTGTAAGCCATCGATGAATACAGATTTTGGAGTTCAAGTGATACCCTTTATTGGCTAACTGCAAGCAAGCTTTTTGGATGTCTCAGTCAGATCCCTTCTTCAGGTTAATGTTAAGTCTGAAGAAGGGATCTGAGACATCCCAAAAACTTGCTTGTTCAATGACTTCAGTTAGCCAATAAAGGTTATTTAATACTAAACAATAATTGTGTTAATTCCATAGTAAAATTACACATTTAAAATGAGTAAATGTACTTATACACATCATTAAATTAATTGAATAAAAAAAAAGATTTAGGGCTACAACTGGTCTGCTAGAATTTGTCTGCAAGACAAAAGATTTACAACTGCACTCCACCTTTCACAAAATGGGTAAGATCTTCCCTGAATTCTTTTCTCTCTGAAATGCAGAATGCCTTTGGTATTTGCAGGAAGCCACACACATATTGTTTTCGTCTGACATAACACATCACAACAAAAAGACTCTTCCTTGATCATTCTAAAATGTTTAACACATTAGTCTATATCATTGTTATCTGATTTCTTCCTTTTAATGTCACAGGGAGATACGGGTGACACTGGAGACAAAGGCCAAGTAAGTATAGCACAGCTATTTAACATATGCATGTTTTATTTTTATTTCTCTACAAAGGGAAATATGCATGAGAACACTGTGCTACAATGTGACTTTCAAGAGCACAGAAGCAAAACAACGCGAACTTGCAAAATAGAGTTTTTAATAAGCTATGAATGTCGAATGCTAATCCTTTTTTTTTATAAAACAATCATTAAACATCTGAGAACTACCTAGTTATACAAAAAAACCTAGAAAAACTGAATGACTTGAGTATAAGCCTAGGGTGGGAAATGTAGCAGCTAAGGCACAGTAACACACAGCAAATGTGCTTTTGTTTTGAGATGTTGTATTTATAGCCATGAAATATCAACAAACTCATTTGTGAGTTAATTGGAAAGGTCCTGAAGTATTGTTTTAGCACATGTAGTTTTTGCATAAATTAAGTTCAAAGTCAAGTAGACATAATGAACTTAATTTGTGCAAAAACTACACACGCTAGAGCAATACTTTTTTTTTTATATTCCTACAACCCTCACCTACATCGCTAGTCATTTTGGTTTTGATACCATGTTCAGGGAATTTGTTAATACCTTAATTTTTTCCCTTAGTAGACACACTTCCCCCCCAAAAAAGTGAGTGTGCCATATATGGCTAATGCCTGACCAGCCACGTCCGAAACACTTTTCAACCTGAGCTGAATTCCCCGCCTCCTTTAAGTCTGAATAGTTTTTACTAATTTTTGCCCCAAATCACACGCTACGGTTCTTATCAGCCGGAGCTTCTTATAGGCTAAAAAATACGATAACTTACAAAGTTCTACAGCAAAATTTCTAAATCTCTTGACTAACTTTTAGCTGAATAATATTTTTTTTTTCAGCACATCTTGGGTGCTGAAAAAATGACTTATACTAGTTTATATAGTAATAAATCTATTGGAAGAGGAGAAGCTTTATTCATCTTTCCCAAGCTTATACATGGGAAAGATGTAAAAAGCTTCTCTTCTTCCAATAGATTTATTACTATATACAGAAACCTGAATGTTTTTATGATATTGCTCAGTTGGAGCCTTTAACTGTTTTTCCTTTTAAATTAGAATACTGTATATACTCGAGTATAAGCCGACCCGAATATAAGCCGAGGTATCTAATTTTAGAAAAAAAAACCTGAATGACTCGTGTTATAGGAGTATAAGCCTGGGGGGAAATGCAACAGCTAAGGCTCAGAAACACACAGCAAATGTGCTTTTGTTGGGAGATGTTATTTACAAAGCCCCTGAACATGATATCATCACCAAAATTTCTGGAGATAGAGGAGGATTGTGGGAACATTATACAGGAAAAATATTGCTCTAGCTTATGTAGTTTTGGCATGAAATAGGTTTAAGTAAATATTAAAACATTAAAACTTTGACTTGACTTTGAACCTAATATATGCAAATGCTAGCACAAATAATTTTTTTTCCAAATGTTTCCACAACCCTTCTCTACATTTCCAGTAAATTTGGTGATGATAGCATGTTCGTGGGCTTTGCAATTCATTCATAAATTCCACCTACAAATTGCAGCAAATTAAATTTCTTGACCCGAATATAAGCCAAATTATTTTTTTTTTGTACATTTCAGGTGCTAACAAAATCAGCTTATATTTGAGTATATACAGTATGATGATGTTAAACATAAAAGGCAATTGGGTTTGATGATTATCTACATATTGTGTTTTCTTTATATAAGTTGTTGCACAGTAAATTATATAATTAGTGATCTTACATATCACTACATTTTTTTTCATAGCGAGGAAAACGAGGACGTCCTGGACCATCAGGTCCTTTGGGCAGGACAGGTACCCCTGGTTCACCAGGCCCTAGAGGCATTCCAGGTCCTCTTGGTGACCATGGAGAAAAAGGTCCTCCTGGGCCACCTGGACTCCCCGGACCAGTGGTAAGAAAATTATATCACTATCATTTCATTATAATAACTAACTGGAGTAATTAAGAGATAAGGCTGCCATACACGGCACGGATTCGTGCCGGATTCCGGCGCGATGGATTCCGGGCGCGTGCACGCGGATCCATCGTGCCGAAATCCCCTGCAGCCCACCTTGCCCATCCGACCGCATCCGATGGATCGGGGGCACAGAATCGGATCCGAGGAAGAACCAACCTGTTGGTCTTTTCGGGTCCGATTCTGTTCTGATCAGGGGGCGTTGCGGTCAGGGAGGCGATCCATCGGACACGGATCCGGCCGTGCAAGGTGGGCTGCCACGATCGGATTCCCTAATTGGCTGATCGTTCTCACCTGTGGATGCCGGCGGAATCGCCGGAATCCATCGGTGCTGAATCGATCAGCCAGGGAATCCGTGCCGTGTATGGCTAGCTATAGTCTTATTTAGCTGTCACACAGATGGCCTCACAATTGACTG
Source organism: Ptychadena robeensis (assembly GCA_036250615.1). Classification (NCBI taxonomy): domain Eukaryota; kingdom Metazoa; phylum Chordata; class Amphibia; order Anura; family Ptychadenidae; genus Ptychadena; species Ptychadena robeensis. Next base: position 66,545,018 of record CM070036.1, on the reverse strand, counting down.
TACAATACTACAGTAGAGATCATGTTTAACTCAAGAAGTGTGGGTTGATCAGGTCTAATGGTAGGAAGTATTTGTGCTAGGAAGCTATGTATGTTTTTTTGGCAAACACAGCTTTACATTATGGCCATTTGCACTTTGGTCTTAACTATACAATGGACCATGAATTTTGGATGCATTGTTCCAGATGATGTCTTTTTCAGATGCAACTATGGCAAAGATAAACCATGCTGCCATTTTCCTTCCAGAGACACAGCCCTTACAAGCAAGCCATATTTGTACTTGGTACATGTGTGGGGGCCCTTAGTCGTGAACCTCCATATTCAACATGTTAACTGAAGCCTTTAGGTTTCATGAAAATGTTTTTCTGAGCTTTGCAGAGTCATATCTCAAAGTCAGTCATGTGTTTTTTTCCTCTCCTTGAATGTGCACTTGTATACACAATGCTGCCCCTGCCTGTGTTCAGTACTACTGCTATGCAAGGCCATCGGTAACGGCATCCCCGAGCTAACATGGGTGATGCTAGCACTACCAAAAGTCGCCAAGTCCAGAGTATATTGAGAAGCTACACAGTAAAAGTTTTATTTTATAATGACAATGTGTTTTTTTGTGTATAGTATTGACTCATTCTATGTGTGCTGGCTGTTCCCACTTTCATGTCACTTAAATGTATTGTCATATTGACTGTTAATGTAACAGAAAACATCTAAAACTTGTTAATTGTTGGACACTTGTGTTTCTTCACTGAATCTGTGGATGTGAATATGGGCAGTTTTATATATATATATATATATATATATACATAAAAAACTGTGCTTAACATTTGTCATTTTCAAAAGATGTGTTCCCTAAATTTTAGATTATGAAAGCTTATTGTGCATGTTATCATAGCTCTTGGTATATATTAATGTTTTTTGTTTAGGCTCCACATTTTTCTGAATGCAAAATCTTTCATGATGTAGTCTTTAGAAAAAATCGTTCAAATGTTTGTAATTCCTTAGTATATCAAATATAATACTAACAAGATTCTCCACTGGGTGGTCCAGATTGTGCAGATCAGGCCATGAAATGTCATTACAAGAACACTATTCAATCTGGCAAGCCCATGAGCACATGTGTATGTCAACCTGATTATTCACTTTAAATCGGTGTGATTTGTTACATTACACTTATTTATGGACCACATTCCACATTCATGGAATCAAGTTTGCAACATCTTGCTTACTTAATGCAAATCATAATTTCTGAATACTATGTTAAGATTTTCACTTGTCTTGTTATATTTAATGTATAGGGCAAAAACAATATAAGAAATAGTAATGTTAGCGTAAATGTAACATGTAAAGTCCCATATTGGCGCAATGGCCTTTCTGAGTAATGGGAAAGAGCCGTAACGCCTTTTATTCGAAAATTGCCTATAAACTGTAATATTATATGGAGCTGTCTAGAGAAGAAAGAGGGTAGGAAGGAGGATGGGCATTCCTTTGATTCATTCAGTCATATCAAAGCAGATACAGTGAGTCTTTTAAACATAATCATTTGTAAATGTTATATATTAATGAGCAATCATAATTTTTTATTGAGTTAAAATAATGTAAGCATGTATCATAGTCTTGAACTATGTAAAGAACTATACTAAGGAAATATGTAAAGAACTATACATTGTTTAAAAATCATACACCATAACAATTTAATTATAAATTGTCACTCACCTCAATATGCACTTTTAGCCAGAAAGGTTTATTATCCAACATATTCAGGATAGGTATGCTTACTCAACGCACTTCATCTATAAAGCAGCCAATGTTGTCACCCAGGCAGAACATTATACACATCTTTTCTAATTTATCTATTCTTGATTATTTTAGTATTCAATATTTTTTATTATAAATGAAATTAATGAAATTATTTCTGTTATTCCTTTAGGGATCGGACATGCCAGATAATTTGGTGTATGAACTGTGTCGCAAGGTAGTTATAGAGACAACAACAAAATATGCAGCCAGTATAAGAGGAAAATGTACAAGTGCTTGTCCAACAGCCAATGTATCATTAATTGGACCTCCTGGCCCACCAGGGGCTCCCGGTAAAGCAGGAAAGAAGGTGAGAACACATTAAATTCTTTGAGTTTGTCTATGATTCTTACTTAACTTGAAGAATTGTAAACAAGAACCCTACAATTGGACCTAGGGTTCCCTGTTATGCTCCATATCAAATGTAGAAGAAACATAAAGAAGCATGAGTGTTAAAAAAAAGGACTTGTGATCAGTATAGCTAGGCATACATGTTTTTTTTTTATTGATTCGAGCACAATCAATCTCAGTGAGTGTACTCTAATCGATTGCATCCAGCCTTTGATTGATCCCACTCAATGAAACCTCAAAAGAACAGGGAACCAATATGTTGGTAAACCCTGTTCCATTTCCTGTTTGAACAGGATTGATTGCACAGAAGTGCTGAGCCTCGATTCTTCATTCAATCGAGGAAGCTTGAGCGCAGCATGGTGACATCATCACACTGCGCTCAAAGGTTCAATTGCATGGGTATTGACCCGTGTATGGTCAGCCTTACTCTTGAAAGTCCCATTTTTCTCTGTCCCCCTATAATGTCATCACATGGCTTGGCTGGTATCAAGGAGACTTGGGAAGGGAGATATCACTGTCTCACTGAATGAGTGGCAGTCTACAGTACTGGTAATTCACATTTGCATTCATACCAACTAAAGTAATGCTCCCATGTGATGCTGAAATTTTAAAGCCCAGTCCCTCAAATGTGTGGGCCAAAAACAGTTTTTAGTGCAACTTCTCCTATGCACATGAGAAGCTCTATGATTCAGCCCAGTGTGAGTGAAACACATAAGAGGAGGTGGAGTACTTAAGAAGGGTTGTGTTTGGTATAAAAATTCTACATTCTTTATTTGCCTAAATCCTGATTCTTTGTTATTATTTATATATTTATATTTTTTTTCACTAGGGAAAACCAGGAGCTACAGGATATAATGGAAAACGTGGCCCCAGAGGACCAGTTGGTGTTCCAGGGCAAAAAGGCGCTGAAGGAGATCAAGGTAATTTAAATAATAACTACACATTAATATGTAACATTTTCATTCATTTTAAAAAAAAAAGGGAAGGCATATTATACCCACAGGTCTCTCTTTACAATACAACATAAGTTGATGGGATTCATAGTATTTGAGGATGAATGTGATGAAAGAGGCAATTAATAAAGGTTGGTGTTAAATAAAAATATAAATAAGATAAATGCACAATCAATAATGTTTACTTATCAAATATTATGCTCATAACATTTTATTATAGAATTAACTATTTATATATACACAATGCAACTATACTATTTTTTTGTCTATAGTCTTTAGTCTATAATCTATAAGAGCTCCATCTTAGATTGTTCCTTATTAAATTAGATCCCCACCATCTTCTTCATTTATATAACAATTTGTCAACATTTTTACCATACATTTAAATTGAGAAAATATTTTGACTTCTGTTGGTGTCTGCAATGGTCATTTGACTTGCAGTATGTAGGCCATGCTATTCAAAATAAAATAGAGTAACATGTATAAAGCCTGTTAATTACATTTTTGTTATTATACTGTAGAGGTATCACATGAAATGTTCTGTTAACAAAAATACTTCCTATTGGTCTATAAATATCCATGCTACCTTCTAAAGGGACCGTCCATATAAACATTGCTATGGCTAAAGAGGTTGCAGATTATGCATGTAGGTAGAATGGTTGTTTCATATTTAACATGTATTATTTGGTCTATAATCAAAAGATATTGAAGTGTTGACATTGACTATGAAAGGTTTTCATAAAATACTATTCATTAATGTTTTCACGCTATCCAGGGGAGAAGGGTGAGCAAGGATCAAGAGGAGACCAAGGCACTGGACTGCCAGGCCCAGATGGTGTCCAAGGACCAAGAGGTAAACAAAGTCTATAGACGTATTGTCTTTTGAATCCATGCAAATCATTATCTTCTAGTATATTGCCTCGGCATGCATTTTTATTTAATAGTGTTCAAGATCTGGATCCACAATTAGCTATTTATGAATAGGATCAGAATTATTATTCAGGGTAATCTTGTGGCTCATGAACTGATTTGGTAAATTACCTTTTTTTAGAGGGTCACACAATAAAGAGAGGTGTATTTTGTATTGCATACAATATACTATTTAAATTACTGTATTATTTGAAGTAGCCCTAAACAGCCAACCAAGTTTAAGTGTATTTTTCTCATTATCAGTGAAGGTTTGCTTTTGGTTCTTATCTTTTTTAAATGACCGTTTTTTGCTAAATTGATTGCACACATTTATTAATTTTTTTAATTATGAAATTATGATATATTATTCCGAACAAAATGACAGAAAAGGCAAGCATAAGGATATACTTCATCTATTTTTTTTTTATCTTAAGCTAAGTAACATTAGTTTAATTTGAATTAAGTAATAATAAAAATAGAAGTAAAAAGTGTGATATGTAAAAGTAAGAAAAGTGTGATATGTTAATGGGGTGCAGCAATGTGTTCCCAGAAACATGGATAATTTACCTTTGGGAAGAAATTTATTTTTCTAGGGATTGTAGGCTATCCAGAGCTTGGTATGGAAAATATGACTATGGAAATTTAATCATCAGCAATGAGTTCTGTCATCTTGACATATCCTGTAATATAGCACACACTCATTGAGTAAACAGTGATTTTGGGGGGTGTGTTTCTTCAGCCATTTCTTTTCTAAGCTGCAATAACCCTGTATTTTTAACCATTCGCTTTTCCTTGCTATAGGCTATCCAGGATACCCAGGAGTTGCCAAGGATGGCATTCCAGGACCTGAAGGTCCTCCTGGCTACACTGGTCCTCAAGGACAACCAGGGCAACCAGGCCATGCAGGCGTTCCAGGATTCTGTGAAGCCAGAGACTGTGGTATCAGTGCTTCATCCATGCTGGGTGAGCAGGGGCTTAGGAAGGTGTTTTGATGAAATACAAATGGACTCAGAAGAGGACAAGATAACTGCATCAGTTTCTTCTCTGTTAGTGAAGCCACCAAAGATCTCTTCATAAATTATGAGTGAAGTTCATGGACATGCAAATGAAACAAGATGATCCTGCAGCCATACACATACTTCCTGACTATTCTGTTACATATTCTGACCTTGAATGATATTTAACAATCTTTATGGTTTATTGGGGAAAAGGAGCATATTTTGGTGTTTCCTTTTACGTGAAATGTATTAACTACAAGAGAAGAAGTCCAAGTAGTAAATTCCATGATTTGTTTTCAATTGGCATTTTGTACAAATTTGGTCAATAAAAAGGTTTAAACAATTACTTCATATTGCAGCTGGAGTTCAGTCAAACTACCCTGCTCTGCAGGTTAAGAAAATATTATTTTTATTGTATTGACAACATAATGAAATAAACTGTCCCTCACTAAGTAAGGGTAACCTTTATTAATAAGTGTCAATGTGTACTGTTTTTATTGATGTCTTTACATTCATCTATAAATCCCCTTATACTTGTGTCATGAAAATTGCATAGTATTCTGGCTTTAGCATCATAATTGGCTTAGAAACAGTTTCAGAGAATCAAATGTGATCAGATCTACTTGGTTCCTGTTTGTTTCATATAAAATTTTTATAAAAATAACCCAAAATCTTAACATTCCTTACTATTAGCTTCACTTTACTAAATAGTCTACTGATGAATCTCATATGTGAGTGAGCCCAAAAACTAATTTCAAAAGATTTTGACATGTAGTGCAATCTTCCTTCCTTGTGGGAGGGACATGCTAGCAGACTTAAGTGACAAGAGTCACTTCCTAGTTTGTCAATGCATTAATGACAGGTAAGCAGAAAACAATGGCACCCCAAATATTTGTTTAATGAAAGGTAATCTTTTCCAAAACCTGGGACTATCAGAAGTTTGCTTTGACGTTCCACCAGAGTTTTAATGAGACTATTTATTGGGCATGCTTTTCTATGCATATTCAATACTGTAAAATTGTGTGAACACATTTTTTGTTAACAGTTCTAAAATTGATCATATTTATTGTTCTAATGACTATTCTCTTTTTATGTCACAAATTCTCAAGAGAGGAGATGCGCCATTTTCTATTCAAGCCTTTGTATTTAACCAATATTGAATAATCAGAAGATCTACATTTGCACTTTCTCTTAATTTAGGATAGTTAATAGAAGTTCACATTACAAATAGTGTCATGATGATAGGCACTATACAAAGTATAACTCTAGATCTAGCAGTTGTTAGGGGAAGAGGTATCATAGTGGCCACACTTGTAGGTGGGTAGGGTTTCTGGGGCCATATTATTGGGGGTGGGATCTTGGTGGCTGCACTTGTTATATGACCCCCAAGTGGTTTTATGATCTGTAGTGATACACATGAGGAATCATGTACTGTATAACAATAAGATGAAACTGTTGGAGAAAAGTGTTCACCCTTGCCAGTCTTATCATTACTTACCATTTGACAAACGATCATTTTGGACCACATAATGTGATAGATTCACAATTGATTCCTTTCCTAAAGCCCCCCATACACCACATACAATTACCATGCAATTTCTGTACAACCAACTTTTCTTCTACCAAAACCATGTAATATGAGGACCTTTCTACACCTTCCAATCACTATGTATTCTATCAGGGAGGTCACTATACTACATAGTTGTTGGTAGGTCTCATGGAAATTGTATGTAGTGATCTCAAGGTGTATGGGGGGCTTTAGCCTTGTATGCATGCTCCACAATACGATAGGATACAAATCGATTGAAATAATTGAACAGATAGTTCAATCACTATTGTCTGATCACTTGAACAATGGTTCTTTTGGTCGAACGATTCAGCTAAAATGGAATCGATTTTAAATTACCTACTTAAAGCGACCGCTTTTTAAGTTGATAGAACTGAAAATTTTAATTTGTATGGCCAGCTTTAGCCATAGAGGTACAGTATCTGCTTTAGGAACTATTCTTTAAATGAGTAAATCTTTACTATGTTTTAATACAGATGTTCCATAGAACGTGCGTGACAGTTTCTTTGAGTTACTTTAACCCAGCCATGTGCAGATTTTCATGACAGAACTTTAACAGAGACGATAATACCTTCAAATAACAGACTGTCAAACTTGGCTTTCATGCTTGCTGGAGAAATCATAATCATCCTTGGAGAGCTCATTTGTTGTTAGTGATATCTATCAACCTTTTATCTGGGTTCCTCTTGTTGAGTTCTTGAGTTCTTTAACGTTTTATTTGTTTTACACCAAAAACAAACTTTGTTACTCTGCTGTAGTTTTGTTTAGAAATACCAAAGCATGATCTTTCATAATACATATAACTATCTGTTTTCACAGTCAATAAAGTGTAGTTAAACAATACTTTCATTTAAGCTTTTGTTGGGTTTTTGTTGTTTTTTTTAAAAACGGTAAAGAAAGCTAAAAATAATTTGTACCTCCCAGTTTGGTTCCCATAAAAAAAGACCATAGAAAATGATTAAAACAAATTTGGGTAAAAGAGTACTGCTCAAAATGTTCTCTTAATTCCATTGCATCTATGTGCTTTTACATTTTTGTTTTTTTATTTCAAGTGTCAGCATTGTCATAGGCTCATTGTAAACAAAGTCTTATGACATATTACGATGATGACTAGCTACT
>CM070036.1:66511558-66537307 GCA_036250615.1 Ptychadena robeensis | reverse complement strand
CCCCCCCCCCCCCCCCCCAATAAATAAATAAACCATAGCCAGAAGAGATGAGTGCTTTAGTAATTACCTTCAACAGGTTGGTTATAAATAGACTGAGAGGAACTGGGTGCAGCATCACTTGCAGGAGAGGATGCAGCGTGTGAGGAAGATGGAACTTAGTGCCAATAATAGGTTTTAGAGAGCTTGTCTGAGAAGTCCTATGGCAGTGAACAATATGGGTTTTGTCTTGTTTAAATATCAACTTTTCCGTAATTCCGTAGCGATATTTTGAATTTTTGCATATTGGAAGGAACCACTTTATAATTGGGCAAAAAAGGACCCATCTTCACTAGTCCTTGACTGCCAGGTTGCTCTTGGTCACATTGGCAAATGTAATTGAACTCAGAGGCACTGGTTTTGCAGGCAGTTTTAGGTGACCAGAGGCCTTGAAAGTGTGAGGTTCCAGGAGGACCAATGTGCTTCTTTTATCACTGGGATCAGGAAAACCTGGTCACTGTAGTCCCCAGACAGGGTTCACAATAAAACAGAACAGGCTACTTGGCTCAAACCTGTCTTTAAGAAGCTCAGTTCTTTCAGGGGACAATAACGGGGTATGTTGACAATGCTTAATATTTGTCTGCTTATCAATCTCATGTTTTATCTCCATTTGTGGTGATATTTTAAATTCTTCCAGGACTACCATGACCACAGATTTAAAGGTCCTTGTCTACATTCCCACACTTTAGCAGAAACACATTTAAAGGCCATCTGGAGTTTACTGCTGAGTGAGGCTAAAAGGACATTATCTGAAGATGGAAGAAAGCTCCTTTAGATACAGTAGTATTTGTAACCTATAATATAGAAATATAGTTGATCCCTTCTTTAGACTTAATGTCAGTCAATTATCAAAAGCCTGAAAAGTGGATCAGTGTCATCCCGAAAGCTTGCTTCTCTAATGACTTCAGTTAGCCAATAAAGGGTATCACTTGAACTCCAAACTTCATTGATGTACAACACAGTACAACAATCTACTAACCTATAATATAAAATAAATGAAGTTTTTCTTGTTTGCAGTTTTCCTTTGTCTAATTATACATAGAAATGAGAATCATATAATGTTTGGATATGCAATAAACAAGCTGACAGCTACTCAAGGTCTGCCAGAGAGATTTTAAGACTTTATCACATAATAGGTGCTGTGTTTGTTTAACTTTACAGAATAGCATATAGACCTGAAGGTGCTGAAATACTAGCATTGGTACAAGTGGGAGCTGGCTTAGCAGTGACCATCAGATGCAGTTATGTTTGACACTATGAACATAGGCTGTAAATCACACACATTCTCCAGAGAAGGTGATATTTGGACATTCAGTTTAGCTTTTGGCAGCATCTATCTGAACAAGCAGCAACTAGTAAAATAACACCCAGATGTGCATTCATTTCCACTTCCCAGTTGAATATTTGGTTAGTGCTTACAAGATGTTGCACTTGAAGGATATATTGTATGAGCAATGTGGCTACATTCAGTGTGTGATTCATAGAAGATACATTTATTTCATTCTAATATTGTTATATTATTCTTTTACATATATATGTAAAGTGAAATTATGTTTAAACAATGTTTAAAATATACTGTATGATGATAATAGTAACACTTTGGGGACAGCTATGCTTTACATACTTTATTTTCTGCATAAAGTTAAAATGTTACTCAATAAAGACCTGGAGGGCAGAGGACTAGTGCCTGCTATGGTCTGTGTCCTCCATTCAACTCATATTTTTCCTATTACAATAAAGTCTCCTCTTACTGACAGAATAAAATTTGTCTATAAGTTTATCAGGTGATGGGGGTTTAGGCGTATCCTCTATACTCCTCTCTCCTTTACAATAAAGCCACCTCTAACTGAATGAATATGCTGTGTATATGTGTTTATCAGATGATGGGGGGTCTAGGGGGACCCTCCATGCTGCTCTACCTTTTACCATAAAGTCTCCACTAGACCCCTGATCATCTGATAAACACATATTCCTATTACCAAGGAGGTAGGCAGCAACCTCTTAGAAGAAGGTCTTCACTTCCATTTTAACTTACTCTTGACAGAGCTGTCCCTTGAATTGCTGTATAGAATGGACAACAGGAATGATACAAAAAAGAGCAAAATGAATAAAGCATAAGGAGAACCTTTCACTGCAGGACCACAGTTACAGTTTACTCTTCGGCAAGAAGATCAATGAGCAGCACAGAAGAAACATTAATAAATGTTTCCACTCATGAAGCTCATAAAATCATAGAGCCAGTAGTGACTGCAGTGTGTGTCTGTTGTGTGATTCTTTTCACTGCAGACAAACAACTATACACACTTAAATACACCTTATCATCCTCGGATTAATATGGGTGCTGGTCATTGTATATTCCTTCACAGATTAAGCAAAACAAGTAAAGTTGCATTGCCATTTGGGAATTAAACCTTTTTTTCAGCAGCCAGAGAAAGTGGTTATGTGGTTAAATAGAGATGAGGAGTGAGGACTAGCCTGTTGATTTCTTTTTACAAAAAGTACACATTTGACAGGAAGTGAGGTGTAATCTTTTCCTGCTGTATCCACAACTAAATTACAGCCTCAGTTGGAGTTAAGCTTTAACCCCCCTAGCGTTTCTGACAGCACCATCTCGTCCAGCGGTGTCCTGTCAGTACTGCACTGGACAAGATGGTGCCGTCCGGCGAAGATCAGACCTCCAGCAGCGCATACTTACAGTTTTGTGCTGTCCCAGTGGCTCCAATCATCTGAACTGGCTTCTTCACTGAAGCCGATGTCCCCCCCCTCCCTGAGGCGCCACATCGGGCCGGCAGCAGGAGATTCAAAGGTAAATTGCACTGAAACAGTTCTCTATGTGGAAAACTGTTTCAGTGTGATTCCCCAGATGTGCCCCTTTGAAGTTAACCCTGAAGTTCACTACACCAGAAAAGAGAGGGTGCCAAAGGGATCTGTACTGGATACAGTGATTACTGTATCCAATACAATTCAAAGTAAAAAAAACAAAACACAAAACACATTTCCAATCGTAATAAACAAAATATGAATACATACTGTTTTGAAATCTATCATACGAAGGAAGTATTTTAGAGATTTTATCATTCAAATGATACCTTTTATTAATTTTTGTTATGTAATTTTTTTCACATAATTGTGTGTTTCAAACATTCTTATATTTAGGATGTCTGATAGTACGGACATATTTATGGCCTACAACATAAAAATAAATTCCATTAGAGTCTATGATGTGCTTTTGGTACAGAAATCTGGACCTTGCAAGAGCGCTAGGGGGGGTTAAGTATTCTAATAGTTAACTTTCTTAGCAGCTAGTGGGCATATAAAAAGAGGAGTTTCACATTGAATTCAAGTTTATTGTAATTTGTCTGCAGCATTTCAAAGTTGGCGCTGCTCTTCTCCAGGCAACATTTGCACTGCTCTTGTATGTCACGAAAGTTTGCTTTTATAAAGAAAGGTGTATTGAAAGTAAAGCCAAATGAGGAAGAAATCTTGGCAAGTAAGACATTTACCTCAAGACATTTTATGTAAGTAATACATTCATCAAACCAGTTTAATAGAGTAGAAATAATATTTATATCTCAGGTCCTCTCATCGGTTCTTAAACATTCTTCCAGGTGTGGGAGTAAGATTTAGGAAGCATCGTTCAGTTCAAACCATTATTGAGCTCTCTAGAAAATTCACAGATCTGCTTTTGTGTTTGATGGAAAACAGGGCATTTAATTTTGAGAATGCCAGAAATATTGCACAAGAAAATGAATGAATTATGTCCTGGTAAGTCTCTAAACATAGGACGAGGTCATAATCTACCTCATAGCAGGTAAGGCCATCAAATTTGTATCCCTTTTTTATGTAAGGATGGCAAGTAAAGAAAGAAAAGCACATGATCAATTTGATCAACTTATTGATTAGTCTGCTCATACTGGCCAATCGTATTTTAGCATGAACAGGAATCAGAAATTGCATGATCAAATTATCTACCCAATCAGCTGATTAAATTGATCATAGGCTTCTTTGAGTTCTTTTAGAGAACTTTTCGAATAAGAACGTGTGATCCCTAATACTAAGTAACCACGTAAAAAGTTACATCCTATAAGGATAAAATATGTAAATATGTATACATCATCACATATTGCATATTTTTGTTTACTTGTTTAATCCTCTGGGCTTTTCAACCATGGAACGTTTTTTTAAGGGCGGAAAATATAATGTAATCTGCTGCATTTCTCTGTTCTCCCTCCTCCCCCTTCACATCACTGGCATCATCCATGACACTGGGGATGTGCTAAAAAAAAGCATCAATGCCTCCTTTAAAAGGAGGTCAGTGGCCCTGCCCATGCCCCTGCCTCTCCGCCATCATACTTAATGCTATCCACACTAGTACAGCATGAAAAATATCCCTATGTAAGGTGCTTACCTCACCGACAATTATTCTCAGAGTTCCCAGGGATCACAGACTTTCTCAGAGGAGCCTACGCAGGAGGCATCATGACTGAGGCATATTTCCCCACTCTAGAGGGATATGTTCTGGAAGAACTACTGTTTGGCCCAATGGCATCCCCAGCAGCCATGTGGATGTGCTCAGCACAGTACAGACATGCCTCCCAACTTAGACAGGGAGATCCATTCTGGAAGGACTACTGTTTGGCCAAATGGCATCCCCAATATCTGTGGATATGCTGTGCACAGTACAGTCCTGTGGTCCTGCTGCCTTGACACAAGTCAGAACATGTTCAGTTTGAATTTCCTGTGGTTGCAGGAGACCAGCCAATTCTTTACCAACCTTGTAACACCTGGCAAATTTGCTGGAATAGCTAGCTGAACTTGGGATAGATATTGAGGGTATTAAATTATATTTTAAGCGTATCAGTGTACTAATTGTGGTACAGAATTCTTGACCTCAGTGAACCGCCAGGGAGCTTCACTAGAGATCCAAGGATTTTGTTTTGTTAAATTGTCATATTATCTATAAACAATAGCAGTGAATTTCTCATGAATCATTTAGCCATTTAATCCTGAGTGATGTAAAGATCAAGGTATTAACCTTATCCATAGGCGTTTCACTTTGGGGCAGAAACAACAAATGTGGTGAGCTATTGTGGTGCATATTTTTCTAAGCCAAGTATTGCATGTTTTTCAAGAAATTTATACTTTAGACCAATTAAAAGGGCAACCTTCCCTCCAAATTTGGAAGTGAAACCAGCAGATCACTAAAAATCAGATAACAGATACCAATGATACTTTTTATCCATCCTGTCTACTAATACTAAGAATATGTTGTCTGCAGACACTCTTCCAGTGCTTCCGTTTTTAAAGGTATAGATTGGTTTCTCAGAATAGCGTCTTTATGGGCTTTTGCTAAGCCCTCTTCTTATTCCAACAGTAAAAATAAACATTTCTTTATGGATCCCTTGCAAAAAGCACACAATATTCTCTGTTTTACTATGCCTCATGATTCTGAAAAGTAGTTTGTGCATACTTGTTTCTAGGTCTTTGCAGTCAAGAATTGTTTTGTCTTTGACGGGTGAACACAGCTTACTGTGCAAAGTTTTCATGTGAGGGCAAATCTAACTCAATAAAAAGGTGAAGTGAGATTGGCCACAATGCATCTACAGCCCTCAGCTTCCTAGCACTATGGTATGTGAAGCATGCTCTGTGCATTCAAATCAATGCAAACATTGTATGTACCCTAGATAATAATCAGACCTGAAAACGTTTTCATGTCCTGAACACGTGTGCAGGAACTGAAGGATTTGTCTCATGTCTACATGTCATTTCTCCAGGATAACATATACAGTAAGTATGATTAATTTCTTATGCATTTAGCAATCCAATCTAAAAAAACAACATTGATAATCATTTTCTTATGAGTATTAAACAGCACATATTGACTTATAAAGAAAGGAATAAAGGAGATACTGAAGTATTGCCAATATCACCATTCAGATAAGATTTTAACACCAGTGGAAGTTCCACATTTGGGGTTTTGTTAACTCACATTTATTTAAACCTCATTCACCATCATCAAAATGACTGACATGCCTGAAGTCCTCTTGTTCCTCTTATGTATTTAACCCAAAGGGCTTATTCATAGAGGCCTGTGAATAAGCCCATTGGGTGAAACATGTTAGCAGGTCAAGAGGATCTCAGTGATGTCCATCTTAATTATATGCTGAATGAAGTGAGCATGGTGGCTCAGACGGTTAGCGCTGTGGCCATGCAGCACTAAAGTCCTAGGTTTAAATCCCAGCCCAGCCCAAGACTGTGACCTATTACTGTGTTGGTTACATAAATATGACTATGGTAGGGACATTAGATTATGAGCTCCTCTGAGATACAGTTAGTGATATGACTACATATGCTCTGTAAAGTGCTGTGTTATATGTCACAGCTATATAAATACAAGACAATAATAGTAAAGGTTTTGGTTTTTATAAAACTCAAAGTAAGGAACTTCCATTGGTGTGATTAAGACATACTGTGTGGCTGCTCCTGCACCAAAACATCCAATTATACTTAGAAAGCCATGAAGGGCGTCTGTGTATGCAATGGAAAGATGAGTGCGAACCTTTTGTTTATAGAAATCAGAGTACACAAATCACATTGTATAATTTAAATAGTTTCTACGAGAATTGTCATTGGATGTTCTATTGCTAAATATAATGTTTTCTATAGATTTATGTAAACCCAACCAATAAAATATCATGTCTATGTACTGTCAATGCATTTTCAGCATCATAAAATCTGATTTTATAAAAGTAATACCTAGTCCTCCTCTATTGAAGGATCTTGTTAAGGTATTTCCTGTTATAAGTTAACCATGCTGTAACAGAACCACTCTGTCCACCTGGAGGGCATGGTGGTGGGGCATGGTGTGGATTGTACAGGCACAGTCACAAACAATGGGGGGTTACAGTTTTAGTTGATTGTATTACAGACTGAATGTCTGAGCTAATTATCTCTTATTATATACATAATTATCTAATAATTATGTATATAAAGCCTAGAAGTTTACCAATATAGGAGTTCTACTTCTTACCCTCAACTTGAAGCCTCGTCTCATGTTGTAGGGAACGGTTATAATACCACTAGCTCTTGTAAGAGCTGCTCAGAAGCTTGGAACCCAGCTTGGCTTGGAGGTCACGGGAGAAGGACGTCGCTGGCGGTTGATACTGTTACACATGTGCTATCTTTAACACCGTCATCTCCCCTATTCCCCTTATAACACCGTCATCTCCCCAATTCCACAAGCTCGCTGCCTTGGCGTCATCTTCGACTCTGCGCTGTCCTTTACTCCCCACATACAGAATATTGCCATATCCTGCCACTTCCATCTCCGCAACATCTCCAAAATCTGCCACTTCCTATCCCCAGAGACCACCAAAGTCCTGGTACACACTCTCATCATTTCTCATCTGGACTATTGCCACATAATCCTCTCTGCTCTTCCTCTAACTAGACTTTCGCCTCTTCAGTCCATCATGAATGGTGCTGCTAGACTCATTTACTCCTCTAACTGCTCTTCATCTGCTGCTACTCTCTGCAAATCTCTTCACTGACTTCCAATTGTCCAGAGAATCAAATTTAAAGTTCTGTGCCTTGCTTATAAATCACTCCACACCTCCTGTCCCACTTACATCTCCAACCTTGTACATAAGTATACCCCTAACCGCCTCCTCCACTCCTCCAGCAACCTACTAATGAGATCCCCACTCATAAAATCATTACATTCCCGGCTTCAGGACTTTTCTAGGACTGCTCCTACTCTCTGGAACTCTCTCCTTCGCCCTATTAGACTCGCCCTTACCCTTGGCACTTTAAAAAAATCCCTGAAAACCAACCTCCTCAGTCTCGCCTACCCATCTTCTCACTCCTAACATCACAACCTTGCCAGTCCCATCCCCCCTACCTATTGTATACTCTGATCCCCAACCTATTAGATTGTAAGCCCAACTGGGCAGGGTCCTCTACTCCTCCTGTGTCATAACCTGTTCATGTGTGTTATCTTGTGTTGTATCTCCACTCTAATGTATTGTACAGCGCTGCATAATATGTTGGTGCTCTATAAATAAATTATAATAATAATATATTTTTATAACTGTTGGGCTTCAAGTGTTTGTTTAAACACACATGGGCATGCACTCCTGTTGTCACCATCAAGAAATGTGCCATGTAAACATCACTGGTGTGCATAAATGTTGACATGAAATGGTTGCAAAGATGCTTCAGGTATTTAAGAATTTTTTTTTTAGTTTAGGTCCCCTTAAACTAAGTTAACATATAGCCATCAGCCTGATTTCTCAGTGGCAAGTGTAGATACTATTAATGGAATAGAGTGGCAATCATGGCAAGGCAGATAACTTAAAAATTACTCACAAAGAAGGGATTCTAACTAACTGAGGTTGGACCATTCATCTTCTAGTTCATGGATTTAAGCTAGCCACACACACGTTTCCTGTGCAATTAACCGGCGATCAATTACAGCGTGGTGACGTCACCACACTGTGATTGATCGCGGGTCAATCGTATGGTAATTAACGTGCACCACATGGGACATCAATTACAGTACAATGGGGACCCAGTTTCCCGTTCCCCCGGGTCTCTTCTTTCCCCATCCGGAGAAGTAGCCAGCTTCTTCGGCTGGGGAAAGAGCTAAGTCCGGGCTGGCCATGCCCCCTTCATAAACACAGCCGTAGCTGATCACAGCCTGTGTGTGTGTGCAGCTCAGCTCTCAGCCCATCCATTACATTGGATGGAGACTCGCAGTCACCATTCAATGTGATGGATTTCGACCAAGGTTTTCCAACATGTTGGAAACCTGTTTGGTCGAGTTCCTTTGAGAAGGATGGCTCAGATGAAGAAACAGATTAGAGGAACATCGTGAGCATGCATGGCGCTCAATGTTCCTCTAATCTTTTATTTCATCGAGCTGTGTGTGGCTAGCTTTAGTCCTGGATGTCTGGATCAGTATAAAAGTCTCAAAGCTAATTTATGCCAAATTCACTTTAGCCTTTAACCTCCCTAGCGGTTGTGACGAGTCCATCTCGTCCAGTGCTTACTTGCAGCGGCTCCGATCGGCTCTCTCATGCTTCCTGGATGGAAGCAGATCCCTCCCCCCGGTGTCACATACGTAATGACATCACACCGGGAGGTGGCGGGAGTTTTGTATTTAAACCTCAATGAATACAGTTTTCTGCATAGAAAACTAAAAGGAGAAAGCATTGCGGCTCTCTGAGGGCTTGTTTCCATTATAAGTCTGGACCCCTCCGCTAAGCGTATATGCTTAGCAGGGGTCTCAATATGCTTAGCAGGGGTTTACACATCCGCCGCTGCAAAGGCTGAACGTACTTGACTACGTTCAGCCTTACATCGGCAGAGCAGCTCGGCACAGTGAAGATTGATCCTCCACCAAGCAGGTAAGTCTATCTGCTACAATGGGATAGAAACATAGCCTTAGACTGTATCCCAGTGTTCTGGAAGCAAACCCTTCCCCCAACCGTTGCCAAGTGGTTGGCTAAAATCGATGACACCTGTAGAATGTAAAATCTGAACCTATCAGCACTGAACAGGGGGGGAGGGACGGGGGGGGGGGGGACAGTTTAGCACCATCTGGTATTATTGGCATTAGTTTACATTTTCAGTGGAGAATAAGGCCCTTGTGTGTGAGGATCATGCAGTCTGAGTCTATGCGCCCTGTAGACCTAGTTGATTCTACACAGATTGATTATGAAGTATTTGCCATTATTGCATATTATTTTAATATTGTATGATATTATATTACTTACCCCCTGGTAAAATGTCTGATAAATCATTTCAGAACTTTTTACCCCGTAATGTGACCTATAAACTGTACCACCCAATTGAAAAACAAACTGAAATCTTTAAGGTGGAGACAAGAAACCTAAAAAAAATTATGTAGTTGCATAAGTGTACGTACCCTCTTCTTAAATATGACTCAGCATATATCTGCCATTATAGTGCCTCTGATTAACCCCAAATAAAGTTCAGCTTCTCTAGTTGGTATTTCCTGAAATTATTTTAGTTGCATCCCACAGTTAAGACAGTTATCATCAAGTGGAGAAAATATGCCACAACTGTGACATTACCAAGAACTGGATGTCCCTGCAAAATTTATGAAAAGACGAGAAGAAAACTGGTCAGGGAGGCTACCCAGAGGCCTACAGCAACATTAAAGGAGCTGCAGGAATGTGGCAAGTACTGGCTGTGTGGTGCATGTGACAACACTCTCCCATATTCTTTATATGTCTAGGCTATTGGGTAGAGTGGCAAGACGAAAGCCTTTACAAAGAAAAACACACGGGCCACATTTTGCAAAACCACATCTGATGAAACCAAGCTTGAACTTTTTGGCCATAATTCCAAAAGTTAGTTTGGTGCAAAAAAAAATACTGCACAGCACCAAAAGAACACCATACCCACAGAGAAGCAGTGAGGGCTGTTTTTCTTCAGCTGGAACTAGAGCCTTAAGATGTTAGAAAGCTGAACATAAAGAGGGACTTCATCTTTCAGCATGCCAATGAGCCAAAGCATACATACAAATCAACAAAGGAATGGCTTCAACTGAAGAATATTAAAGTTTTGGAATGGCCCAGCCAGAGCCCAGACCTGAATCCGTCTGAAAATCTGTGGGGTAATCTGAAGAGGGCTGTGCACAGGAGGTAACCTCGCAATCTGACAGATTTGGAATGTTTCTGCAAAGAAGAGTGGGCAGATCTTGGCAAATCATATGTACCATGCTGATAGACTAATACCCAAAAAGATTGAGTGATGAAATAACAATCAATATCAAAAGGGGCTTCAACAAAGTATTAGTTTAAGGTTGTGCACACTTATGCAACCACATTATTCTATTTTATATTTTTTCTTCTCTCCACCTAAAAGATTTCAGTTTGTTTTTCATTCGAGTGGTACTTATATGTCACATTAAAGGTGAAAAAAATTCTGAAATGATTTATCTTATTTTTGTACAGCTCAGCAACCTGACATTTTACCAGGGGTGTGCTGACTTGAAAAGTCAAAGAAGTAAGTGAAAAATGGTCAACAGTGAGGAATGAAAATCAATCCTAGGGGTGATCAAAGCACTAGAGTAGAGGGGCCAACCTTTAAAACATGGACAAATTCACAGGCCCAGCTTGATATTTAGTGAAAAAATTTCTTCAGTTGTGGAAATTTTTGTTTTCACCAAATATAATGATCAACTTTTTCACATGAAAACAAACTTTATTCACACCGTTACTTGTTTTTTTTTTACACTTTAACCTGCCTACCAGTCTCTTTGAGTGTAGCTTGGGGTAACGTCATTTAAAGAAAAAACTTACACGAGCTACTGGGGTACTAACTTGTCCCTTGTGAACTCTCGGTGATGCTCTCAATCAGCAAGCTCAGGTTTCCAGGTCTGGGGGAGGGGCGCCATTCACTTGCATGTTATGCAGGTAACATGGCTTTTCCTCCAAATACTGAACACAGCCCTTATGTATTCCTAATGGGCAACTGATCTAAAACTGGTCCAAAAAGAGGAATGTTGTGACATTACATTTATATTAGTTCACGCACACTTCATCCGTCTGCTCTGACCCCACTGATCAAATTTAAGAAGCCACTGTGGCCCATGAGTCAAAAGGTTTGCCCACCCAATCTATAGCATTATGTGGTAGTAAATAGTAAGCTGCAAACATCACTATTTATTCTCATTTACATAGACTTGGGTGATTACTAAGTGACACTACTTACATCAGTATTTTATTTTATATAATTAAGTTGCTAAAGTAATTACATCACAGTAATTTAAAATATGTCTGTCATTTAGCCATGAATATGTTCTCAATCATATTTTATTTATATTTACTAAGTTTATTTAAAAATGCCAATGGTCAATCTAAATGTGTTTATGTTACTTAAAACTGTTAAGACATCATTTAAACTAACAGTTTTCAGATTACATCTTAGTTTTTATTTCCATTACATATAGCCCTCTGCAGTATATAGATATACAATCTTACATTATGGATCATATAACATATGACATATTATTATGTCTTCATAAAATTATCATTTTAGTGAGTGGATATACATCACAATTCTTAACAAGAGACAGAATATACTTTTATTTGGCCTTCTTAGAGTCATACTCTGTATTTTTTCTACTATATGAAGATAAATAAGCATAAGCTAGAGGATCCCTCTGCAATACCATAGAAAGCATTGACATTTTTATTTTTATTAAAGCAGAATTGAACCTCTGTGAGGGTTGTCATAGCTTTTCCCAAGCAGCAGGCACTGATGATGTCATTTCCCTGCATGTGTGCTCGAGTTATTTCAGCACCGTAATTCATGTATGACATCTCTAACATGCCATGAACGTTCCAGGACTTTACACTGGACATGCATTGCAGTCTGTAAAAATTTAAGCTGGTAAGAACAATTTTTTGGGGGGATGGCAAACCTAACTAATTGTAGTTAGTTAGAATTCACTCTGCTGAAGTCAGAGCAATAATACATGGTACTAGTTAATTTGGCCGCTGTGGGTAAGTGCCTTTTTGAATGAGCACTCCCAACAGATCTGAACATAGAACCTGAAAATGTGCTATGCTTATGCAGAGCATCTCAAAATGTTGTACTACTAGAATTGCAATAAAATTGTACCCCAACATGTACCTCGGTATTCATTTACAGTGAAACCTTCAGATGTGTATCTGTATTGAGAGATCATCTAAAGGCCTGTAGCAGATATCGTCTGGACATCTAACAAAACCAAATCTTTCCCAACAACCCCCCTGGCGTTCCAGACGGCTCCATCTTGTCCAGCGCTGACCTGTTAGTCTTGCAATGGACGAGATGGTGCCTTCTGACGGAGATCGGAGCACGGCAGCGCAAACTTACCGATCTGTGCTGTTTCGGTGGCTCTGATCTTCTGAACTGGCTACTGCACGGAAGCTGATTACCTGATTCTATGGATAAAACTGTTTTCAGTGTGATTCCCCAGATCTGCCCCTTTAAAGTTTACCCTCTCTTCCCTGATGTGATGTTACCAGGTCCATCACACCAGGGGTGAGAGGGTGCCAAGGGGAATTGTACTGGCTACAGTGATAAGCTGTTTCCAATACAATTCAAAGTAAAAAAAAAATTCCAATTGAATACAATTTTATAAATGAAATATAAATATAAATACATACTGTTTTGAAATCTATCATACAAAAGTATTTAAGATATGTTATCATTCAAATAATATTGTTTATTAATTTTTCTTTTTTTTTTTATGTAATTTTTTTTACATAATTGTTTGTTTTAAACAGTATTATATTCAGGATGTCTACTAGACCCTTGTATGTACATATTTTGGGAAGTTACAGGCCTACAACATCAATTTAAGTCTATGGTGCACCTATGGTACAGAAATCTGGACCTCACAAGAGTGCTAGGGAGGTTAAGCACTTTGTCACATGTCATGCAATATTTGGAGTAAGATTTGCCTCTGCTCTGTGAATCCTTCACCTTTTTGGAATGGAAGCTGTACCTGATGATCTGTGGTGCAAGCATCTCCCTGTTATTACTCTACATTGTTCTTTTACCTCTCCTGAATCTTTTTGATAATTACCCACCAGTGATGCTGCCTTCACACCAAGCAAAATACAAAACAAGAAAGCATGACAAGTAAGTAATTGGGGAAAACATCCGCTACATGCAGCCCTGGTAAATGCTCTACTTTTTGTGGACACATGTTGAGGTACCCATACATGGATCAATACCACTTAGCGTAATTGATTCCTGGTGAATAATTTGGATGGGGACCCTCGGATCCCTGTTTGATCAACATTTCTTTGAGCGGGATCGTTCGAACAAGGTAGGACAAGTTCAATTTTCGAACAATCACCGCAAACGTGCACACAGAAATATTCTGTAAATAAATAATGTATTCGATAAGGCTGCATACTGTATATACCACTAAGAAGCCATGCAAAAAAAAAAAAAAAAAAACAGATAAATCAAACATCTGCAGATACATGATAGCACTAACAAACATACTGGACATAGCAGCTACATAAATCAATAGGTAAAGATTTATAGATATTTGTACATTCATTTATGCAATTTCAGACATAAAAAGTTATTTTTTTCTGCAATACTCCTCTTTGTTTCAGTGCTATTCCTCCAGTTCTAGAAGCCTTCTCCCTTGTGTTGACCTGATTAGCCTGTCAATGGCTGTCAGAGTATTTATTATGTAATTGATATACATATCAAATAATTTCCTTTTTATTTTTAAATGAGTACATATGTGATCATGAGGAAGAAAAATGTTTTGTATTAAATCCAATGATCAATGCACAAGCATCTATCTATCTATCTATCTATCTATCTATCTATCTATCTATCTATCTATCTATCTATCTATCTATCTATCTATCTATCTATCTATCTATCTATCTATCTATCTATCTATCTATCTATCTATCTATCTATCTATCTATCTATCTATCTATCTATCTATCTATCTATCTATCTATCTATCTATCTATCCATACACACATCTTTATATTGCTATAATCAGTTTGCACATTTTTTTGTTTCCATGTCAGCTCTGTCTCCTGCATGTCCTGTTGATTCTGCCCTTATAAATAATATGCAGAGTATTTTCTTGCTCCTCTATTCATATGGTGGGCTGGGTTTGAAATGAGTTGTAGCATGTGACATCAGACAGGTTTAGGCAGTGTGTGTATGTATGACACAAGACGGCTTCTGGCATATACTAATCCACTGAAGTCAGAATCAGTGACTGTAAGAAACTCTCATAGCAGCCTCAGTGGTACGCTGCCTACACTTCACAAGGAACTCTCTTGGCATGCAATGAAGTGGCACCTTTGCCAGGGCACTGCATGATCATTAACAAAGGTGAGTAACTTAAATGACATATTCAACTACTTTTAAAATTTTGTATCCTTCAAATTTACTTTTTTCATGCAAACAGAACAGAGAATGTTTTCAATTACCAGCAATGTTTGACTTTGTAAGCTCAGACTGGTGAATTGTAGAAGTACTAGACATTTGCTAGAGGAAGTTATAGTATTTATGGGACAGTAGGCATGTTTATATTAATAAGCAAAGAATCATCAGTACATAAGATCAAAAGGTGTTGGAAAATATTGTCTTACTATTTTCTGGTTTGCAATGTACAAACAAGATGTATTCTCTTTCTTTTATTTAGCAGTAAAATTGGGTACTTGTGAAAGTTATAGTCAGCTTACTGATATGGGCCCACTTCATTTTATTGCATTGCTGCCCAAAGTAAAGTGCCCTGTGTGCAATATATATATTCATAATGGTGCCCAGAAATTTCATTGTGTCCTTTCCATGCACTGGTAGCCATAATTGAATGTATCCACAACAGACCACCTGTGGAAACTAGGAGTTGCCTTTATAAAATTGTTTTTAAAGGGGCAGACATTGTGGCTTTTATCATTATCCTGGTTTCATTACCTATTAAAAGAGTGCCTGGGAACTAGCATGTAAAATAGGAAATTAGACTTTGCAGATGTCAGCCAGGATCAAGATATTAGACCTAAAACTTATATTATTAATTATATCATCCCAAGTTTCAGGTAAAATTTAGAAGCTTTAGACGCCTTTAGAAGCCTGACAACTAGAACTAGTAATTAAAGTCTTTTTACATTGGACTGTACACATTGACAATAAAATTTACATTCAGTTCATTGTTGTAAACCAGACAAATGTTCTAGCCTTATGTTCCTAATTCTTTAAATAATAACGATAGTCATCTTCCTATTGGATATGCAATAAAATAATGACCTGGCTTACAGTGAAGGTGAATCTTGATAACATTCAGAATCTGAGTAAGTTTAATGATAAAAAAAAAAAAAGGAATCTGAGTATTTTGGTATGATATGCTGGTGCTAAAGCCTTATACAAATGGTATCCTTTGGTTCATAATTTTAATTTGTTTGTTTTTGTGTGAGTATTTATTAAGTGCATCAGGAAAGTATTCACATATTTTTTTAAATGTTACAAAATTTATTAAATTCAGATTTTTTCACAGAATTGTACACAGAACATCCCAAACAAAAGTTTACATGAGGTTTTGGCAAATTTATCCAAAATATAAAAAACTGAGAGATCACATGTACATAAGCATTCACAGCCTTTGCTCAATACTTTGTCGATGCGCCTTTGGCAGCAATTACAGCCTCAAATCTTTTTGAATATGATGCCACAAGCTTGGCACACATATCTATGGCCAGTTTCTCCCATTCCTCTTTGCAGCTCCTCTCAAGCTCAGGTCAGTTTGATTGGGATGCATTGGTGCACAGCCATTTTAAGATCTCTCTCTCCATGTTCATTTGGATTCAAGTCTGGGCTCTAACTCGGCCACTCAAGGACATGCACTGAGTTGTCCTTAAGACGCTCCTTTGATACATTGTGTGCTTAGGGTCTCCCCAGTCTGAGTTCAAGAGCGCTGTTGGGGCAAGTTTTCATCAAGGATGACTGTGTACATTGCTGCAGCCATCTTTCACTTTATCCTGACAAGTCTTCCAGCTCCGTCCACTGAAAAACATTCCCACAGCATACTGCTGGCACCACCATGCTTTACTGTAGGGATAGTAGTGGCCTGGTGATGAGAGGTGCCTGGTTTCCTTTAAATGTGATAACTGGCATTTACACCAAAGAGTTCAATCTTCATCAATCCAGAAAATTTTGTTTCTCATGGCCTAAGAGTGCTTCAGATGCCTTTTGGCAAACTCCAGGCAGGCTGCCTTTAACTAAAGCCTGCCATACACACACCGATTAGCGGCCGTTTTTGCCGCTGACCGACGGGAATGCGGGCTCGCGCCGTCGGTCGGCGGCAAAATCGGCCGCCAATCGGTGTGTGCCCACATGGGGCGACAGGTCCCTGTCGCCCCACAGCTCGGCCGGCCAGAGACATGTCCTTTGTTCTCTGGCCGATGCCAGCCGATGCCATTACTTTGAATGAAGACCGGCGTCTTCATTGAAAATAACAGCCGGCACACAGAGGGTGCCCGCCGATTCAGTCAGCCCGGGAATGCAGCGTGATGACGTCATCACGTTGCATTCCAGAGCTCATCAGCACTCGTCTGTCGGCACCCAGTCGGTGGGTGTATGGCAGGCTTAAGAAGTGTCTTCTGTCTGGCCTCTCTACCATACAGGCCTGATTGGTGGATTGCTGCAGAGATGGTTATCCTCCTCCTCTGGAGCTCTGATAGAGTGACCATCAGGTTCTTGGTCACCTCCCTTATTAAGGCCCTTCTCCCCCTATCGCTTAGTTTAGATGGTCGGCCAGCTCTTGGAAGAGTCCTGGTGAATTCAAACTTTTTCTACTTACGGATGATAAAGGCCACTGTGCTCATTTGGGACATTCAAAGCAGATTTTTTTCTCTAATTTGTCTCTGAGTTCTACAGACAATTCTTTTGCCCCCATGCTCTGACATGAACTGTCAACTGTGGGACCTTAATTAGAAAGTTGTGTGTCTTTCTAAATCATGTCCAATCAACTGAACTTACCACAAGTGGCTCCAGAAACATCTCAAAGATGAACACGAGAAACAGGATGCACCTGAGCTCAATTTTGAGCTTCATGGCAAAGGCTGTGAATACCTATGTACATGTTTTCGTACTTTCTCGATTTTTTTTACTTCCTACTCCTGTGTTGTGATGAGATTTTAGGACAACCAGATGGAGATCTATAATTGTTCTAGGACAACTACAAAGGAATGTATCATGATTTTATTGCCATGACCATCTGTGGCCAGTTTCAAAGGTTGTCAAGTTTCCTGCTTGTCCAGTGTATATCTATCCATATTTGGCTGTTTGTGTAAATGAGTTCTGCTCTTGGGGAAAACTTGGTGGACAACCAGACCTAGGCATGTCAGCAGTTTTTTTAAACTGCTTCTCCTATACACTATTTTATGGACAGTAGAATTATTGAGTTTTAATTGCCAATCACTGAAAACTGCGCCCATATTATCTCTATATATGTAACCTTCAAAAACTGCTGGGTGGTTGTGGTTCTGGTATGGTTGTTTGGACAGACCAATCATGAATGGAGCCTTAGGATGAATGTGACTTCTGGAATGCACTGGGCATTACTAAAGCCATAGCAGATCATTCATTTGCAGTAGAGGCTGGGGATACTTGCAATCAATGCGGTAAGGGCACCATAGGCATGAAGTTGGATGCTTTGGGTATGGGTTTAATAAGAGAACAGATAAAGGGACAAATCTATCATCAAAAATTTCCCCCTGATGCAACAGAAGCATGGGGACTTTAAAGGCCAAGATTGACAGAATAAGTGAACTACAGTGGATTCATAAAAGTTCAGGAATTTAATAGTCAAAATAAAAATTCCAAAAGTCATCACACAATCAAATATGCATTTGCTGTCTTCAGAGTGATCTCTTGTACATAAAAAGATGGAGATGAGGTATCCAATGACGCGTAGGTTGAACCCCAATGCACGTTTTGTAAATTATAATTTCTTCATGGGATTCTGTAACTAAAACATGAATCAGTTGTATGTCATACAGGGGTAGCGAGAGGTTAATAGGAGTAAAAGCAAAAAGGACCACATCGAGGATTTCAGTAGGGAACGGAGAGCCACAAAACAGGTCACAGGAATGCTGTAATCTGTCAAAAGATTATGTGATAATACAGAGGGCCTGCCAAACATGTCCAAGTAGCACAGGTTATCTTAAAGTAGGTGTACAGTGGATAGGTTAGAGACCACACAGTTATCTACATCCCTTATGGTCTAGCCATCCAACTGAGTGGCTGGCCGACTATGTGTTGCCCTTGCCTTGCGCCTGTCGATGCAATGGCGGAGAGCCATCCCGAGGGTTGGTTGCAAGTAAATTTTTCCCACTGCATAAGCAAAAACATGTTTTGGCCTTGGCCATAATTTTGGTTGTAACTTAAAACTTAAATATTGTTTGTAGCTCAAGTTGGTCCATAACTCAAGCCAGTTGTAACTCAATGGTCCATTGTAGTTTATTACTTTCCAGTCGTCCTCTTGTAGAAGGAAACAGTACTATGTCACTTAACAGGTGTTTATACAGATGCCTAAATTACCTGACTCAAATGGTGATTTGGTTGCCGGATGTGCTTTTTTTCTATGATCCCCCTAAAGTATATATCTTTGCTATATCTATGCTAAAATTTTGCTTTGCTCCCCTGATACCTGATATCTGTAAATAAAACATTACTATAGCAAAGGCTGTGGTAATGCCCATATTTTAGGTCTCCATGAAGAAAAGTGCTGAAATCAAAATAAATAAAAAGGGTGGCCCAGGAACAACATGGTTGTAGAGAAGGTGGCTAGATGATGCTGTTAGCCTAACATTTAGCAACTTCTAATTCACATTGTAAGGAGCTGACAGTGTGAAAGTCAGAGCAAGTAGCAGGGCATAAGAAAAGTCTGTACAATTGTGTAAGGTCGCAGGTAAAGCTGGACTTGAGCTTTAAGTATTTTTAAACATGTTTCAGAAGTCCACATATGACCTACAAAATACAGGTAAAAAATTAGAAATTGCCTAGGTGACTTAAAGGGGTGAATACTACTGACCTTCCACCCTTAGTAATAAATTAGTCTGGACTGAGGGCAAGGCCTTTGCATTTCTTGAGTTCCCCAGTCTGTGAAACATGAATACACTGAAAGGTTTTAGTGGACATGAGGAACCGAAAGACAATTGATGGCCGCACTCTCCTAGGTTCATTACCTAAGGCAATTGGAGGTGCTTTGTAGTAATGGCTATAAATCATTGACCCCTTGTAAGATAAACTTTATTAGCTGGTAAGAGTCAAACTGAAGGCATTGTTTCTTATCACACACACATTGCTCAGTAAAACATTAGTAAATACATACACAGATTTCAGTAATGATTTAACTCCAGTCTCCTTTTAATGTGTTTTATTTAAACGTTTTCAGATATTATTATGAACTGAAAATATAACTGGATTTAAACAATGAACACTCTTTCTGGGTTGGGATATAATGCCATACCCCATGGCAATGAATATTTTAACATGTAAATATGAACTGTGTTCCAATTGAACCCGAATATTTAAAAAAGTAGCAAAAGCAAAACAAAACCAAACCAATAAAATATGGAATCCTTTGAGATGGCAGATTATATAGCTTACATACCTAAACTACTGTACACATCTATTTGACTAGAAGTCATGCCTGTTTTTGGCATTTTCTATTGACTTACAAAGTAAACAGAAAGTTAATGTCCCTACACTAAGCAATGTGTAATGTATGTGTATATAAGAAAGTTGGTATAATATAATATATGTCGTTGATACTACTGTTTTTTTTTGTATTTTAGATATCTTTAATCCTCAAAATGAAACCAAGTTGGCCATTCAAAGTCTTGGCATTCACTTTATTTATACATGTAATAAGAGGACAACAAGCAAATGAAGAGGATTCTCAAGCAGGTATGTTTTAGTTTATATTTGGGGAAAGGGGTGTTTCTAGAATTTGGGAGGCCCTATGCAAAATTGTTGCCTATGGCCCCCTTGTTGACTGGAGGGGGAGGGGGGGGGCAGGGTGGTTTTTATTAGATCTCATTTATGCTTATGGCAAATATTCTACCTTTTAATGTAGAATGTAACTGAACTCAATGGGTGAACATTTACTGTTGTATTCAAAACATTTATAAGTGAAATAATTCTAAAGCAGTACCTTCAAAGGCCTAATTTTTGTTTTGTTACTGTATTTCCTATTTGGAAGAATGTGTAGGCCTTTCTGTTCCTACACTCGTGCAACAAAATTTTTGCATTGTAAATTCTAAGGCAATGCTGAGTCAGGCCAGACACTGCAAAATAGCAGGGTGACTTGGGGTAGATTTAAATGACCAATTTTGTTAACCAGGAGCTACACTCAAGATTGCTTACTTATTCTACACAAGCCCATGCAGTCCTCTAGCAACAGCTTTTTCTTGGACCCACCTCCCTGAACACATTGCGGAGGCCAGTGGTGCCCTCATATGTTTATATTTTAATACAGGCATAGGCATTCCAGATCTTCATATACCTGGTGTCATAAATGATGTTAGCTGGGTAGTTAATGCAATCAAAAAAAGAAGCTTTAGCTATTTTGCTATTGCAAACTGGGACTCCAACAAAATATTTTTAGTTTACAAAATGGTAGACTACACACCCATAAAAAAACATTTCAACTGAAAATAAACTTTAACATTAACGGAATGGTTTGTGCCAACAGAATCCTTTGAAGTAATTTTTTTTCGGACATACACATAATATGAACAGAAATCTTTTATGTTCGTTAGTCCTTAACATACTTTGAGTGTCCAGTTGTTTTTGGAGTCAGCCAACATTAGTGTAGCCAGGGACAGAATTTTAAGTACTAAGCCAAGTATTGGCCTTAAAAGCAAAATACGGAAAATTAGGTTCAGGTTAACCTTCCTGGAACACAATAAGTGATTCAGGAAATTCATAAAAACTGTTGGGTGTTAACATTTTGGAAGCAAACAGATTTCACGTCAATGTGTAAAATCTATTCACCACTCTAAATTTGCAGCCAAAAATGAAACAAACACAAATGAAATAAGTCAGTATTGCACTACCTTACACATTAACCTCCCTAGCGCTCTTGCAAGGTCCAGATTTCTGTACCAAAAGCGCACCATAGATTCTAATGGAATTTTTTTTTGTGTTGTAGGCCTGTAACATCCAAAAATATGTCCGTATAAGTGTCTTGTAGACATCCTGAATATAATAATGTTTGAAACATACAATTATTATAAAAAAAAGTACATAAACAAATTATAAAATGTATAATTTGAATGCTAAAATCTCTTGAATACTTATTTGGTATGAAAGATTTCAAAACAGTATTTATGTTTGTTTATAATAACATTTTTATTACAATTGGAAATGTGTTTTGTTTTGTTTTACTTTGAATGTATTGGAAACAGTTATCACTGTATCCAATGATGCAATGTCATTTGGCACCCTCTGAAAGGGTTAACTTCAAAGATTACATCTGGAAATGATACTGGGGGTGATTTTTCAGATGCGCTCTTTGAAGATAGCCTACTTTGCATATGAATGTCCTGCGGCCAAACCCCCCCCCCCCCCGCGGTCATTCATATGCAAATTGGGCTGGGAGAGGGGTGACATCAGCCAGCTTAGAGCATCTACCGGCAGCAGCACAGAACAGTTAGTATGTGCTGCCGGGGGATCTGAGCTTAGCTGGACGGCTCCATCTCGTCAACTGCAATACTTCACAAGAAAGTGCAGGACAAGATGGAGCCGTCAGAAGCGCTAGGGGGGTTAACAGGTCAGTTCACCCTAAAACTATAACCCAATGAGTCTTTTTTTATCTCTTAGAGACTTGATTGGTGGGATCTATGCTCTTCAATTTGGAAGTTTGTACACCTACAATGGATGGAGAAACCACCAAGGTGCTTTACAGAGCTTCCAAAAACATTAAAACACCCTTCCTCCACACTACATTTCTAAATCCCAGCAGAGGGTTGGCTATAAGAAGATGTTATTCAAATGGGCAGTTCTAGGCAGACTGCTTCTGCATTCACTCTGCCTTAGGTTACCCAACATGTAACCCAGTGAACAAGGATGGCGGAGTGACTGTAAATCTGGGGAAAAATGGCTAGATAATGTTTGCAGCTTTATTATTAGTAAAGTAACTTTTGCGTGAACTCAACCTTTAGGCCCAAGAGCTGTTTCAAAGCATTTTGCAACTACAATATGTTGCTGTGGAGCATAGTCAGAGCTGTTTCTAGCTCTTTGGGGGCCCTATACAAGATCTTGTTGGGGGCCCTTTTTTGTATATTATGGTGCTAAGGTGTTTAAAACCTGTGTCTCACTTTGTTTCACACGGTCCATCCTAAACATTCCATAAATAAATGCTAAAATCTGAAAACCTTAATTTCATGTGGCCACAGTAAAATTATCTCTACAGTTCAGTTTAAGATCCACTGGATAAATTGCTGAAATCACACA
This sequence comes from Ptychadena robeensis, assembly GCA_036250615.1. NCBI lineage: Eukaryota > Metazoa > Chordata > Amphibia > Anura > Ptychadenidae > Ptychadena > Ptychadena robeensis. The sequence continues at coordinate 66,514,246 of CM070036.1, read as the reverse complement.
AAATAGAACAACCATGCTGTAAAAAAACTTTTTTGTGGCAATGCATGAGAAGACTCATTGCATTTAGGTGAAACCAACTAATGTGTGTTTTATGTTAACAGGTTGCAGGACTGCTGTGAACGATTTAGTATTCATTGTGGATGGCTCCTGGAGTGTGGGGTATGCAGATTTTGACACAGCAAAGAACTGGTTAATAAACATTACAAGCAGCTTTGATATTGGGCCAACCTACTCTCAAGTGGCTGTGGTTCAATACAGTGATGCCCCAAGGCTCGAATTTACACTTGGACAACATCGAACAAACCAGCAACTTATCAATGCATTGAAGAGCATGAAATATCTGGGTGGCAATACCCAGACGGGGCGTGCTATTCGATTTGCCACCGAGAATGTGTTTCCTTCTTCCAACAGGCCTAACCTTACCAAGAACAGGATCGCAATTGTGGTTACAGATGGCAAGTCTCAAGATGATGTGGTGGAGATTGCTGCACAAGCCAGGGCACAGAATATCATCATGTTTGCGGTGGGAGTTGGTTCGGAAATAACTAAATCTGAACTTGTAGCGATTGCCAATAGTCCTTCCAAAGATTATGTGCTTTTTGCAGAGGACTACACTACAATAGATAGGATTAAGGAGACAATGCAGCAGAAGATATGTGAAGGTAATGTACTACAATTTTATATTACATAAATATTAAACTGCTTTTCTATGCCTTTACCACTTAATGGTGGATAAGTGGATATTTGGAAATCAAATAGGGGGTGCATAACTTTTTATAGGGCAAGATAAATATTAATGCAAAGAAGCATGTAGAACAAATACTGCCTAACTATACCTGCCGATGCCCTGGAGCCTAGCACTAATCTACTTTACAAAGGAGGTCAGCAGCCACAACACTTTACTGAATGCATTCTGGAGACCAGATGCTGGCAAACAAAAGCCCAGGTCCAAAACCACCCCTTTTGTCTTAACATTTGTCTCTTTGTCACCTCGGTGTCAAGACACTCAGGCTACCTTCATTCCCTGCAATAGCTAGAGCAGTAGTTCCCAAACCCAAACCAGCCCCCCTATGCACGAAGTTATTGGGGGGGGGGGGGGGTGCTGGCCCTCATTCTGAACCTATGTTTGAATGAGGAGGGGGGGCTCGATAATGTACTAAATAGAAGAGGGGGCCCTGCAAGGAAAATTTGGAAACCTAAAATAGAACCTGTAATAGAAAGTTTAAGCTTCTCTATCAACAGCTTCCATTTATGAATTTTTTAACATATTTTTTTTGTTTTAAACATTCTGTCCTAGCTACGAGGACTTAGGACCACTATGCCGGTGGCCCTTGCAGGCTCTTGGTCTGTCCCCTATGCCACATTTAAAAGTCCATAGTGACCCACAAGTCAAAAAGTGCTTCTCCGTTAAGAGCAATGTAGGCTGAAAATTATTTTAAGAATTGCTTGTGGTAGGAATTTTGATCTGGTTATGGAAGGACTTTTCCTCACTTTTTTTTATTTTGTGAACCAAGGCACTACTTTGGAGAACATAGTATTCTACTGCATCTCTATGATCTCACAGAGTCTCTTAAACTAAGTAGATAAGACACATAATATATTGACTGCACGCAATGAAATGCTCATGAAGTATACACATGCCAAATTTCTACTGCAGTGAATATTTTATATGACAGAAACTCCTCCTATATGTAAATAGCAAAGTAAAAGCTGAGTTACAGCAATCTACATTTAGCCAAAATGCTATGGTGGTGGAGCCATCATCCCAAAATACAATACCCAAATTTGTCAACGGGGAAGTGAGCCTAGGCCCACTGACCCAGATCCAGAAATTCCCCCTGAAATAATCAGGGGCCAGGGGACTTTAAAGGCTCCAAGAAAGCTATCTAAGTAGAAGAGTATACGTATAAAAAGTCATTTATTACAATAGTAAAAAACCATCACTGGGCCACAGGCCCTAAAGGCAATGATGAACTCAACCTGTGGTTACAAACATACAAACAAGTTGGTAGATGGCATAGCTTCCAACCCACTTACTCAATTACCATTTACATACACACTGCATTTTAGTCAATATATTATGTGGCAGAGACTCACTGCTCCCTTTGTCTTGGACGGATGGAATGAAACAAAGTCCAGTCCCCCTGGCACTGGCTTTTTGGTTGGCTGGAGTACTATAGGGTGAATACTTCATGCTCCACTGCTGCACACTTTGTTAAACTTTGTATATTAACTTTATATATAAATGGATGTATTTGTGACTCTTTCCTAATTTTCTCTCCAACACCAAGGGTGTACAGCAAAAATACAGTAATCAATATCTAATCAGAAACAACAATGCCCAACTTCCATATGGCAAACTTTTTGATCCCAGTTTTAAAAACTAATATCCTACAAAGATTGGATATTAGTTACTTTAGCAGATCGAAATGCAAATATTCATCAAACAACCATAACATTCATTGCTTAGTCTGGATGCTCAATATTTCTGTCTAAACAATTTATGACGTGGAATTTTTTTTTACACTTTTATGCTTTCAAAGTAAAACCTAATTCTTTATTGCCTCAGCAAAAGGAATCCAAAACTGGTCACTGTACCATTTATTTTTAATGACGTTAACATGTTAAAATACAGGGAGTGCAGAGTTATTAGGCAAGTGGTATTTTTGAGGAATAATTTTATTATTG